>CABEGB010000658.1:0-316011 GCA_901521435.1 Crematogaster levior
AATGAGAGTCTTAAATTATGACCGTATTGATAGTATTATTTACGTCATAAATATTTTTTAATCTAGAATTATTTACTTTGTAAAGAAGCCTTGATAAATATCAATAATTTAATATTCATAAATAATATAAATTTTTGAGAAAATTGTTTTGCCATATATATTGCCATATTATATATTGTATAATATGGCAATATATATGCCAATAATTTTCCATAAATCAGATTTTGATTAAGACCCAAGGTGAGGTTTTAATCAAAAATAAAACTAAAATTAAGACTATGGCCGGTATTCATAGTCGAATCTTATAATTAAGACCGTCTTAAGCTTATCTTCAGATATTCCGCAGCCAATGAACTGATTCGTACAACATCTAAAGATAAACTTAAGACGATCTTAAATATAAGACCCGTCTATGAATACCGGCCTATGACTGGTATTCATATTTTTGACCGTATTTGTTTTTATGTTCAAGATCGTTTTAAATAACGTTAAGATGTTATAGTTAAATCACGAAGCCGTATTAGCATCTTAAGCATTACTAATGTTCTAAAATAAGGACAGATTATGAATATTTAACCCATTCCAAAACGAAATACTAAAATATTCAAACTTGTCACAAGCGAGAAGATAGGGGATAGTTTGCACCTGAAAACGAATGAGAACACAATAGTGTGAATGAGCAAAAGAAAATGAACTATGTGTGTGTTTATAAGAATCCTTATGAACTATATGCTGAAAAAGAGATAACTAAAGTGAGCTAGTGAAAGGTAAAATATAAGCGATGTGGTTTATACATAAATAGAAATGAGAAGACAATAACGTGCGAATAAGACAGCGCAAGATATGTGATATTGCGCACATTATATGCATAATCTACTCTTTAGTGAGAAATGATAATTGAAAAGATGTCGGAATCGATATCGAATCGTCGTCAAGTGTTGATCTCATGTTGATCGATATCTTTTCGATCAATTATTTCTCTGGGTTTATTTATGCTATGCGTTAACGTCAATCTGTGCTAAATTAGCAAGTATTAAGTCTACTTGATTTCTATACAAGATTTCGATCATGCTAAAGGCAGAACAAAGATGGTGTTACAGAAAAGTAAAAATATTGGTTTTTACCCGTGTTTTTTTTTTTTGTCATTGCAATTGTTTTATAAAAAATTATTTATTAAAACAAATGAATACAGAAGTTATAAATTGAAAAAAAATAACAGTGGCAATCAATTCTACAGGAAAAATCAAAGAAAACTCTAGTAACATTTTTTTTGTCAGACTTCAATTTGAATTAGCAAAACGTTATAAATAAATGCATTATCAGAAACATATCTGACATCAAATCCTGAATCTAGGCCAGATAGCATCAAAGTAAATATTGGATTGTTGGCATTGGTTAAAAAAAAAAATACCGTGTTTTTGGTAATCATTTGTTTATAAAATTATTTAAACAAATAGATACAGAAGTTGTAAATTGAAAAAAATAACAATGGCAATCGATTTACGGGAAAAATCATGAAGAAAACTCTAGTAACATTTTTTTGTCAGACTTCAATTTGTTAGTGTAAAAACGTTATAAATAAATGCATTACCAGAAACATATCTGACATCGTCAATTCCTGAGCCGAATCTAGGCCAGATAGCATCAAAGTAAATATTGATTGGTGGCATTGGTTAAAAAAAAAAAAAATAACACATGTCTTTGGTGATGCATTTGTTTATAACGTTTTTACACTAACAAATTGAAGTCTGACAAAAAAATGTTACTAGAGTTTTCTTCATGATTTTTCCCGTAGAATCGATTGCCATTGTTATTTTTTTCAATTTACAACTTCTGTATCTATTTGTTTAAATAATTTTTTATAAACAATTGCAAATGACATAAAAAAAAACACGGGTACTTTTTTTTTAACCAATGCCACCAATCCAATATTTACTTTGATGCTATCTGGCCTAGATTCGGCTCAGGATTTAATGGGTTAATTGAATTGACCTAACTCCAATATTGGTGGATAATCGATGTTGAATAGCAGTTGATCTTTGATCTCATCATGATTATTGATTAGCTTGTTAAAGATGCACTCTGACCAGCTGGCGAATAAATATATATCTTACCCTTATAATTATTTGTTATTTTAATTAAGCAATTGAACGAAGATATATTTCTTTTCTTTCTTTTCTAGAAATTCTTTTCTATAAGATTTTTAGATTTCTATTATTTTTCGGTCAATTCCACATCGAATCGAAGCAAAAAGAAAAACAGTATATATTGTGTATTTAATGTACACGGAAAAAAGATTAGCTACTATAGCAAAACTATTTGTAAAATATAGACAGCAAACTATTATTTGCAGCAAGAGCTATAATTTTGCAATAACAGCAAAACTTAGTCAATACTTTAGCAAAACTTTTTGTTAAAGTTGACAAAGGTTTTGCTACTATTGCAAAATTATAGCTAATCTTTTTTTTCGGTGTAGAATTAAATGATTTTGCCGGTAAATCCAGTGATCGAGTCATTTTTCGACGACATTTTGACGTTAAAATAAGGACACAAACCTATTTGATTGTCTGGTTGGATATTTTTACCTCATCATAAATGTTTTTATGCAAAACGAGTTTAACACGGACATAAATAATACTGCATCTGTTAAAATATCTGCTGTTTATTTTTTCACATTTCGGACAGCGGATGTCTTTTTAGACACGCAAAGTAATCAAAAAATATAATCAATATATTCAAATATATTTAAAAATATAATCGTTTTTCGTATCTTTTGATAAACAAAATTGGAATATTGCACACAAGCGCTAAGATTGATGATTGTAATAAATGAAACAATATTAACAATATTTATTTAATATTTTTATTCTAACAATATAATACTACACTACAGTACTGCAAGAACTATGTCTAATTTCTTCTCCGTAACAATAAGTTTACAGATACAAAGAATTTAACCAATTCACACATAACTGTCGTTTTATGATTATCAGAGTCTCATCAGTATTTGTTATCAAGTCCTTTAACTTTTCTTTTGTGCATCCCCTACAACCTTTTTAACGAAGGCGTCCCATTGCTCAGGACGATTCTTTGTATACCAGTCGGCCAATTCGTCCAAAAGTACTTTTTGTTTTTCAGTGCATCTCTTGCATCCAGTTTGCATAGCTTCGCCTATGACGTCTAAAACCACAACGAGAAAGCTTACTGGTTACCCGTTTTAACAGAAAACATAAAAAGTCCATATAATAAAGTTTATATAAAGTCCATAAAAATGGAAAAAATCAGACAAATTGTTTTTCCTGTACGGACAATATTTCCTTACACATACGTGTACATACTACATACAGAATCACAAGCGCTTTAACCATAAATTTGTCAGCATATTGGGACATATATTTCAGATGTCTCCTTTAAATATTTGCGAATTGTTACATATGAAATGCGACATTAATGTTTTAATAAAATAAAGTTGACAATTATCCTTTTATAAAACTTTACTTTAAGAGATGGCTAAGAAACTGTCACAGGAACTTTTATTTAAAGAAATAGATGGAATTCTGTTGAAATAATAACGAAAGACATACATTCTAATATCAAAACTCGTGATTGAAGCGATTTCTTAAGAGAAGAAGTAAAGACAGAAATGTTTTAAGACTCAATATGATCTGATTTAGATAAGACTAATCTTTATAACTGATCGTTGAATTGAAAATACAGAAAACAATTTTAGACAAAAAGTAAATAACTTTACTGATTTTTTTCTTGAATGTTTAAAGCACAAAATTAATGCAACTTTATTAAATCACTTCAATTTCTCAGTTTTTAAGTTTATTCATCTTTATGATAAAAAAAAATTTTTATTTTAACAATAAATAAATTAGTACCAAGTGCTCGTTTGGATTCAAAACAAATAATATAAGAGCGATGCCTTTCACGAGCAATAAATAAATAAAAAATAATAGAGTTTACATAATAGAGTTTAAAAAATACTAGCGTTTAAAAATAATACATGTATATTATTGATCAAACGCGTTTCAGCTTACAAAGCCTTCTTCAGTGACGTTAACAATAAAACATACAAACATTAAACAATAGAATTCGTTAGAATACTTATAATTAGGGTTCACATTATAATCATGTGAAGTTTGTCATAAGAAATCAATTGCGACGTATAAACGCGCGTTTTAGATCTAAGAATACCGTGAAAAAATTTTGCATCTGCAGTTTTGCACGGTTCAACGTCCATAAAGCACTGGTAGTATTGTGTTCGCAATTTGTCGTTCTCCAAAATTTCATCGAGATTAATGTCGTCATATCGATCCGAGTAGAGTTCCTCCGCAAATACACATGTTAATGCAATGGCGATGAATGTCAGAATGAAGCTTAGCCGAGCCATTCTTTCTAGTTGTGTAGTGGTACAGAACTGATATTTAAATAACTGAGACACGTTCATTTATATAGACCTGGGTGGTAGAAAATATTGTTACATCAGAGTCATGTGTCATACTTGTGTCATTATCACTGTGTGCTTGTCACATTTTGATGATGGCACAATATTATAATAAAAAAATTATAATAAAAAAATGAGCAAAAAAATTTATCAGCATAAACGGTACGTCTTAGTATTGTGTGCCACGTGTGGTTCTCAATTCAAAGAAGTGTTTACTTTTACACTATGTGTCTTTTTATCCTCTTAAAATTTGATTTTTCAAAATAAATTGTTTATAGTTTTTAAAATTGTTGATATGAACATAGCTTCTACGTTGAAATTTAAAATGTTTTATAATCTCGATTTATTACGGTCGATATTTAAGAAAGTTCTTTCAAAGAATTAGGAGGGAAATAAAAAAAGAAGTTCTTCTTTCGAGGTACAGTTAAGAATATAAATAAATAAATGAATTTTTATTGAATTTTAATAAATTTGAATTTGAATAAATCTCACTTGTAAATGAATTATATGTTGTATATTTAGCATTCGAATAATTATCTCTGAATGAGATACCACGGAAATTTTTTACGATTAATAAATCTCTGTCTTTCTATCTCTTTAACCACATTTTTTTCATTATTGGAAACTGAAATATGTTTCTTGAAAATGATTCGCTAGTAATATATTAGCATTATTTCTGTATTTTACAAACCAAGATGATTTGCTAAGTAATTATTATGCTGGCACCACGTAAATGGTAAAAATTTACATTAATACATTGTAATATACAGGGTGTTTCGTAAGTCGAGGTAAATTGCTCGAGAGATGAATGGGGACCCAAAAACAAGAAAGAAAGTTAATATGAACATAGCTTCTACGTTGAAATTTGAAATTGCTTTGCTTCCAAATTTTTTAGTCAAAATTGAAACAAGAGATGGTTTTTATAAGTTTTATAATATAATTAAAGTCAAATAAAAGTTGCGGGGTGCTTTAGCACTATCCAGGATACACTACGTGGAAGTACAGCCCGCTTAGCATTCCTTGACGGAGATCTCATAGTTCGTCACTCCTGTGATGTTTAGTGACTCCTTGCTCCTTGGTAGTATCAACTTTCTTGTTTTTGAGTCCCCATTCATCTCCCGAACGATTTACCTCGACTTACGGAACACCCTGTATAGTCACATGAGTAGCGCGAGTGATACAAAGTACAATGAAGATTCTAGGAATCAATAGTCAATTATCTTAAGATAATTGTTTATTTTTAGTTAGTACAAAGGACACTCATCTTTTTCTTGTTTTTTTACTGCAAAAATATATTTTTTGTGCTGTACCAGTTAGCAAAACAGTATCGCAAATTTTCTTCATATGTTGGACTAATAAAAAACTAATAGTTCACGAAGGAAAAAGACGAAACAAATGTATTTAGGTAGACTGTAAAAAAGAAATTCATTTCTCGTCTTTTATACCGATATGAAAAACAAGAGTCTTAAACTATGGCTTAACTATTAACATTATTATTTACACCGAATATAAGTATTTATAAATGTTTTATTAACATTTTTTTAATAAAAGTATTTTTAAATAAATATTCGTAAGTATTTATAAATATCTTATAAATATTTCTATAAGTATTTTTAAATAAGAATTATTTATTTTGTAAACAGTAATCTTGATAAATCATTAATTTAATATTTAAAATATCTAAATAAAACCTACAGCTTATAATTGTTTTATTTATAGTTAAATATTCATAGTTATTGTGAATTATTTTCCGAAATATTCGGCAAGCTTGGAATATGTATAAAAATACAAAACGTAATTCGAACGTGTCATTTTATAAGTAAGAATTATATTCCTTTCAGTCTCGTCTTAATTGCCAAGAACCATAAACACATATCTATGTCGTCTAGACAGACTACACTTTTAAAGTTTTGATTCCAAATTCTTACTTTCTTACTGTTATGTTATTAGGTTTTATTTGGCTGAGACGAATCTTTTCTATTCTTTAGTATTCTTCTTTTTCTCTTCTTATTTACAGTTGCAGACAGTTTTTTTTTTTGGAGAGGAAAAGATTTAAAAGGTTAGTCTTCCTATCGGTTTATCCTTCCACATTACAATAAACTGACTAATTTTGACCACACCTTATGACTGCCAGATAATCCATTAAACTTCATTAAGCAAACATATTCTCGCTATGGAACGATGAATATTTCCATTTTTAATTTTTATTAACCTTTTTTGTAGTTTTTATCCTTTTACATTTCATCATATTTCTTTTATTATACATTTATTATACATTTCATTATACATTCAAAATTTTATTAATATTACATTTAAAATTAAAAATTTTTAATTAAAAGTTTTTACAAGTGATTTTTTGAATGCTTTAAAACATTTTAAAAAAATTTTATATTTGTATATTTTTAAAAATATATTATCGTCATTTAACATTTTTATTCAAAAGTTTTGAAAATTTTTTTACAAAATTAAGTTATTTTATTAAATTCAATATGTAATAAATAATTATACATAATAAAGTTGTTCCAAAAAACCATTTTCGAGAATTAATTATAAATTCCTCTGTGTAGAAACTTTTTCTCTATCCGTACCCATTCATACGCTCAATTCTTCATATAAGATGTTTTTCTTCACATCTCATAATAAAAGATAGCGATAACAAATATACATACGCACAATATATTTCTATATATATGAAGTTATTAAAAAGAAGATTTAATTGCGCGCAGATAGAATGTTTACAAGTTTTATGTAATAGTTGAATATTTATATAAGTTCATAGTATCAAGGTGTGACGATCAAGAATGAATAATCCAAAGTGCAAATGAATAATAAGAATTGAAATGAATAATAAGAAATTACGATACATATACACGATACATAGTTCTAATCAATTAGAATTATATGTGTATATGTGTATAATTGCGTAGCTTTACGGAATGTTATAGTTATTAATTATTATCTATTAAAAACACAAGTCACAGCTCATTTTTATGCGGTTTTTTTCTACTTCGTGTGGCTATGGTTTAAAACCTGCAAGATTAATTTTTTTATTACAACATCGATTATTTTTCCAATGTTTATAAACTCGATTTAATCTTATGACGATAGTTTTTTAATCCGATGTACTAGTAATTGAGGCAGAGAGGAGAGGAGAGATGACCAATGCTTCGAAAAATCCCGTTCACGAAATTTAAGGAGTAATATCTGTTAGAAATTTTTTTTCCATTTTTTTTATTGGCTTAAATGACGTAAAAACATCTCAAGAATAACATTCATTAACATTTTTTGATAAAAAAATTTTTTAAACACTTATAAAAGCTGAATTTTTGAAACACCTCTGATTGCTCCGAAATGATAAATTTGGCCTCTCGTTTGCAAATTTGCAAATATCAATATTTTTAAATATCGGTGTGTACTTTTGTGACTAAACTCATGTTGATAATGAAAAAAATTTTTATTTTGTTCTAAATGCTGATGTTCATCACTTCTACTGCGTGTCGATTAGTATCTTTAAAAAAGTGGTCTTGGTCCGAAGTGTTGTACACCGCCATTTTGTTTTTAAAATTTTTTAAAAATATTTTTGTAAGCTTCAATATATAATTAATAAACGTCTAAAAGGATTTTTTGATTGCTTTTATAGTTTTGTCAAAAAAATCCAGAAATCGAGAAAATCCTCTTTTTTTAGACTTCAAACAGATATTATCCCTTAAGCCGTTTTTACGCTATCTAGCTAAACTACATACTCGCGTGGAGTGATGTTAATAATTTTATATATTTTATATTATCTGAATCAGAGAAGAGAGAGAGAGAGAGAGAGGAGAAAAAAGAAATTTTAATTCCTTTTGTCCTCTAATCAGATTTCGGAGAAGTTAAATTGAACATAGTAGCGATTAGACACAATCACTCACATCAATTAGTACCTAAGATTACTGACACGACTAATCAAAGAGCTTTATTTGCAATTAACCAATAAGCATTATGTACAATTAATAAACCCAAATCTTCAACTTTCAATAGTCTGATACGCTTTAAATCCAAAATAGAACATGGATTAAAAATTGAAGAGTAAAGATTGGAATTTGACTAATCAGAATAAAAAAAACTAAAATTTTTTTGTCTTGATTGATCAAATTTCAATTTTTAATCTCTAATCTTCAGTATATAGTCTGATTCGGGCACTAGATTATTCGTTTTGCTTGAAAACATTGAAAATTAATCGATTATCATCGATATTTCTAAGATAAAGTCGATTACAGAAAATAGATATTTTTGATGATCGATAATTTAATAGTCGATTCTTTTTTTCAACTTCGCCCATCCCTACGGCGCATTAGATACTTCTATACATCTACAGATAACATAGGTTCATGAATGTGTAATTCATGATCATTTCAAGAGATGTCTCCGCTGTCTCTTCATTCGATTCTTGAGTTTCGAGACTCGGAATGCACAAAATGCAAAAGAATGCAGTTGTAGCACGACGTATGTGATTGCGCCACGCGTGACCTCTTCGTCAACGTGTCGTCGTCACCGTCGCCGTCGCCGCCGTTGCCGCCGTCGGCTCGGTTCGGCTCGGCTGCCGAGCCTCGGCAGCGTTCGGTATCGTTCGATTCAACCGGATAACGAAGTAGCGACGGTGAGCGCTGGTGAGCGCCGGGCTCGGCCATCGACGGTTACCAGGCGCGAGAACGAGTCTGGAACAGTGCGATCATCGCCAGGCAGAGGTGGGAAGATGGCTGCCGCGGCAAACGTTGCGCCGGAGAATCAGTACTTTTACGAGGATGTCGTCTATCGCATGGATAAACGAGGCAATGTCGTCTTCGGCATCGTCATGGAGAACGACGACCTGGACCTGTCCGAGGAGAGCAGCGACAACGAGGAGAATCTGCCGAAGCGCAAAAAGGGCGAGATCCGCATGATCTGGCATCCGTCCGGTGTCGAGGAGTTGGTCAACTGCAAGAAGGTACTTATGTGGGGGATTTTTTTGGGCGACATGGGTCGATCTCGTTGCGATCCAATGCATCCTGACGTTACACGTTGTTTTTCTGACTTATTGCTGTACGCTTTTTATACCTGTTATTCATTTGACCTCGGGGGTCCACATTAGGATTTCAAATTAACGACGTTTAAATTAACGACGGTATCAAGTGTCGAGATTTTTATGACGTCTTGTTTCCAGGTTCATTTAGCCGATAGGACACTCATGCCTGGGGATGTGGTGCGTAGAATGATTAAGGGAAAGGATACCCAAAGAGGTTACTGCAGAGACGTGGAGCTGACAGCTTGTGTACAAGTCATTGGTACCAAACAGATTCTCACGGATATCAAAAGCGAAGATTTGATCCCATTGCAGGTACATAGATATCTCTGTGATAGACATTACTGTGTTATTTACATATTGAAACACACAGCTGTTATTTGTAGGAATTTGCGACAGATATGGCGGTGTGCATGGACTCGTGGGTAGGAGGCATTAGAATGACGCATTTCAAATTATGGCTGGTAACGCCAGATGGATCTCACTGTGTCATAAACGAGATGGATTCCTGTGTGTTGGGACAATTGGAAGAGGCGCGAGATAGCGTAAGATTGAAAGGATTTATCATTCATATAGGATAACAATAGGAAGTAACAAATAATGTTTTTAGGATAATGATTTTCCACATCCGACCGAATTCTATCCTGGTCAGAGCTTGTGGGGACCTGTTCACTGCTTAGAGGAGGCACAGTGGATTCAATGCACAAAGGAGATGAAGGCGAAGAGAAAATTAAAACCTCAAAAAATAACCAAAGTGATCGTAGAGAAGGTGGAGACTGATTGGATAGGCGTACATTGGCAGTGCCGGGCATATTCGAAGGACGGCGCCTGGTCGGATCAGGCTCAACCAAAGTTTGTGGTTGAGGGTGAAGATCTGAAAAAACTAAAACTGTTAAACGTATTCGAACCTTCGACGGTACAAGTCGGCAATCGTAATTTCTACATTATTAAGGGCAACGAGAACGTTATTACGCGTGAGCAGTGGCGGAAACAGCAGAGGGATATTTATCAAGTTCCTAAACAAAGCCCAAAGAAAACGCGTCCGAATATCACAGTGACGAAGTTGGTGGATGATAAGAAGAAGGAGCAGAAAAAGAACAAAACGTTCGGTCAACAACCGACGGAGGAAAGCGGTCAAAATAACGGCATTCATTCTCAAGAAACCATAGGCCACAATGTTTTAATGCCGCCGCCTCAAAATCAACATGCTGAAAGCTCGGACGAGTGGGATACGGAAGACACGGGTTCGCAAAGTGATTCTGCTTCGGTAATCATTCGTCTTTTTTTTCCTTGGATTAAGAAAAGGAAATGAAAGGTATAGAATGTGTGCGCTTTGTAGGTTTCTAGCTGCTGTTCCAGCATGTCATCAGTGGGAAAGAAAAAAAAGGGTCCTGCATTGATGACGAAAGTGCTGAAGAAAAAAAAATTGCGAAAAGCAAAAAAGAAAGTACCGCCTGTTCCATTAATTCCTGGAACTAAGATAGTCGTAGAAACATTATCCACTAATACGAAAGCGAATGTGGTGTGGCAAGACGGCTCAGTAGAATTTGGTATTAATATTAATGATAATATAATTATATATTTGTTAGAGAGAAAATGTATTTGAGAAAGTATAATTAATAGAGTTGTGCATCATCATATATACTTATTTGAAATATCTTTGTTTGTTTTAATGTTTAAATTGTGTTTTAATATTATAAATCGCTTGTAACATCATTATATGTTATTGCGAGATAAATGGTTGTAATTGCTGAAAAAAATTTATAATGCTAAACATCAGCTATTCTGTTTTAGGCATACCATCGACACAATTGTATCCAATTCATCACCTGGATGATAAGGAATTTTTCCCAGGTGATTTTGTTGTAGATCAGAAAGAAGAATCTAGAATGTATGGCGTTGTACAAAGTGTTGATCATCAAGGTCGTACTGCCAAGATAAAGTGGTTCCGTACATATACTTCTAGTCAAAATCCAGAGTAAGCGTTACAGTAAAAACATTTCTTCAGTATTTTTTTGTGTATTACCTCTTAGACTTTTGTTTTATTTATTCAAATTTTTGTATTAACACGTATAATTTTATATGAATATTAAATGCGTGTTAATAGAAAAATGCAATTAAATGGAAATATTAGACGAGAATTCTCTAAGTTTCTGGGATTTATAATTTAAATATATTATTAAACATATAAAATTATTTTAAAAACAATTAAAAAAATATATTTTTAAAAATTTGCTATTAACTACTTGTTCAGACCGATCTTTCTGGAAGAACGTGAAGTGAGCGTTTACGACTTGAAGGATCATCCAGACTTTCAATATAGACCGGGAACTTTGGTGATCCGAATAGCAAATTTCGAGGGCGAAGATGCCGGATGTACTGCTGGTCAAGTATTGGATAATTATCCAGAGGGACGAGTGAAAGTATGGTGGATTGACGATCACATTAGCATGTGCTGGCCACAGGATCTCTACAAAGTCGGCGAGTACGATAGTGATGAAGGAGAATTATGGGATGATGTGTCGTCCGACTCATCATGGGAGACGGAATTGGAAGATTGCTTTATTGCTGATAATGATGGTACCGAGCAGACGGAATTGGATAACATAAAACCGAAATTAGCGGCGCACATCGAGAAAGCTAGAATTGCAATGTCAAGATTGGAAGAGATTTTTACACAAAACCCGTCCCTGCAGACAACAGAGGTGATGAGGAAACTACTCGAGGTTTACAAAGATTGCCGTTACATGGATAAACTAATGGGTACCACGTTCTTCCACGAATGCCACTTCCAGGGACTGCTCGAGCGAGTGAGAGAACGTGGCAGAGCAAACGTCGCTCAGCGCATGGCGGATCAAGTCACGAGACTCTTTACACCTAAATCTGAATACCCGGAAGAATCCATAGATAAAGATGATTCAAAAAAATCGAACAATGACGATGATTCAATTAACTTAGTGGAGAAGCAATTTGCCACAAT
This sequence comes from Crematogaster levior, assembly GCA_901521435.1. NCBI lineage: Eukaryota > Metazoa > Arthropoda > Insecta > Hymenoptera > Formicidae > Crematogaster > Crematogaster levior. The sequence continues at coordinate 12,469 of CABEGB010000658.1, forward strand.
TATTAATGAATCGGAGAATGATAATACTCCAGATATCGAGAGCAATGCCAAAAAACAGAACGGTGAGGAAAATGTTAATCGAGTATTAATATGTCCATTATGTCCCAATCCCAATCCCGAGGATTCTGGATTATATTCAGCGGAAAATTCGAAGAAGGATTCCGGCTCGAGTGAATCCAGCGGGGAATTCCTCATAAGCGAAGACGTTAATAATGTTCCAGAATGCTCATCCATGATAATTGGTATGACCACGCCCGAAAAGACAGAAGCAAACAAAGTGAAAAAAGTGCCGACGAGTCTGCTGACTTCTCAGAACATCGGAACGTCACAAGTGTGTGTCAAATTATGTAATTTGATAAAAGCGCAACTCGTTTTGGCTCATGCCGAGGTATCGAAGAGATTCGGTTTGGGCAAAATGTCATTGTCGGACGCAGAGAAGACCTCGTCCCCGCGGAAAAAGCAAAAGGGCGAAGAGGAAGAACGCCTGGAAACGGTGACAGATCCGTCCTGTTCCATCGAAATTCCACCGACGGTTTACACCGAAGGCGAAGGCTTTTCTATTGAAGAGACCGCGCCCGACAGCCATAAATTCAAGCTGACCATGTTCCAGCCCACTGATCTGAGCAACTTCTTCCGTACGGTTTCCAAAGAATTGAAATTGTTGAAGAGCTCGCTCCCGCCAGGTGTCTGGGTGAAGGGATTTGAGGACCGTATAGATTTATATTCTGTGATGTTCCGTGGTCCTGAGAAGACGCCCTACGAAGATGGTCTCTTTCTTTTTGATTTTCAGTTATCTGCCGATTATCCAGCCGCACCGCCCCTCTGTCATTATATCTCTTACTGCAGCGACCGGTTAAATCCCAATCTGTATGAGGATGGGAAAGTGTGCGTCAGTCTGTTGGGTACTTGGTCCGGTCGTGGCACAGAGGTGTGGACAAGCTCATCAACTTTGTTACAAGTGATAGTCTCGATACAGGGTCTGATTCTCGTAAGTGAGCCATACTTTAACGAAGCCGGATTCGAGAGACAAAAGGGTTCGCAGCAAGGACGCGAGAACTCAAGAATGTACAACGAGATGGTGGTCCTAAAGTTGGTACAGGCGCAGACTAAATTGTTGCTACATCCACCGTCTGTATTTAAGGATATAATCATCGCACACTTCAAAAAACATGCCGAGAAGTTACTACAGAGATTAGAATTATGGATGGAGATATCTGAGCAACATAACAATCAGCATCCATTGTCCCCAGTCACTCCTACCACGTTTAAAGAAATTGCAGATATTGGTACATAATATATCCTTTTATAGTTTATTTTATATAGAATTGGATGATAAATTTTATTCTATTTACAGATGAAAAAGTATTGCCCGAATTCCCGCTCATCCCGGCATCTCGAGGTTTCTGCATAACTCTACGCAAGACTCTAGCAACGTTCAAAGCTGTGCTCATTAAGAAAAATATAATACAAACGTCGGATGAATGGCAAGACAATGAAAACACTACAGAGTTAATGAACAATATTACAAATCAGTGCCAAGAGATGTCTGTTGACAGTAAAGCAGCAGAATGTAACGGAAGTAGTAGTAACAGCAATAGTAGCAGCAATACGCAAGAAAATAACAAAAAGCCAACCTTAAATGGTAATCAATTCAAGGAAGCGATGTTATCTTCCTCAACGAATAGTTTCACCGCGGCGCCGAGCGAAACGAAAAAGAATACTTCGAGCCAAAATACCAGCTAGCCACAAGGTAAAAGTAAGCATAAATTGAAGTGCTTAGCTCGTTTAAATTATTATATGGCTATTCGGTAATAAAAGAGATATAATTATATTTATTGGAATGTGCATATATATGTATATGTATAATATATATAATGTGTATATATATATATTCTATATATATAATATGTGTATATTCTATACATATATATATATACACACGCACGCACGCACACACACTCTCTAATAATTTATTACATACGGAATCTTGAATCATGCAACATGCATACATACATATAGCATATATATATACATATATATATATATATACAGTATACACATATATACACATATACCTTACAATATCTGTTAATCATATTTAGTAACGGTGCGATAATTCCTAACAAAAACTCCACAACAGTTGCTGCTCCACAGTTAGGAAAATGTTTTGAGAATAACCATAGCGCGATTAGTTATAAAAAAATGCAACATGCGCATACGCACATACATGATTTCGTATACTATTTAGACAAGTTGTAAAATTCACATTAATATCCGACATCAACGTAAAAAGAGATCTGTATAATACACTGTTCTCGCATTTAGTTCTATACTTTTGAAGCAAAGATATTACCATGTAACATTACCTGTAACAAAAAGAAAGGTAAGTAGCTTATCTCAATTTAGCAAACAATAAAGATACATATATATATATATGTGTGTGTATGTGTGTGTATACATATGTATATATATATCTATGTAGTGCGGAAATATGAGCGAAATTTACATTTCTGTAAAGAAAAAGACAAAAGATATGAAAGATAAAGAGCAGTAATAACATACTGAGCTAATACAATAGGATTTTAAAGAGTAATAATAATATTTTAATTTTGCGCAGCACATTTTCATGACTGCACCAATGATTATTATCGGAATCATAAATAGGTTGATTAATTCTGTTTGAGGTATGTCTTGAAGTTATTATGCCATCCAAGTATTACAAATATTCTCAAGCGAAATTATGTGGTGATTTTAATCGCAGGCGTAAGGCATAGCTTAGAAAAAAAATTCATATTTAGATGAGATCTCCACGATGGCTACGTCCGATATTATGAATTTTCTTAGTATAGCTTGTAAAGGATAGATATATTAGAATGAAATGCATTATCTTTACTGTCAATTTTTCTTTGTCGAGATTTTCCAAACATTCGTCGGAGACAGATTCTCCTTTCATTCCTATTTTTCGAAGTATATCGCGAGGAAGGTCTGATCTGAATGTTTTACTTGAGTACATCGTTCTAATAATAATTATTATTACTTAATATGTTAAGCTAAGGTGCACCGTAAACATTATGTATACAGTATTATTTATTTCGTTTAGTGATTTGTGCGTATCCTGAGCAAGAAAGTTCTTTCTTGCAGATTATGTTTGTCATGATACATAAATTGTATAAAAAAAAAAAAATAGTAAGATCAAAAGAATAGGAAAGAAATTCCCAGATTCAATTTAGAGTCATAATACAAGACGCTGATGTGATATTTAAATATTCGTCAGAAATGATTTTCCTTTTGTCTATTCCTTTTTCTCTTTTACATAATTTTTCAGACGCAGAAGAAACATATAAAACATTTTCGCTGTCACTCAATTGCTCATCAAATTTACAAAACGTTGAATTTGCTACGCGTCTTCGCTTAGTGAAAGACAAAAAGGAATGTTCTTCGAGAAATTTATGATGCTGACGAATAAAATTATTAGAAGACTCAGAGAAAGCTGTTTTTGGTCGTTGTTACGATTGTAAATGAGTATATGCTGATAGGGGTGGAAAAAGACGCGTTGAAGTAAAGTCGCCAAAACGTGAAAACGGAATTTGGAATGCCTTGTATATGTGCCAGCTATTTATATTAATTATATCTATGAGTCACGTTCGAAGTTATATTTCACGTTTCACTCTTTCGAAAGAAAGAAGAGAAAGAGAAACTTGTTAGCAAAGAGGCCGCCTGAATGTACGAATTACTGTAATCGCACATCGATGCTAACTTTCAAGTGCAAAAAAATGTATTCTAGTCTAACATGAAGTGTGTATGGCGGATTTTTATTTAGTTTTTTTTTTATCTTTTTTTTATTTATTTGAGAATGTTCTTCCCGTCCTTTCCCATCGCTTTTTCGTTTATTGTCATTCGTCATAAGTACTCGCATATATTAAGATATATTCAAAATTGTTTTTTTCTTTAGCGAAATTATCGTTTTACATGTTTTGCAAAATTTAATTTGAAGGCACACATACGTACACACATTCGTTAAACTCAACTCGTTATTTCATCGACCTACTGCATTGGTATTGGCATTGATCTAACGGTAATTGCAATAATTCTGTAATAATTTGCTGTAGATGTAATTCAGTTTCCTTAATTTGGGTATAATAAAAGGATGATCATAAAAGGAGAACGGACTTTGAGGTGTCCTATATCCTTCACCGAATTGTCAACATTATACCGTTACAAATCCTTAATCCTGTTCTCTCTCTTATTTTCATTAGAGTAATTTAATAAAAGAACACATTCATATCTTTTGTTATACAGTACCAATTTAGAATCTTAAGATCTCTCTTTCAGATCTATGATAGATCTGTGATAGATCATTAGAAAATTTTGCTTTGTATAATCAATGCATTAATAAATGCAACAATAGATTGATAGATTAATTTCCTACATTTGTGTCCTACATTTGTACAAAATCAAGTGTAAGAAGGGAAATGTACAAAATAAAAGTGTATCTCTTATCTAAAATAGATAAGCTGTACACTCAGTTATCTCTTATCAAAGGTGTGATTCAGTACGCGTTGCGTAGACAGTTAACTACGATTCGTTCTTGTTCTTTCGTTTTTCGTTTATCGACCTTTTCCAGGAGAGAAAAATGTGTTCAAAAAAGTTTATGTGCTACTTAGCTATGACTTTACGTGAGTAAACTTGATTTTAATTTTATGTAGAAAAAAAATGTCGATGTCTATATAGTCGATGGTAGAAAAAACGTTCCACGTTTTCACGTCATTGCACCAGACGTAGAAACCATCAATGATCGATTAGAAATAATTATTGAATTTTATCAGTTATCATCATCATCCTAAAGAGAATTAAATAATTTTCACCAAGCACAATGATAATATCATAATCATTATTTTTATATCTTTATCAATGAATCCTAACAACGTAACATTACACGCGATACAGCACGTAAAAAAGTTATAGATTCCATGAAAATGAATTAATCTTTTTTTCACTTTTGAAAACAACACTGAACAGTTTTGATGGGAATGTTCCTGGAAGAAGTCGAAGCAAGACGCAAAATTTTGAGGGGTCGAAAAACAATAACCAGGCGGTATTACAGTAAGTATATGAGTAATAATAATGAGAGAATGCGGCATATAATCAAAGTCAAAAGCCTGAATGTTCGTTAAAACATTTTTAGAGGGTACGGCTATACCAGCCTGGGCCATAGTACTTTTATCGGGTATCGGCATGCTATTGCTCGGCGGTGGACTTTATGCGTTACTGCAGAAATTCGTTGTGGGGGACGCCGCGGACACTGAAGAGGCTCATTCCTATCAAGCTGCGTTGCAGCTCGAAAGTTGATTTAATTTTCCACGGAATTCTTAATATAATCATCTATTACTATAATGAATAATCAACATCATAAATTATGCATGTAGAATTTTAGAAGAAAACTTTGCAGAAACAGTGTGATGTTATGTTCTACCTTTATTAATCTTGCAGTTTTAGCCTGTCTTTACAGGATCGTCTCTTAATCTCCTAACAATATCAAATTATCGATTATTGTTTACATCTCATATTAATGACCAAATGTATTTATTATTATTATTACATATGTTCACATCGTGTTTTAAAGCACAAAGAAAACGCGTTTGTTGATGAAATCGTGTATCGAAGTTTCCGTCAGTGTTGTGATATACTTACAATTCTAATCGTTTGTGACGCATTTTTTACCGTTATTTTCGATTATTTATTGATAAATGTATAATTTCGGAGTACGTTTAGATTATTCAAATTCACATATACATTGCATTTTTATATATATTTATATATATGTATAATTATTAAATGGTATGAAAAGAAAAGTCTACTTAGAATTCTCTACGATGATACTTGTCGGGATCGAAGTATGATGTAACTACAACGCGATTATTAAACTTTCGGCCCGTGAGAGTCTGTTGCGCTTTTTGGCAATCAATCACACTATTGAATTCTACGAACACCTGTAACGAAATAAAAAGTAGTAAATAATATGAAGCTTGTTTTAAGGCTTTCGGGACCATTGATATCGTTAACCGAGAGGGTTTCCGGATGGATGCCACGTGCATGTTGGACACTTTGCCGACGTTTCGCAAACATTGCAGCTTGCATCATCAGGGCTAGGAGCTCCGATTTTCAAAATGATCCATCCGGAAACCCTCTCGGTTAACAATATGAAGAAGCTTTATATTAATATTAAATGTACCTTGCCACATCCAGGAACATCAACACCTTCGATTGGTCTAGGAATCTCCACAGATCGCACCACACCGTATTTGTTACACTCTTCTTTAATGTCCTCGAGGATATCCTCGTATTCTTCTTCCTCCATTAGTTCTTCTGGCGTGACCATATTGAGCAAACAAAGTACCTGAAAGATATTGTACAATTATAAATCCGATCGCAAAATCATTATTTTTTTCTAAGTTCGTTTAAATTAATCACTTCAGTCGCAGGTCCGCTCGTGCCAACCATTGACAGCCCAGGCACTTGAATTTGTACTGGTGCTTGTGCGCCTATCATAGGATTTTTAGCACCCACGCTAGCGCGTTGAACAATTAATTTCTTGTCCCCTAACTGCATCCCATTTAATCCAGCGATTGCCTGATCAGTCATTGAAACGTCTACGTATTCACAGAATGCATATCCCTTGGAAAGACCAGTCGCGGAATCCTTCACAAGATTGAACGCCCTCAGTTGTCCAAAGCTCATCAACAGCTCCTTCACCTGTATTATTGTGAAACATGATACTTTTTCACTCGCGCAACATAGTCTTCGAATCTATTGTTAGACTGTGCAACTCAGACATTAATCAATTGTAAAAATTTTTAAATTAAATAAAGATTATCAGATATAAAAACCTATATAAAAGATATTGTACTTTTAAAATCTTTTTTCCATGTAAGGTAGTCAGATATAATTGCGAATTTTGCATTTATGAAATTAAATAATTAATCGATTAATTTTTGTTACATCAAATGATATCATCAAGATAAAATAAAGACTTAAAAAAAATATTTTTACAATTTAGCTTTTAAGGAAAAAGAGAGAAGATATTAATTTAACTCTCTAAATAGTTTTCTACAGAATTTAAGAAAAAAAGTTGCATCGTCTAAATATGAGAAAAACAAAATTTAAATGCAGATGCTTGCGTATCTTAATCACTCTTTCCTTGGTGGTAACTCCTTACACACCATCCTCAACGTCCGACGAAACAATTTCCGCTTAATTGTGCTCCGGTGTCATTCCTTACATCATTCGTTATTTTGAACCGATCTTCGTCTCTTTGATTTTAATTATAATATATGTATTTAATTTACTTACATCTCCATAGGCTGAGAAACTGAAAATTCAACTTTAGATAACAGCATGTTGCTCTCGTAAAAGAATTTCTATTGCTAACTCGATGACTTCTATGTCTGATAGTTACTGATTACTCGGCATGATTTAGTTGTTTAAGCAACATGCTTTTATTGATGTGAAACTATTGAATCAGAGAACGCACCATTGGCACAGGAGAACCGAGAACACATCGAGGAAGGGGGGCTACAAAATTGTCGCAAAAACCCAATGTACGAAGGCAATGAGAATGGTATAAGTACTTGCCTCGAGGGACTGGGCTTAGCCTCTCTCCAGGCAGTGTGGTATTTTGTCATGTTCGGTAGTAGTAGTAGTGGTAGAAGTAGTGGTAGAAGTAGTGGTAGTGGTAAGCGAATGCTTTTGATCGGCACGACCCTAAGCTAAGAAATGGGGAGAAAGGGTACTGGTATCAGTCCACAGTTTACTACATAATAACGAGACGTTCATATTCTTTTTTTTTTTACTCTCTTACGAATTTAAACATAGTCCATTTGTAAGAATACCGTTTTATATTTAACTTCTTAATATCCAATGAAATTCCGTTTCTTTTTTTACTACTTTGCGTTTTTCTTTGCATTGTCATTTTTTTCTCAATGCATTGATATATTCGAAGATCATTCGTTCGCGGTAACCTGTAAACGTAACGAAGCACAAGACGAGACGTGCAGTAAAGCCTGAAAAGCCTGTAAAAAGAACAGCTGCAAAAAGGAAAAGGTATTCCTGAAAAGAATATATACCGGAGAACTTGGAGCTGTTACCAGATGCACATAAAATTATGTGTTGACCCTGTAATCCCAAAAAAAAGAAAGAAAAGGAAAAAACTTCTGCTACATATAAAAACGTTGATCTTATGCTTTTCTTGCAGACCTAAAAAAGATCCTTCTTTGCAACATGTATTGTTGCACGAGAGTGGACGGCTCTGTAAAAGCATTTTCAAATTGGAAATAGAAGTCATAAACAGCTTTAAGGAGCTTTATTCAAAACATTGCACGTATCTTTATTTTTGCATTTCAGGCAAATTGAAAACGCGAATGATCATCTATTTCCTTTAATCGATTTATTTTTGAATATAGTCAAAAATTCTTTTCCCCCCTCTCCCTTTTCTGTTGGCTTTCCTAAAAAAAAAGACTGCCTAGATTTGAGAGACTCGTATCTCCTTCGTGATGGACTGGGTCCGTGATGTGCCTAGAAAGGCTGTAAGAGAGATAAGGATAAGGACCGTTGATACGACTGCATACCCCACCTAAATGCTGTAACGTCACTAATGCTCCCTAAACTAAATATGCAATGTTGGAGAGACGACGAAATGCGAGGAATGATAAGGAAATTCCACAGGGAAACGAGAAGTGAAGCGCCCGAAGATAGACATAAAACGAGAACAGATTCGCACGATCCGCACCTCTACCTAATGAGGAACCTAATCGACGCCGAAATCTTGGTGGAAACACATACATACCTCTGTTGAACTTGAGTAAGACTTAGGGGTTCTCGGTCGTTTGTGTTTATGTGAGTGCACTCACTGCTAAATAGCTAAATACCTATATTATAATTTAGTCCTTTGAGGGTAACTTACAACGCAACAGGATTAGTATGCGCGTCCTCATACTAATCCTGTACCGTTGCGACATCGATGCAATTTTTCGTCGATCATTGAAGCCGATTCTCCGGATTGATAAAAGTTTGTGTCATAGCTTGCTTAGTAATACAATTCAGATTAATGAAATCAATTGGATTGGGCGTCAATGGAGAAGAATTGCATCCAAAGGTGTGCAATAAGTAAAATTATTTCACGGATTTGCCGGCATACCTGTTCCTCATTCAAATAATTTGGTAAGCCACCAATGAAGATCTTGTGCGGCGAATCTAAAAAGATATACGCAGAATTAAAACAAGTGCAAATTATCATTAAGTGTGATGGGGTTACGTAGTATTAAATATAAAAAAAGTATGTTTAAAACATACCAGGAACCGTACCTGGCACGTTCATGCTTGGATTATCTGTCATTCCCGGCATTGGCTGATAATCATGTGGCCTTCTTATCTTCAGACTCTGCCCTTTGAAATTTATGCCATCAAATGCCATAGCCTGCGTGGTTTCATCTATCGATCGGAACTATGTAAAAGAAAAAGAAGGAATAAACAAAATGTTGCTGGTACTTAAATTACTAATCGGCATGACTAATTGGAATTCATAACGTGTACATCATTTTTGAATGACGTATAAAAAGTGAATATATCTCATATGTGCATGTGATAAGTTATACCTCCAAAAATGCGAAATTTTTGTCTAAATTAATTTGACACGCCAATACTGGATTTCCAGCAGCTTGCGCAAGTCCGGAGAGATGCATCTGTTGATTGAAGAACTCCATCATTTCCTCCTCGGTGACACCGAATGGAATGTTCCCTACGTAAAGTCTTCTTGCTTGGCGAGTAATTGTACTGCCAACTACAGGCACAGCTGCCTGAGGTGTATCTGCTACAATATTTGCAGGTATCTGACCAGCCGCTTGCATAGCCTTGTACTATACAGATAAAAAAAAATATATATATAGATACATAATACATACATAATATTGAAAATCATTTTGAAGCAAAATCTGAGATACAATAGTAAACAATCTTACCTGCAAAGGGGTAATGTGTTCAAAACCAGGTGGCGGCACATCCCAATACAAAGATGGTTTTCTTCTCCTGGAGCTGCGATTCTTCTTCGGTGAATTACTCCTCTTCCTATCTCTGCGCTCTTTGGAGCGAGAACGAGACCGCTTTCTACGATCTCGACTGCGCGACCGATGCCGCCTGTCGCGATCCCTATCCCGTTCTCTGTCTTTATCCCGATCCTGTCTATCACGATCTGGGTACAAAAATAAAAAAACATGCTATCATCATCGAATTGCATAACACTAAACATTGATTAATATAGTTAATTAAATTTACTTATGCATATAGTATGCGTATGTATGTGTACATTAATATGTTTTATGTCAAACAAGGACAATGTTTAAACAATATTCAAATTAATATATTTTCAGGACAATATATTCTGAGTGCAAATACTTGTCAAATGACGGATACTTCAATTCGTTGTGACGCGTTAGAAAAATTTTAAACAAGTTCAGCATCTAAATAACAAAGGCTCCGTCTCGAAGATCAACGACTGTTTACTAGCTCGTGTCCAGCCATTACGTATTAGCAAACAGATCGAATGGCCAGTTTAATAACGCGGGAAGCTGAGTCGCGGCGGTGCGTCCGACAGCGAAACGCGTCAGCTCACCGAATCGCTCACCTCCGTTAAAATCCTCGCCCATTTTTGACGTGCTACTTCACTCGAGAGAACACGACGCTGAACAAATCTGTAACAAGATCCAGGAACGTCAACTACTTCTAAACGAATCTCCTTTTTCAAAATGGCGTGCGAAGCGAGTATACACGGCCACAAATCATGGAATATCGCGCTACTCCGAGATGGCGCCATCGGAAAAATTAACGTTCCCACCTTAGGAACCGTTTGCAATTATGAGTGCTTTTCCAATCGCGTGATACTTTGTCCCTTTAACTATACAGGGTGTTTTCTTAATAAGTGTAAAAGATTTTAGATGATTCTTTGTCGAAAATTAAAGGAAGCTTTTCATATAAAGATATGGAAAAGAAAGCTCTGAGAAATTGACCAATCACAGTCGAATGTGAGAACAATCAACTATGATTTGTCCGTTTCTTACGACTTGCTACTTACGAAAAAAGGAAGGTAGAACAAATATATTTAACGTCAAGGAATAGTCTTCAAATTATTTTAATATCAATATAAATATAATTCTTATATTGAATGAATCTTCAAAATACCCAATGAAAATTATCGGATAAATGTATCTTCTATTTGAAGGATCTAAATGCAAATCTTAATTTCTCCATTTTTGGATAAAAATGAGCTTTTGCATATTGTTCTTCGTTAAATAAAAAATAAGAATGTATCAAAATTCATTTTCCCAGAAATGGAAAATAAGTTTCGTATTTAGATCCTTCATTTCTAGTTTATCATAAAGAGACCTTCTAGATCTTTTTTCATGGGTCGTCACATTCGACGAAAAATTGTGAGAATTATACTTGAAAATATACAATCTTATAATAATACTTTTTTATATTGAATGTATGAGATTATATAAGAGATAAAGATGTGTATTTTAAACTAAAAACATATGTATCTCTTACTAGCAGCTCAATACTTCTTTTCAATTAAAACAAGAGATTAATTCACATCTAATTCTATCAAAATTTATGTACAATTTTTTTTTCTCTAACTTAAATCTGTGCTACTCTATATCTTAACACTCTTTTACATCAGAATTATTAAAAGAAATCTTCACGAAAATGACCAGATTATGCTCACAAGAGGAAATAACGTTCCACTTCAAATATGATCTTCAAACATCACTGGACATTTTGATTCTCCTGTGTGGCTGGAAATAATATGTAGTATATTACACATACATTTTCACAAAGATACAGTTATTTGTAACATTTTATCAGACCTCATACCTTTGTACGAATATTCCAAAGCAGTCGCTATCGTTCTCATGTCTCCTTCTATACTGCGCGCCCAATTTTCCGCGTCTCCAATCTCTTTTAAAGAGCTCGAAAAGGATTCCACCAAATTCAACCACAATTGCGTTTGTTTAGCGAAATTGGTTGCGCTGTGCTGCAGCTGCTTCGCTTCCGCATCAAGTTTCTTCTGATTCAAGTACGCTTGAGCTACGCTGTAACAATAATGTTAACAATACCTTAGTCTTACATTTACATATATATGTATATGTATGAATTATAATTAAATTCTAAATAAAAAAAATTATTTACTCACCCAACATTCAAGTGATCAACGAGAGCTTGTGTCAAGTTGCTCGCAGCCTGAACCGCATCTTTTCGCTTTTGCTCTGTCAAATCAGTTTATAGTTTCATTTTAAACATCATCCTTTTAAAGATCACTATCTCACATCTATTTCTATTAATGTAGATTAACTTTAATCTCTAATTAATTCTCAAAACTATAAAAAAAATTTGAAAAAAATAGGTTAAACTAAAATTAAAGTTAATCCACTGGTAGATGGACATAATTAGGAGTATATTAAATAATTTACACAATAATTCTCACCCTGCCTTTCCTTTCTCACCACTTGCTTGCTCTGGTGTTCCTTCACGATCGCAGATAACATTTCTGATAGTTTCCAGTCGAAACCGTATCGAATATCCCGTTGATTATTGTATACTTAAAATAAAACAATTACATTACATTAAAGATAGAAAGGGTGAGTTCTACGGAAAATTCAATCGCTAAGAAACCAAAACAAACCTCTCGCCACACCTCCGTTCTTGAATACACAGAGCCCCCCTCGCAAGTGAAGATCATAATCTCTTTAGTGAGTTCAACGCGCACGCAATCGATGTCCAATGGGAGACTTTCTCGATCCTACGAGCGTTCGTCACGTACAATCGTCCAATCCGATTGGTTGATTCCTCTCGGCGCGCGATCCGTTTGGTCGGTCTAGAGATCCATTATTAGAGACTGGCCAATTGGGGGTTCCGTGTGATTGTGCACGTGACTTATGCTCAATAATGTGCCAATTAGAAACGCTGCTTACCGAGCGCAAACGAGCATAAAATTTGGATTGAAATATGCTTGCACTCCGAATTTATAGTGGTATCGCTGAATTAATAATATATAAAATGTATAAATAATGATGTATCTCCTGAAAAATCTTGTAAGTGAAGTAATATCATTAAATAATAAGGAATCAATTGATTGTAATCATAAATAATGCAATTCCGAAAGAAAATAAATAGTTTAGTAATTTTCGTAACTGAAAAGTATTTTCATTTTTGTTAATTTTATTTTCGTTATCGCAGGTACAATATATAAAAAAATATAAATTAATACAAGTAATGTAACACAAGTCACATTATATGAAAAAAAAAAGTTTCTTAAATGACTATCTTACACAAAATAAAATAAGTAAATAAATAGAATATAAATAAATAAATAATATTATAATCAAATGATGTTAATGAGGCCATCATAAATCGCGGTTTTCTGTGTCTTTTTGTAAATTTATAGCCGAGTTGCATTTCTTGATAAACCACATTTCCGCTATCTCTCTTTTAATCAATCCCATAATTAATCAATGCCAAACTATTTTCTGAACTGACGATTAACTTTGCAGAATAGCTAACATCGAAGCGGTTAGATCGCCGTCATTTTTTTGAGCAGTTAGCCAGTCTCTAATAAAGGGTCTCTAGGGTCGGTCACGCTCACAGAATTTCTCAAATCTTAAGTCGTTTCTTTACATTGTGAGAGCTGATCTCGGCTACTTTATAATTTATGGCTTAAGAGAGAAAAGGAAGAGCACCTAAAAGACACACGGAAAATATCTAAATCTAAAACGTAAGTAATTAAATGTATTAAATAAATACAATGTTATACAATATTTTTTTATTTTTCACTTTTTATTTATTTTTTCTGTATGAATTATTTTCTGTAGTCTTTATTTTATTACTTAACCTTTAGAGGACCGGCAAATTACACGAAATTATCAGTATTTTTTTCTCAAAAATTTATATATATGTATATATGTCAGTCTGTCTTATACAGTGCTTATCAAAGCTCGACACTATAATGGCTTTCCGGTCCTTGAGATTTGAGAAATTCTTACGTCTCAAGATTTTAGAAACTACTATGAATTCGGGCCTTTATCTTGGCTGCGTTTCGATATTCACTGCCAGTACTGAAAATCTATAGTTCGCGTCACATACACTATAGATTTTCAGTACTGGCGGTAAATATCGGAACGCAGCCCTTGAGATGCTAGCAGAAAGCCACATTCCATCAGCTTATTTCGCGCATGCGCCCTATGTATAAAGCGGGAAACACAGACTTTTGCATAATGCTTAATACATATGCATAAGAAATTTGATTGGTCGAATTCCTTATGCACATGCTAAGGCGGGGAGCACAGACCATTGCATAACGCATAACGCATATGCATAAGAAATTTGATTGGTCCGTTAGCATGTGCATAAGGAATTCGACCAATCGAATTTCTTATGCATATGTATTATGCATTATGCAAAAGTCTGTGTTTCCCGCTTAACGGACCAATCAAATTTCTTATGCATATGAGTTATGCGTTATGCAATGGTCTGTGCTCCCCGCCTAAATTTTGTACATAAAAGTTCGGTACACGCTCTGGCAGGAGTTCGCAATCTAGTAAATTATATAGAAGTCTATGGTCACACTCGCACTCATGCGGACGGGCCTTTCGACGACAGTCGGCGACACCGACAGATAGCGCTTTCGATTTTTCTCGAACTTACGGTGGGGAGCGGGGTACGAGGTTTGCACAGATCATACGGGAGGACGAGGATCGTCTACGATGCCGACGAGCCTTGCTTGCGCACGGCTTACCTGTTGATAATCGGAGTTTCTCGCCCTCAGCACGAGGGAACGGCGATTCGGAGCGGCGTTCGCCGTGCGGTATAGCCTTCGGTGAGTCACGTGCGTGTTGGAGTGTCGCTTTCTCGCCGCGGCGGCGAACATTTTCATACAGGAACCGAGAGAAGCGCGCGCGTGCCGCCGAGGTGGACGAGTGTACACGCGCGCGTCCGCGCTCCGCGTGTCCTAATCTTAATGCTCGACAGACGAGCGTTGTCGCTCGCGCTCGCACGTAGCACGGGCCGTTGTACCTGCGATGCCACCCGCTCGCGCGCGCGGATTCTAAATAAGTTTCGCCAACCGACCCGGGAATCATCTTACAGCGACCGTCCCTCGACGGCGGTTCTCACGAGGACGATTGAAGATGTAATGGTACTCGTTCACCAGTGGAACTGAGAGGCCCTTATTCCTGTTGGTACTTTCTTTTGCGAAGCGGCGAGTAGAATTTTTCAGGGAGAGAGGATGGCAGTGCGCGTCACCCTAGAATGTGGACACACGTCGATGCTACGTATGCGCACCACTCCCGAGGGGTACACGCACGATTGGGAGGTATTCGTACGAGGAGTCGACAATGCGGACATACATCATTACATCGAGAAAGGTACGGTTTTCCCTTGCACTCGTTTCCTTTATAATTCTATCAAGTTTAAAGTCCTCAGGAATGTATTTATGTATCTGTCTCTCCATTCTTTATTTTTTTCTATTGTTTATCTCTCGAAATTCTTGACAAATTGTCGTAGCTTACTATATTTACATCGTATTTTACAATATTGACACTGCTAATATGGCAGAGTTATTTGTTTCAACATTCTTTCAATGAGGTGATTTTTTTAAAATATTTTCAGTGGTGTTCCTCTTACACGACACGTTTCGGAATCCTAAGAGGGTGCTCAAAGAGCCACCGTTTATAGTGAAAGAATCCGGCTACGCTGGCTTTATAATACCGATAGAAATTTATCTGAGGAATAAAGATGAACCCAAGAAGTTTCAAATATCGTACGATCTGCATCTGCAGCCAAGCGGCCCGCCTATTAACAAGGCCATACGTCACGTAGAAGTATTCCGTAATCCTTCTGAAGACTTTAGGAAAAAGTTATTGAAAGGTGGAGCTGTAAGTATAATTTTGGTCTGAATTTTTGTCAGATTATTGCATTTACATCACATAGAAACATAATCAATATCATTATATTAAGCAAACAATTTATATATTACATATTGGTATAATTTGTCTGATTTTATAATTTTAGATTGTAATATCCAGTAGAGATGGTTCACTAGAGAAAAGTGATACAAAAACACCTACAATGGTTGGCAAACCGAAATTAAATGGCAGCGAAAGCAAGAAACATCGCATTATCGAGTCTAAAACTTCTAATCCTTTTCATGATTTGTTTGGCCCTCCCATAAAGACAGCACCTGTAAAGATATCACCAGAGAGCAAAAAGACAAGTCAGTCTGATAAAAATTTAGTTCCTAAACCTTTAACTGTTGCCGAAAAATCTGACAAAGTAGATAAAACAGTTAAATCGAAGGAAAGTCCTCATAAAGATAGTAGGAAAGACAAGATGGACGAGAAGAAGGATAAAAAGATTAGAGATAGTTCTAAGGATCAACTCAGGAGTAAAGAGAAATCTAAGAGACCCCCTAGTCCTGGAAATAAAAGTCATTCGAGTCCTGGCAGCAAAAGACCAGCTTCACCAGTTACTACAAAGAAGCCGTTAAGTCCACTGTCATCTACAAAACGATCTTTATCTCCAAAATCAAAGGACAAAGAGACAAAAAAAATTGCATTGGAAAAAGAAAAAGATAGTAAAGAAAAGGAGAAGGTAAAAATTAACTCCAGAAGTGACGTAGATTCTTTAAAGTCTGAAAAGAAGAAGGATAAGAAGAAACACAAAGACGACAAGGATAAAGAAAGGAAAGATAAATATAAAGAATCAGAAAAAGCTAACGTTAAAGATGTTGCGAAAATAATCGAGAAGAAACCTGAGAAAATCGATAAAGCAGAGAAATCAGATAAGGAAAAACTTCAAGAGTACAAATCAAAAGACGGTAGAAAATCTCCAAAACCAGGGAAAGAAAATGATAAAGTGAAGGATGACAAAACAAAAGAGAAATCTGAGAAGAATGAGAAGTCTGAAAAAGTTAAGGATGGCAAGTATGATAAAGATCGGCCGAAGCATAAACATAAAAAGAGAGAGAAAAAGGATAAACGAGATAGCAAGGACCGAGAAAAGAAAGAGAAGCGTGACAGAAGTAAGGATGAGAGTGAAAAACAGAACAATGGGAACCCATCAGTTGGGAACCCATTGTCATCTCTTTTGACGGAGATTCCGGAAAGAGATAGTAGCGATTCGGCGCCTTCGGTAGACGATGATTCATTACCCGAAAGCAAATCTATGCTTAATATCAAAAAGGAGACAGAGCATGCCGTAATATCCACTATACCATCAGAAACAGCAAAGCCACTTTCTCCTGGTATATCGGTGGACACCATAAAGAAGGAAAAGAGTGATCGTAGTAGAAGAGACAAATCCAAAGGAAGTAGAAACGAGGAGAGAGAAAATCGAAAAAGAAAGAGGAGTAAGGAAGACGACGAAGTTTCAGTGAAACGTGAGAAAAGGGGCCAATCCACCTCTCCACCTTTGGAGCCAGTTTCATCAAGCCAATCTCCAGTCGCAATGGATGTTGATTCCATTCATCAATCAGAAAAGGAGATAAAGAAGGAATTTAAGAAGGAGAAGGACGCTCATGTTGTCAATACTGACAACGTATTAAATAATAAAGACACCGATCCTGAACAAGTAGCTCCAGATTCTACAAATAGTACAGACGCGGAAATCAGCGAACCGCCGGTGTTTTCCGAAGATTATGTATCACAATTGAAGGATTTACAACAAAAAATAATGACATTGCAAGATAATGACGAGCTACAAAGAGTCGTACAAGTAATTGCAGAAACTGGTCAATACGAAATCACTAAGAAGACATTTGATTTTGATCTGTGTGCGTTGGATCGTAGAACTGTGCAACGTCTTCAACAGTTTTTCTCTGCATCGTGACCATCTGTAATATAAAGCATGACATATTTAATTTATATAGGTATATGTAAGATTATACATTAAGTCATACAATCTTACAGCAGACTTTTTAATGATAAAAGAAGTAGTAATACATGAGACCCCAGAAGAATTTTTGAGTACAGTTTTTCAGTTTAATCGTATCGTTGCAATAACTTAAGCAGATTAGAAATGCACTATTTACAGTAATTTGTGCAGGTCGAAGACTCTTGTGATAGTAAGTATAATATGTAAAATAAAATATTTTTTTAGTTCTTTTTCACAATTCTTAAGAAAATCAAGTCAGCAGTTGCTAGCATATTGGCAAAATTTGCCAAGAAAATACGAAAAGATCAAGTAGAATCTGTAACAGTCTGTAGTCTAATACAGATTAGTGAATGATCGAATGATCGATGATAGAAACCAAGTAGAATCTGCTAAACGTATTCTAAGTAGATTAGTAGCAGATTTATCAAGTTAAAAAGATGAAAAAAAAATTGGCAGAAATCGAGCAGAATTTGTCGTTAATTTGCCTTCATACTACGTTCAATAGATTCTGCTTGATTTTTGCTGCTACCAATATGCTTTTCTTAAGAGCTTGTCTTTTTTCTTCTTATCTTCATTTTCACTTATCTTTTGCATCTCTTTTTTGTTCATGTTTAGACCGATTTTATCATATTTACCAGTCTTTATTTCTGAGATTTCTTATTTTTCTCTAACTTACATTACATTATGTCAGCATTATAATTCGCTAAGAATTTATTTAAAAGTATAGATTCTATTCATTAATATTAAAGCTTCCGAAAAATTTTTTTGCTTTTAATTTTGTCAGAATATATCAAAAATAGTAAGATCTAGAATATATATCTAATTTTTAACATTAATAGTTTTTATCGCTGAAGTCTAAAATATAATGTAACAAATACATTTTATTATTTAAAATATGAAACATTTATCAAATATATATAAATGTCCGAAATATATATAAAAGATGCAGTATAAAAATAGATATAAAGTACACACAAAGATATAACACAAAGATATAGATTACAGATTTAACATAAAAGATATGCAAAGGTACAACATGTAAAAAAGAGCTCAGTGTATAAAAATTTATTCAACATAAGAATTGAATCGAATTATTTATTAGAGGCTCTGCTATCTCCCCTAAAGCGTAAAGGCATTACAGAAAAATAAAATGGAACATCAAGTAAGAGATAGAACATTATAGAAAAGTCTAAAATGTATAAAGATTTAGAGCTTTACTATTTTTTTAAATATTCGTAATGTTTTTTTGAGATATTCAAAATCATCTTTATAATGCATTTATTATATTATGTGGACACAAAGTTGATTTTAGCGCCTGTGTCACATGTAGCACTGATTTAGTAACATAAGAAAATCTATTTGTAAGAAATAAATACGAGTATCATATTTGTTTTATGTAATATAAATGTGTTGTTATACACTTATCTTTTTTTTTTCAAAGTAAACGCTCTATTACTAGATCGTCATAAGTCTACTATATCTATGTTTAATATAAGCATTAGTCTATACTATAATATTACTATACATATTATATATTATAAATATTTTAGTACAATAATTGTATTAAAGAATAATATAAATTATATAAATTATGTTATATTATATGTTTATTATATAATTATATTACATTATAGTCTAATGCTTATTATATATTAAGTACTATAAATATACTAGGATGATCTTCAGCACTTATGATGATCTAATAAATGTTTACTTTGGAAAAGAGAAAATGCGTATCTACACATGTGCAAAACAGATAAAATATTCGTATTTAAGATAATCTAGTAATATAGCATATTTATGTACATATTATACATATAGAAAACGAAAGAGTTATGGAAAGAGCTAACTCGTGTGATGTTAAGATATTTTAGATAAAATATCATAAATACATTTCTCTCTCTTTCAAGAAATTGTCTCAGAAAAAATTATCCTAACGTAATTTTTTCAACTTGTGACTTTTCGAGATTGTACTGTTGAGTTATATAATTATGTCGATAGAGCGTATTGCTACTAAATTAGTTAAAATCAGTCGCGATTGTAATCAAATTCTGCATGAAAATTTAGAACATTATGAATGTGATGTGTACATAACTCATTGATATATGCTGTATCAATTTACATTTTCTGTGCTTCTCCTAATTTTTCTTTTTTAACTAAAGTGAATTTTGTTCACTTTAGTTAAAAAGTTGTAATTAAGATTGGCGTACTTATGACATCATGTAGCTGTTTCTTTTACTTCATAATCCATACTAATCTATGTAATTTTCGAAGTGTTGAAAATGTATATAGTACAACGATGTAATCTTGTACAGTATCATAGTCGTTACGTGCAATTGATACATTAAACAATCTAATGTTTTGATAATATAAAATAAATAAATAGTAAAATACGTGTATATTGCATAAATTAAGGTACTATGTACAATCCTCTTTTTTGTGGTATACTATTCATAAGAATGTTAACAAAGAGCGTGAAATATCGCGCGTTTACGCAGTTGTATTTCAAAAAGTATACCGTTGTCTATCGAATTAAATGTATACGCGTGTGTGTGTACAACGTATGTATGTTGCGTATGCTTGTCAATTGAAATACTCAATGTTATGTCGTTCTGCATGCATTGTCGTAAAACACGAATAAATGAAAGAGCGTCTTTTCAAGTGATGTCGCATCAAGCGCCTCTGGAATTTAACATCTTTTAATTTTTTTTATGACACTACATGTTTTTATTTTCTAACTTTTGTGCGTTTATGAGAATGTTCATGAATAAAATTTACTCGTATTTATATTATTACTTATTTCCTATTTAACGATAAAGTTGTATAAAAGATTTCTTATTTTATTTTAAGAAGACTTAGCTAAAGTTAATTATTTTATTAGAAAATATTAGCAGGATTGTCAATTCTTTTTTTTTTAATGTTTCCATCCAAAGAAACGCATGTAGATATTCCAGAACATTTTACAACTTGAAAATGATATTTATATTATCACACATGAAGGACAATACCTTCAGACATTAAAGTGAAATCAGTTATATAGGTCTGTGAATCGCATTCATAAATTAGAATTATATTATAACGAATGTGATTTTTGCCATATTGCCTGCTAGTAAGTTAGCTCAGCGCACATTATATGACTGTAATAGATTGTTGCAAAATATTGTGGTTTAATCACAATTCGTGATTAATTTAACCGATATGTTGTTATTGAATCTTATCTTCCTTTAACTCAATTTTTAATTGCATGATCGACATTAAAGAACTTTTTAAACTTATTTTGATGAATGTGTGTCAATTGTGGCACATACATATACGTCTCACGGTGACGTACACGTTAAAACGCTTTCTCCAGGTAATCAAATAATAAAGTATTTTTTACATCAGCCAGAAGAGAGAAAATGATAAGACTAGATGTAGTCTTTTTAGATGCCTTTTTCAGAGCGATTTTTGTTACATCTTTACGAATTTAAGGCATTTTTTACAAATGTTGCTATATTAAATCAAGTTTGCTCGTGCTAATCGAAAAAAGTCTATGCCATGTTATACAGTATCCACACGGATATCTAGGATTTATCTGAGAAATTCACAAATGCTTCTGAATTAAAATGTACATGCATTTTTATCGTGGTAATATGACATGTACATTTTAATACATTGTTTCATTATTGCAATCCTTTTCTACTTGCGATTATGGATTTTTTATCACCTTCTTTTTACCATTTTGCGTTAAATATAGCCTTTTGAAGCTCTAAATTCTATTTAATATAAAGATTACACTTTATATATGTTATCGTGAGCTGAATATCATATATCCTTAATATTTAATGTTAAAAATGTATGCATCAATCTTTTTTATAATCAAGTTCGAATGATGTAGGTGATGTATGTTGATAGGAATATTAAGTGAAATACATCTGAGTACTTGATCTAATCATTATAGCATAATATATTTATGTAATTGCATATGCGTAATCGTTAATATCATTGTATTGCAGTTTTGTAAGAATTTCTAGGTCAATGTTATGTAAAGCGCTCATAGATGTACAAGTATCATTTCTCACGAGTCTTTATTTTCTGTATATAGTGCATGGAATAGTGCGCAGAGTGAGAAATGCTCGATGACTTTGGAGACATAGTACAAGACAAAACTGCTCGATTTATATATTTCATTTGATGATATATGTTCTATGTACATTTAAATATATTAAAAGATAATAAATGTCTTGAGAACAATGTAAAATCTTTTTAACACCTAATCCTACGAAATTATTTAATATTAACAACAAATTATCCCAGTAGAAGTGGTATTCCTATAAAGAGATTATAACTTAAAAATGGATATACGAATATATCTTATTTGTAAAGGTAGATATTTAAAGTTTTGAAATAATCAATTTATCGTGTTAGATACGATTCTCTTTCGTGTCGGGAAAATGTATTATTCTTAAGGGTAGTATTGTTGCAAAAGAATTGAAATTTAAAGAAAACATGTATTTTAAGTTTTTTTCCTAGAAATTAATACCCGATGTATGGAAATATGTCCACGTATTGATTCTTCTTTCGAGTTATTTTATAATTGTTTAAAGACTTTAAAGGATGGAGTTCAAAATTCTATCAACTTGTGAACTTAAAAAGCTAATTTTTCTGTAAAGCTTTATCTAATATTCTTATTTTTATGTGGTGGAATAAATGGTTTTACTTAGCTTGTATAAAGAGAATTAAATTCCTATCCACACCAAACTCAACATTTTTGACTTGCAGTATCCGAAGATTATGTCGCTTTTTATTTGTTTAAGAACATTAGTTTTTCTCGCATGAATAAGTTAGCTACACAGAGATAGCGTAAATATGATATTTTGACTGTATGCTGTTGTACAAAATATCACACATAAGAAATAAAAATTTTGCTTGATTGTTCGAAGTGGAAATACACTTTTATATCTTTTTATAGAGTTTATGTTACTGTTTATTGAATGTCTCTTAATTTTTCGTACAATAATGTAACAGGGTAGAATTAATCACGACCTGGTCACGTCGATAATTCAATTATAATAACAACATTACGAAGGACGTGAGTGTAGTATGTGTGTCATGTTCGAGGCATGTCTCTCCTTTTTCAAACGGCTCGATATCGAACTCAGGTTTCGCAAACATAGAATGTTGATTTCCCAACAAGAAGATTATTAGGCGCAAAACATAGCGAGATAAAGTAATCTAATAGCCTGCCAATTCGGCGAACGTCGAATCCATTTCGTCGGCCAACGACTTGTATCTATCCTTATTGATGCCCAATTCATCTAAAATGCAAGATAATAAATTATTTCCGTGACAGGGAAACTGATATTTATATATATTTAGATCAAATAAAACTCACCTTCTTCATTTATATATATTTATATATATATATATATATTTTAAAGCAAACAAATAAAACTTACCTTCGAGCCTGTCAACCTCCTTCTGGAGTTTCTTGACGGTTTTCTCGGCGAACTCGGCGCGGGCCTCGGCCTCCTTCAATTTGACCGTCAAAGTCTTCAATTGGCGCTTGAATTCTTCGACTCGTTGATTTGCCTGATAAATAAAGATTAGCTTAGATCAAAGAGATTAACATTTTTAATAAATTTTGAATATATTTTAATATTTTTTTATTAATTGTGTATAATCTGCTTACTGTTCATGCTTAAGAGTCATGTACATACCTTTTCTTCGGAGACTTCCAAAGATTTCAAGCTGTTACCGACGACTTTTAATTCTTCTTCCAGCTCCATGATCTTGCTATGAAAAAGCAAAAAAAAAACAAAAAAGTTATAAAAATATGATCGAGTTTTACTTGTTTTGCCATTAAGCCAAATAATCTTAGCTTACGCTTCGCCGGATTTTACACGGTCCTCAGCAACTTCGAGTTCGTCCTCAACGAAGGCCAGCTTGCGTGACACTTCGTCAGATTTGCCGTCAGCGTCTTCTGCCAGCAGGCGAGCCTCCTTCAGTTGGTTCGTCAGTTGGTCCATCCTTTCCTCATCCTGCTGCGCACGGTTTTCCAATACTTTGCACATACTGCAATTGTATCACATTTCATAATGTGGCACACGAACGGATAAATCGATTAAGTCGTACAATTACCGGCTAGACTCGTCGGCGGCCTGCGAAGCTTCTGTCAACTTAGCGGTCGCGGTGTTCAGTCGTTCCTCCGAACGCTCGAGATCCTCCTCGATAAGTTGGACTTTACGATTAAGGGCAGCAACCTCGGATTCAGCCTAGAAGGATCGAATATGTATATGAGGACCAGAATTCGTTCACTTTTTTCATTTGTCTCTAGTATGAAGTATAAAATACAGCAATAATGACCCAGCGAACACCAACTAACAATAACATGTGACATAACGTACGTGTTATATCACATGTTGTTGATGTTTGCTGGAGATATACAATACAATATATAATATGTATAATATAATAATACGAGACGTAACATTTTATTTTTAGTTCAGGAATATATCATTAAGATTACAGATGCAAGTGCGGGACATCCTGTAAGATATGAAGCTTACGTTAGTAAGAGATTTCTCGCGGTCTTCGAGATCCTTGTTAGCCTGCTCGAGAGCCTGCTTGTTAGCTTCCAGATCGGCTTCAACCTGAGCTAATTTTTTCGTCAGGTCCGCGACTTCCTCAAGAACCTTGTCCGCGCGCAAATTCGCCTCCTTTGCCTGCCCTTCGCAGGTGTCGGCCTTGTCCATAGCATTGTCCTTCTCAAGCTTCATCGCTTGCATCTTCTTCTTGATGACATCCATGGTGGCGATTTGGTTTCGCGGACCGTACCAACGAAATTACCGAGTTTGCTGAAAGTACGAGCATTCATGTTAAATTCCATCGTCGTTGACGAATGACGAGTCGCGCTTTTACACGACGTGTTTTAAGCTTGGACGGCTGCATTTCGGTACTCCGAAAATACGCATGCCGCGAGCAGGGCTCGCGAGCCATCGAGCCCGATGTTCTGCAAAGCCATAATTCCGGTGGGTGATGGCAACGCGCGAGCACGAGGAGGAGCACGCATCAGAGCGTCTACAGAAATAGCATCTACAGCCCGATTCTATAAATATGTGCGGAACGACGGCGGCAAAGCCTCTGACGCGCCGCGCGGCTCAAGAAGAGGCCAAAACGTAACGAGTGTAACCCAGAAGAACGGGCTTTACTTGGCCGCCACCGTCGACCGACATTCGATCTAACCGACGCGTATTAATAGCATTTTACAAAACTTCGGCGGGTTCTCCGCGATCGCGGCCTCCTCGCGCGAATTTTATGCTCGAACCAAGCTGCTTCACATATTTTACGTACAGAAAATTCTCGTACGGCAATAATAAATGATAAAATTAATGCGCGATAAAATTAACATAACGAAATGCCAAAGATTAAATTTCAAGAGAATATTGTTATGTAAATTTGAGTATATTAAAGGTAATATTGTTTATGACACAATATAATTAAATTTATTATAGCCAAGAGGAGATTTGAAATAATGCCCAATATGTATGGAACAGATTAAAGTAGAAATACCATTAAGAAGATAGTTGCATGTGACAATATAATATGTTATATTGATTTTCAATATAAAGCCGTCTCTTAAGTATATCTTGTCCGCCGCGTAAAGTATTAGGTTTCTCTCAACGAAGAACGAAGGGATGATTTATTTTAAGAAATTTACAAATTACCGTAAAATTGATTAAAATGTTATTCAAGTTGTAACATCTGTTTCTGAGATATTAATAATTCGCCTGAACCTGAGACGATTACACTTGTCGTCTGATGTCAAAACCTTGTAATATGTATTTATTTTTATCGTTGAAAACATTATAAAGCGATTTGAGCGTAATTGTCGCGCAGATATTTTCTCACGTGTGATTTCTTCGTTTCCGGTCGAGCGAGTCAATAGATTTATCATGTTACGTAAAGACTCAAAGGCTTATTATATTCGAAGGGGATACAACAAAGTGTATAATGTAGTAAACCAGCGCATGCATGCAGTTGACAGTTACAAATGTTACTTACGGCATTGCTTTTATGTTAAGCCCGAAAGCAAATTCTTGAAGCGTTAGCAGATCTGTTATTATTTGCCAGCGGTTAGAAAGCAGCTCGTAAAAGCTGTCCAGTCTCCAAGACATCTTCGTGAAGCGCGAATATAGCTTCCTGCAAGAAGTTAAATGTCGTCTCCGTCGTCCAATGAAAAAGAAAATAGAATATAAAGTCGGATCGGACAAATACGTAAGCAGATTTACCGTTCGAAACATTAAGAAACACAACGTTAAATATTTGAAATAGTGGGCGTACGAACGACACGAATCAATTTCGAGCACTAGATAATTAACGGCACTGAATCGCGTTTACTGCAATTTTTTTAGAGCACTTCTTCCTCTTTCGAACGCATTTTTGCACATTCCAACGACACTTTGATGAACAATGCGCGTCTCTCCCGCGATACCCTTCACTGATCTCACTGTGGCGATCAACATCCGCACAGAGGGTTGCATCGTAAAGATTACTACTTACAGGCTACAAATACCGACGCGACGAGTCGCTAAAATTCCAGAGTTAAAGCTCCTAAAGTTCAAGTGCTGCTGGTTAATTCGGCACTATCGATCGTATCCGATTTATCCTGTTGACGATGCCTTCGTCGCCACTTCCGTTCTCCATTCGCCAACGGGGTTCTCCGCATCGCGCTGTCACGGGGGGTAAAGCGTAGAAGACAGAGAGGTAGACAGACAGAGAGAAAAAGAGAGAAAGAGAAAGAAAGAGAAGCGAAGCGAAGCGTTTTCACTGCTGCAAAAGCGCGTTACCGATGACGATCATGCACTTACCAAAAATCCGAGCGATCGGAGCAGCGTGAGACGAGTATCTGAACGGAGAACGGAAAAGCGCGCGGCGGAAGGATGCGTGTCACGTCGCCCTAGGGTGGGGATCCCAAAAATGGCCCGCCGCGAGCCCCCCGTAACACGTTTATTTTCTGCTCTCGCGTACGATCTGTCGCACCTTCGTCCGTCGCTGGAAACGCAACACAGCGTCGGCGGACCCAGCGTCCGCTCTTCAGGGTTGCGACGGTTCGCGCGAACAGCGCTTGCCTCTAGCAAGAGGGTAAGTCTCGGCGGACGGAAAGTAGACACCTTCCGAAGTGTTTACAGTTTTCGAGTGAGAGAACGCATTTTGCATAAGAGTTTTACGTGACTGTGAAATTTTCCTTGACTTTGTTGAATTAACTGCTCCAGATTTGTGCCCTTTGCGAATCAACTGGTGCAAAGTTTAACATAACAAACTTCTATTCTTATATATATATGTGTGTGTATGTGTGTGTATATGTATTGTATATGCACATTTCTCTGTACAAGTTGCAAATAAATAATTGTACTTTAGGATGAAAACATTAACGGAGAGAAACTTCGCTTCACAGAATGTACTCTCACACACAAAGTATTGCTTATGATTATTTTTCATTTATTATTCATAACTCATCTGTCGAACAAAGAATGCCACTTATAAGCACATTGTACAAGTGTTTAAAAATATTTACAAACGTTCAGATATATATTTTTATAAGGATTAACGCGTCGTAGAAGAAATATCTGATCTCTCTCTCTCTCTCTGTCCTTCTTTTATATTTCCTGTTTTATTTCCGTTTCGCGTCTTTCGCTCGGCGAATCATTTTTAGAGATCGCTTCGCTTCGCTACGTTCACCTGTTGCCAGACATTTATCAACGTGAAAAAAATAAATCTTTGTTTTAAGGCCGTCATTTGAAGTTTCCTAACTAGTTTTGTTGATAAATGTACAATGAGAAACACGACTGCGCAAAGTTCGAATTAATTGGATAATTTCTTGACTTCACACGTAAATTTGCTGCTTTTTACGCGCAGTTACGTGTGTATGTACAATAATTCTGAGTTAACCCCTTACAGTACAGCACATTATACCGTATATATGCGTTCGATACAGATGTTCCGACAGTTTATCAAAATTTATGTATCGTTTAAGATTTTTTTTATTGCATCATTCCACACGGGGAACTATCACAATAGAATCCTTCGCGCGTTATTGCCGATAAAAACATTAAATTCTTTTTTAAAGAGAGACTAGAATACTTTAAAGTAGGATATTTATTTTTACATCGTTGACACGCGCGTTTTGTGAGTGCAATCTTTCACAACGGAAAAATGACTACACGGTAAGGGATTAACGCAAACAGCGTTGCTGTGTAACGCTTACTTTCTTGTACGTTCAACCAGCTGTTCAAAAATACTTATACTTAAAGATATTTTAAAGAGGTCCTTGACTTCGAGCAGATAATTAGGAAGAAAACTGTTCTATTTGTTTGTGCTTATTGACCTTATTACGATAGAATCTAGAAGGATCATGCTACTTCGCAGTCCTAGGAGTGTAAAAAGTGGTAGAGAAGTTATGAAGGGTGTTAGATATAACGTCATAAATATACCTAGCTTGAATTATAATGCGAGGAGCATAGAAATAGTATAACAAAATATATGAAATATTTATAAAACAGCTCCTTCCAACGATATTTGTGAAAATATCTCATATCTCTCGCAACGTTAACAACGCGTCCAATCGAAATTTCAAAGTAATTGTGTGTACCTTCTCACGGTTATTAGTTAATATTTCTTCCTTCTTCCTTTCTGCCTTCTTCACACGATAGTCGCATGATAAATCAGAAACCGATGAATACATCTTTCCATGTTAGGAGTGTATTCTGCAAGAAGATTTTCGCTATAAGCTTTGTAGTTTTCTTTAACTCTTTCTTCTTTTCTTCACTGTTTCTCTCTTGCTCTACAGTACTACATAGCTTATATAGCGTTACAGAATCATTGTTACAGAATAAACCATTAAAATCATGCGTCTGTGAAACAATTGAACTGAGCTTTAATAATTTCTGCCTTTCTGTCTTCTCGGCATGCCGAATTTTTCACAAATAACGGTGGAAGTGTTTGAACGAACGTAGTTGTGCATGGCCAAAGCCGTGCCTTATCACATATTTTCAACGTCGCTCTCCCTCTATGTACATGTCTGAATTAATATATCTAAGAAGTATTATACTTATAACTAGTTAAGACAGAGATTCTCGCTTAGACACAGCTTACGATGGGCACGGATTCCCGACGAAGTGGGCTCGAAGTTATTTTACTTAGCCGTGAGACAGGGCGCTGTGTCACTTTCCGAATCGTCGTCGTCGTCTCTTCTGCGCGAAGATGCGTTATCATTTCTTATATCTATTTAACGAACATACTACGGATACTCTCTAGATTGGACGTTGACCGTGTACATTGAAATGTGTTGTGCACATTATTGCTACCCTAACTTTCCAATAAACGGCTCGTAATTCTCGTGATATTCAATGGAATTGCTTCGCATGTGACGGAGCTGCACGAAGCATTCAACTTGTTTTAGTGGAGATATGCAACTTAACGTAATAGTGAAGACCCAATACTCAAGCTGCGCGCTTATATGAGCATGAATTAAATTTATGCGTACGACTATCTACAAAATTATTTTATGCTAAGTAGAAAACGCTTCATGTAAGTTTATAAATGATGTAAGGTTTCAGAATATTGTTACGCAGGTTGCTAACGGCAGGATAATTATAATTCTAGTAGTCGAATTGTTTCAGAATGTACGTTCTCAACGTACATTCTCT
Organism: Crematogaster levior; assembly: GCA_901521435.1. NCBI lineage: Eukaryota > Metazoa > Arthropoda > Insecta > Hymenoptera > Formicidae > Crematogaster > Crematogaster levior. The sequence goes on from CABEGB010000658.1 coordinate 42,129, forward strand.
AATCATTAAATTATAGGATTACATAGTTTATTTTATTCAAAGGATAAATGTATTATTTTATGGTAACGAAAAAGCAAAGACATATAAAGTATCAGGTATTATCCTGTTTGGCAGTGAGAAATGCCTAGGACAATATATATATATATATATATATATATATATATATATATATATATAATAGTATCGCTTAACTCTTGAATGCATAAAGCATTAATAAAATTTTTCATTACGCGAGATATTTGCAAATCACAAAAAAATCTGAAATTTTTTTTATTAAAAAATATTTTTTATTGGAATATTATCTATTCATCATTAATTTATATTAAATGATATGAAATTAATAAATTATATATATCGTTGGACGAGATACCATAATTGGATATTAACATACGTATACTCGTATCATAGCGAAGTTCAAAAAATATTTTTATGATTACTTAAAAAATATTTATATATATTTCTGTCTAAACAGAATATTGTAAGCATATTTGCTCTGATATGCATATTACATCAGTCTTAATTTATCTCATCGAAATAACCGGATGCATTCAAGAGTTAAATATTATACAACGAGATCACGAATTGACGTTAACGGCGAAAGGAAACGTAAATGTAAATTTACGAGCAATCTAGTGTCGCGTGAACGAGCGCTTGTTTACGTTACGATAAACGATTACATTACGGGCCTAAAATGCATGTACATTTTCAGCCGTCATTTAAAACCACTTTTTGATCAATCTCGTGTATATCATCGTTCACCCATTTCTATTGCGAATTGCAGATCAATAGCCGAGCAGTTTTCTATATCCAGTATTTATGCCAATATTTATTTGTTCAGAAATTATTCCGTTCTGTTCGTAACATTAATGCACCGAGATATTTACTCCCATGAATGTTCGACGGTTTGATATAATGATTAACCTGCCAATCAAACATTATTGCCTCAAGCCCTGTTTAAAATTATCACATTGTTTGAATCGGTTAGCGTATTAGCTTTTAACAAACTCTCCGAATTGAAATTTTCCGTTCTTTTTTACAGTACGCATAAAATTATTTATCCCCATGAATGTCCGACAATTTGATATAATGATTAACCTGCCAATCAAACATTATTGCCTCAAGCCCTGTTGCTTTAAAATTATCACGTTGTTCGAATCGATTAGCGTACTGGCTTTTGGCAAACCCTCCGAAATCCGTTCTTTTTTACAGCACGCATAAAATTATTTATCTCTATGAATGTTCGACGATTTGATATAATGATTAACCTGCCAATCAAATATTATTGCCTCAAGCCCTGTTGTTTTAAAATTATCACGTTGTTCGAATCGGTTAGCGTACTGGCTTTTGGCAAACCCTCCGAATTGAAATCCGTTCTTTTTTACAGCATAAAATTATTTAATTTGATATTTTCGCTAAACTTGCGAAAATAGTTTTAGTCTATAGTTTTAGTCTTCAGTCCGACGCTTCTTCCGCGATTTATATCGATCGAGAAATAAATTTGTCGAGCGTGACGCGGGCTCGTTAATTAACCAGCTCAGCTATTGAACGAATCGAACTTCAATGAGCGTGACTCCGGAAGACGTCGTAACGCCTGGTACAGCGACGCGTTGTCGGCGTCGCCGGCGCTGAAGCGGTGCCACAATTTGTTGTCGGGATCCCAAGCTGAATTGGGCGGCCTGTATAATCGAGGAATGTGCTGAGCGTCGCGAGTTATTCCAAAAACGTAGCTGTTATTTCCTGAAATCGGTTTAAAAGTATCTTAAGATGTCCGGCGAGTCTTGTCGGTGAAACGGTGCAGAGTCTGTGTCGATCGATTCATGGATATGAGCTCAAAGTGAGAGTTGTTGCCGCAGTCATGTACTGTACGAGTGGAGGAGAATTTAAAATTGCGACTCATTTTATTGTAGGATTGACTTATCGTACGGAGAATAAATAAACTTGTTGAAAGTGATTATTTTTCACATAGAGATATTTTTGTCGAAAGAGAAAATATTCGCTGAAGAAACGTGTGACTTGTGCGTAAGGGGATACCCCGTGCAAGACGCTAAGGTGAAAGGTATCCCCTTTGTAAAGTATCTTTGGCAGTTCGTCTGTAACCTCGTAATCCTTTACTTCTTGTGGAAAATGCAACAGCAACGAAATATCTCTGCTTCTTAGAGAAACGCATTTCTCGTAATGAAGAAATTCTTTCCACAGGGGAGTATTTTCTCCTCGGAGAAATATCCCTATTGCGAAAACGTTGAAAACATATGTTCGCGGAATCGTATGAGTGACTATCCTCCCAATAATGAGACGTATTTCTTTCATAATATATGAGTATCTTATCCACAGGGGAAAATATACATTTATCTCTCTGAGAAGTATTATTTTTCCGTAGTATCTTATTTACCCAAGAGACCATCCCTCTTTCGAATGGAAAATCTTTTTGTATCAAGTCATTGTTTTAATAAACCCTTGGCAACCCCTCGCAATTTTGTAAACGAACCTCTAACACATAAAGTATAACGTTCAGGATTACCTGTAGTCGGAGATTGCGAGGGTGATTGCTGCGGCGAGCCCACCAAAGGTGATAAGGGTTCGTAGGGTGGCGGTGGGGGCGAAGACGGAGACGGCGTGGGCGACGGCGGTTGTAACCTGAGAACGACGTCAGGATCGAGGCCGAGGGCCTTTAGGGCCCTGCGGGGATTTGCACGAACCCAGGTCTCGAACAGATCGACCGGCCAATCCGTCTGCGTCGACGCATCGATCAATCTCTCCGGTGGATTCCAACAAATGGCATCCGGGGGATGGGACGAGCTCCTCGCGAGGACACCGCTGCCACGGTTCGCCGCTGGGGTTGGTAGATTCGGATTACTCTGGGGTGAGCAGGCGAGCATCTGCAACGCTTGAATAGCGTTGCGTACCTGTCGATTCAACGCGTCATTTTAATTTCACGGTCGAGCTGTTCAAATAATCCAGGTGTTTTAAATTTGTCCGAATGGAATTGAAAAAAAAATTGGAAATTAAAAGTTGTTTTACAAAATAAATTTCTACGAATCAATTTCTCTTAAAATTCATTCGTGTTTCTTATACACTTTTATAGATTCGTATTGAAAGAAGTCTTGGAAGATTGAACAGTACTGGTAGCTAAATAAGTAGAAAACAATTTTGTTCATAATGTCTTTGTGTCGGATTGAAATAAAGGATAAAATACCTCGCAACTGAGCGTCGCAACATCCTGATGCAATGTGGAAAACTGATTATCAAGTCTCTCAACCGACCCTCGGATGTGCTCCTCTACGGATTCTTGCGCGATCACTTGCGCCGTCCTACCACGTAGCAAGACTCCCCTTCCTGCTCGTCTCCCTTCTCTATAATCCTCCCTGATATTCCAAACAAAGTTAACTTTATTTCTCATTCGAAATATCGAAAAGCTCAGCGATAACAAAATCACGATGCGAAAATCCCAAAGTAAGAAATTCGAAGGTGAATTGTACACCCAAACGATATAGGTATATCGCCGTCTAAAGCCGGATCAAACGTGACTTTAAAATATTCTCAAGTTTTCCAAGCGGAAAATCATGTTATTCTACAATTGGAGGATTTTCTTTCTTTCTCGAAAGGGGCACCTTTAAATTGTTCGTCTTATAATTCGAAGTATTTTTCTTACACTTCTACTCAAAACTTTGTACTTAAAATGGTACTTAATAAAATACTTCATTTTTTTTTATTCAAACCATAAGAAAAAGAAGTGTTCTTTTTCTGGGAATAAATATATTGGATATAGATATTCAATAAGTAAAAAGAATTAAACATATTTAAGCTATTATATTTATATTTTGAGAAGCTATTATTTTTCTCGAAAGAGTAAGGTTGATGCGAAAAAAAAATATTTAGCCGGGAAAAATGGAAAGGTAATAAGTCTTAAACCACTGGATTAACTTTTTTTCACTCTCATGGTCTATCCATTATCTCAACCTCTTTACGCCGTTGAAATTTTTATCTTGTCATCATTTACTTAATGTACCTTCCCGTTTTAGCTTTCCATATTTTATAAGACGTTGAAGTAATCTTGTAGATTTTTCAATATTAAAGTTCCCTTTTTCAATAGGGACTTACCTGAACTTGGTATGTCGCGGGCTCGAGGAAGCGTGAAGTGGTGATTTGTTTGGCGGTGAAAGGGGAGAAGTTTCACCCTCTTCGGCTAGGTTCTCATCGTCTTCGCTGATGGAAGGCAATGTCAATGATGGACCATTCACATCAGACTCCTGCTGAATTTACGTGACAAGAAGGCTGGTAAATTTCACACTGGATGAAGTTCAGCTCAGAGATTTTTGTGGAATAATGATACGCACACACACACACATACATTGTTTTTTATAATCTATATATAGATATTAAATGTATATAATTATTTATTATATTCATTATTATATTTATATCTTATACTAATTAATAATATATTTTACTTCTTATATATATCAAAATATATATAAGATATATTATTAATTATACACTTCTCGTAGTTAAAATTTAAAATCTTCTGAAATTTTAATATTTTACATAAATATCTATTTAAATATTTTAAGCTTTTCCCTCAACATGATTCTGTAAATACATCTTCATTAATTACGGTAACATCTGACACTTTAGTTTCTTTCTCTCTCTCTCTCTCTCTCTCTCTCTCTCAAGGGAGTACATAAAGTTAATTACCTCCGCTTCGTATCCTTCACGTAAATTGTATGTAAGATCGTGCTGTATATCGTGCGCAAATTCCTGTTGATACTCGGGATAGAGTCGAAGGACCTCGACTAAACCCTGCATGTGTATGCACTTCAAATCGCAATATGTTAACGCTTTGACGTCGCAGCTGGATTTTACTACATCAACCAAACCAGATCCACTCGTGCCTCCACCATTATTTCCGTGTTGCAGGTGAACGTTTATATCACAACCCACTAAATCTCCCTTCCCTTAAAAAATACATCAGGAATAAGATCGTAAATTAGTAATTTCATACATCGAGTTGCATATTAATTTGAACAAATCTTAACTGATCTCAAATGAATGTACTGAACATAAAATAAAATGTTTCAGACTTAAGCATTATCCACAATTTGACAATGAAGTGAACAAAAAGAAATAAATCGCAAATCGCGAATGTAAATTTTTATTTATTACCTAAAATTGCGACCACCATGCTGTTTTGCACAACTTCCATAGATCCGTTGCACAGATAATAGATATACGAAAGCGCGTCGCCTTTGTGAATGAGAAATTCGCCGGGGGCGCAAAAGTTATTTCTGATATGCAGCGAGAGTAACTTTAGACATCCCTGTGAGGCGGCTTCGAATATCGGTAAACTTAAAATTTCCCGATGAAGATGCATTGAAACATCTCCCCGCAATTCCTCGGGAAATTGTTTGAGAGTCTGCAGAAGAATTATTGCGATGATAGATAACTATTGTAGCAATTTGCAATTGTTCAAGCAATCATTTTTATCATTATTTTTTTATTTGTTGCTTTAACATACAATACTTCTATCGGTATTCTAATATTATTTAATTACGATCAAACAAAGCACGATGTATTTTTACCTCCTGCACATCAATACCGTGATTTAATGACCACGTAGTTTGAAAGTAATCCTGCATTCGCTGCTTGAGCTCTTCCGGAATTTGATGTAGGACTAGAAAGTCTTTGAGATCTCGTAATTTTGTCTGATACTGGGATCGTCTAGAGTACATTCTTTGAATGATCGCAGTTACATTGCCGAATACCACAGCATGCATAAGAGCTGAAATGTAAACCTTACTCACAATGTGTGTACAATGCCTCGGTTGAGTACATTAAACATGGAACATGATCGATTTCACATTAAATCGCCATCAATATCAGGAAAAAGATTCTCGACTAATTAAAAAATAGTGAAATTCATAACATTGTCGAGAGATTTTACAGGCAACATGTGTCAATCTCATTTTTCATTAAATCAAAACTCTCACCTCCAATCAACATCGTGCAAATGGAGAAGAATTTCTCCGAGAACGTATTTGCTGAAACATTTCCGAAACCTACGGAAGTTAGGCTACTACAAGTAAAATATAATGCCGTTATGTAGCTCTCTGTGTGCGTGACATTTTGGACTGATATTTTCAATCTCTCAGCCAGGGTATGTATCCAGCCTGGAACATATTAACAACAATTCCAGTGTTTTAGTTTTCAGTAAACTGTTTATCATCATTTATTTTCGTCTCGCTCATCATTAAAACTCTACAACATTTTCATACAATTTAATTCAAACATTTCATCCAACATAAATATTAATTTTTATATTTTTTAATTTTTCCTTTTGTATTTATATTTTTATTTTCATATTTTATATTTAATACGTAAAATTTATACTTTTATGCATTCCTGTAGAGAAACGATTGTGCTGAAATAGTTTCTCAATAACTATCGGATAACAATCCCCACAAATCTTACGCAAGAGCTTTCATGTCGAGAGCATCTTTTCTATAGATCCGTTCGTTCAATTCTACGTCGAATGCGTAGACGTCCTTTCTCAAGATAGATAACGTCAAGCAATTTTTATAGGTCACGAAGGCCGTCCTTAAATTGTTTTTGTATAGATATAGAGAACACTTGCGTGTTCTCGAAGAGGACTGGCAATCTAGCTACTTTCATGCACACGGCGTCTCGCATTTCCCGTAAAAGTTCCACGACACTCCATGTCGCAGAACACGGTGTGACTTGCAAACATAATGCTGAAGTGGAAGCTGTGAGAGAGACTTACCTAGATCCCAATCCTTATCGTTTCGCAACCGTTCCTTTTCAGCAATCACGTACCAGATGCAAGCCAACCAATGTGCAACCACGATGAAGAAGAGCATAAGCATTGTTAAAATTACCGCGCTGTATTGCGAATATCTGTCCATTTTTTGTAGCAGTCGCGCGAGCCTCAGTAATCTTGTGAGTCTCACTAAGTGAATGTTACTGTGCGTCGATTCCTGTAATAGAGATCGAAATATATATATACAAATATAAAATATATATACAAATATAAAAAGAAACATTTATTTAATATAAATATAAAGAAACATTTATATTTAACTCTGGCATCTTTTTAACAGTACGCAGTTAATCAACGTCTCTGAGATGTATAATAGATGCTATAGCAACAAGTTTAATCGTAATATTTTGCAAAAACAATATTTTGTTTATTTAACATATTTAATAAATACAGAATTTGGCACGAGTGGTCCATTAGATTAAAATTATTAGCGATAAGGATATTTCCGCACGGGATTAATTTTGACTTAAGGCATCGATTTTCCATTACACTTGAGACAAATTAACTAGCTTAACGTCTCTTCATTGAGTTGATACTTAACGGAAATTTGAAATTAGCAATTACCAAAACCAATTAGCAAAACTGATATTAAGACGCGAAAATACATACCGTACATTCATAGAATTCTCCATCGTAATTCAAGCACCTCTTATTTAGATCTTTGTCTTGCTCCGATATTTCATTTTTATTTCAAATTAATTTCCATATTAAAAAAAAAAAACGAGAAATGTTTTACATTGAATTAAAAGTTAGAAAGTGCCATAAAGAGTTGAATCCAATCTCTTGGAGATCGTAAGACAAGATCGCAAATTCAATATTTTGCGAAGAAAGAGTTTATCGCGTAAAAGTTACTGCTTCTTATTAGAAGATAAATTGAGCTAACTTATTACTTATAAAAGCTATTTGTAAGCGGACGAAAGATACCTACCTCGCCACTGTTAACATCCGAAGCGTAGAGAAAATCAAACGGCAATGCCGCTACGAGATCAACAAAAAACCAGCCTTTCACGTAATTCATGGCGATGCTTTTGAAATTGCTGACTACCTCGCCCTTTCTGCTTACATACGTTGTTCTGAAGTTCAAAATGATATCTGGGGAGGAATAATAGAGCACACATACATTCGCAATGTGTACGGAATGATCAGGATCTTTCGCACGTATGAGAGGATATCTGATCTACAACTTCAAAATTTTATAAAATCTCGAAAGTTATTATTGTACAATTAATAACAAAAATGAAATTTAAAATAAGATCTTAATTTAAAATATTTTATGATTATAAGTAAATACTTTTTTACATTTCAATCATTAGTCGTAAAAATTACAAGTCTTGTTGAACAACTCGTAATTACGATCCGATGATTGATTAGTGTGAATTGTTCTTAATTAATCTCTTTTTATACGGAAAAATGCCAATTGAGCACGTTTTCGTCGAAACAGAAAACATTGTTTTTAGCTTGGAGCGTGACAATAATCGTGATTGCGAGCGAATGTAAACGCAAAGTCTGCATGTACATGGCCTAACAAAACGAGAGGAGAAACTGACTTTCCTGCTTGTTGTCCTGTCGAGTTTCTATTCCTACAAACGTATCAAGCAGCTGAGCGAAACTTTGGCTTTGTGCGATGAATGCCTTTTAATCCTATTTGCAAATTGGATTTCAGCCGCGAAATTCACGTCCACTTATCCGAGAAGTAATCTCGTTTAAAAGTCGCAGATAGTCGATATTTTACAATATCACACGTCGATGTACGCGAAATATCGCTATTCATTAATCCTATATTATAATAATATGATAAACTTATTAAGGTATCTGTCATTAAAATGTTTTGTGCTCGCGTGCATGGAAAAAGAAATACAAAGTTCGTTCCAATTTACAATACGGATGTCTTTTAACGCGAATTTTATCTACCTCGTTCAACTTCATGACAGCGCAATTTTGTTTGACGGTTAAAAATCGATGTTGTAGCGAGTGTATTGAAAATGCTTGTTGTTTATTTTTGGTTTGTAACAATAGTATCCTACAAAAACGTTTGTATTATTAAAGCTTGCGGCCTCAATATCACAAATAATTAAAAAATAAAATCAAAGGATCATTATAATGCGCGCTTGTCATTAAACTAAAGGTTTCCTAAAGGTGAAACCTGCTTTTTTCATTACCATTAAATCTACTCGTAATTGACGATCGATTATCCGGTAACTTTTTTTCATGTCGAAAAATTAAAACAACTTTGTTTACTCGATTAATGCGGATTTAATTATTTCATTATTCAGCACTCTTTAAACTTTCGTTGTTATTATAGTTAACTGGAAGTTAACCTGCTACATTTAAAAAAAACATTTACGAAAACATTCTATATGTTTTTGTTTGTAGGAGGCTGCCAGTATGTTTTTATTTGTTAGGACTGAAAGCCATTTATTATAGCACGATGTAGCAAAGAAAAGAGGGTGGCTGATCGCTTCTCTTACAAGTTTCGGTCTAACGAACTCCACGTGTTGCCAATTGAATGATGAGTGGACTTTTCTCATTTCCTTTACGGAAACATTATTCCAAAAGGACAATCGATTTCTACTATAAGGTAACGATTGGATCTTGATTTAGTTTCTTACTTAGAAATAGCACATTCACTTACGTGATTGTATATAGTGAGATGTTTAATGGACCTATATACGTAATTTGTCGATGTTAAATTGAGAACAATATAAAAAATGGTGAACTAATTAATCTCATTTATCAGCATGGAATAAAAGTGCGTTAAGATCGTATTTCCGTTTTTATAGCGTGCGTTAAGATCGTATCTCCGTTTTTTAAATAGAGAATCCGTTTATCTGGAATAATCCCGGAGGATTACGGTTCAGATGAGAATCTCATCAGTAGGGATAAAGAGAGAAAGGGTACGAAGGGTCGAAAAATTGTATAGGTAGGATATACTCACCAATAGAGAAGAGCACTTGGACGACAATGTCACTGACCATGGTAGGCCTATCAGTGTTGATGAAGCTCGCGTTATAGGGAACGATTATTGCCACGTAAAAAGTTGCGATGAGAATCAACCAGTCCCAGCAGGATTTAAAAGCACCATAATGACTAAGAATAAATTGCGACTTTTTGACTGTTGTCGTTTTGTATTCCGGTAAAGGCGGCGCAGTTGAATGGAGAAGTGTCTAGAATAATATGTAATGTGTGAAAGGGAGAGCTTTCGCCTTAAATGTTACCAAATTTCTCGGTGGTCGAATAATAATGTATTTAATAACTTCAAAACTTCTCTATATTCCAGTTTCTGAAGAGTATTTTGCGCGATAAATCTTTATCCGTATTACTTTTCTGTATTATTAATTTCAAATTAATTTGCGAAATTCATAAACGTTGAATGTTAATTACGTCTTAAAAAATAAATCCTTCTTGCTGCATTTTTATTGGAAACTTGTATGTCATTTTAATCTTATTTTTCTCGAGTAAGCATGATAATTATCAATTTCCAGCGTAAACGGCATATTATTACGGGTAATAGGTTCTCATTATTTTATCAATTACCGTCTCATTATAATTCAACCTTCATTCTCCCATAAAAGATAGGAATAATTTTGAAAAAGAAAATAAACGTACGTTGTTTAGCTTAATTTTGTGCTTATTGTCCTGCTTGTAATGGCCCGACAGTTGATAAAGGACGGCGCGACTTCTTCTTCTACCGTAATTGGAAGGCGGTGCCTCAGGGTCGATATTGCCATTCGAGTCTGTGGAATTGTAAATTGCGCTATTATTGGACCGGAAAAGAGAGATTATGTACAATCGCAGATTTCAATAGGCATGTCAAAATTTACTGAAAGACAAAAATCACGCAGAAAGCAATTAATTAGAGGAAATGCAAACAGAAACACACCCACGCACACACGTGTTCAGTAAAACACACACACACACATTTACACATACATATTATAAAAGAATTTAAGATGCGAATAATTTTCTTTTCTTGAACATTATTATTTTGCAGCGATTGTAATTATGTGAGATAATCGTATATGTATATCGATAAGAAAATCGTATATTCACAACATTTACAAAACTAAATAGTATACACAATAAAGAAAATCCCTGTTGCATAATAATACAAATTCTAATTGGTGAATTTGTGTTTCGTGAGTATCCTACGTAAAGTTTGTAACCGACTAATCCAGTCTAATTGACGTTACGATTAGAATTCGAACAATTCCCTTAATTAATGATAATACCATGTAATTCGAGAAGAAAATACTTTATTGACGAACGCGAGAGTTATAGATTTGAATCTTTCTCAAACAGCGAAACAGTTCGGTTACCAACCCTAACGTTGCGATAACGATTCGTGCAGCGTGTTGCGTGTCGCGCGGTGCTCCAAGTGTGTGGCTCGTTAAAACGCGCTGTGAGAGAAAGACGTAAAAGGGCCAATTCCTACCCATCCTGCGATGCGAAACTCGTAAACTCCGAATTCAAGTCGTATTTTTGGCACGGCGCCGTGAGAGAGTACGCATCATTTCCTCATTAAAATCGATCCACTTGCGCGTATTTAGCAGCGAAGCATGGTTAGAACTCACCACTATCGTGCAACTCACAGAGCTGAAGGTTCTTCGTGTGTGTGATGTCTTTATGCGAGGCCAGGAACAGAACGACGTCGCCCTTCTCGTTTTTTATCGGAACAATGTCGAGTAGGCAATTGAATGGACTTCCTGCACAAGTCGAAGGAGACCGTTTACCCGAAAGCAAGCGAAACTGAGGTAATATCATTGCTTATCAATTTTTAAGTAACGAGCCGTCCATGGGGATGTGAAACGATAAAACTGCACACCACTGAAAGCTTCGCTCCGATAATGAGCTTCGTGATATTTGCGTCAGCACCACTGCAAACTATACTGCAACGTACGCGCGCGTACAAAAAGAACGTGACGCGAGCGATGGATTACGTCAGGTTTTTTTTTTAAGTAAGGTATTTTTTGAAAAATTGTAAAATATGTTATAAAAAATAAAGGAGAGAAAAATTAATAAATACGTTGATCGCCACGCACAGCGTATTCTCACTTTTATGAAAATATGGTGTGATTACACAATGGAAGATAAGATGACGTTTAGATGCCTCCCGATGGAATCGCGAATCGGTATGGTTTACAAAAGGAATATTGCGTGGTGTACAGAAGGGAATTTCCATCACGTTCTCTACGATCCCTTCTTTGTCAAACGTTTCTCTCTCGCATTCAAATGATTCTTTTTTTGTTTTTTGACACATAGCTTTTATTCGCGCTCATGGATGCGCTCGTTCTCTATAAATACGATGATAAAAGATAATACATTTTTTTTCTAAAAAGACGTTTTTTTCTTTTTTTTTTTAATGAAAAAGCAATCACTTGTCTTCTCAGGACGTTATATCGACCTTGCAAGTTTATGAATTGACTGATATTCTCACTCGTGCGGCCAACAGAAAAAATTAGTTAAATTACGTATTAATTACCAGAGAAGTAAATTCTGGGTTAAGATAATAATACGGAGTATATTGCGGAAGGCCTCTCGATTAACTTTAGATTAACCGTAGATTGATTTTTTCGTTGCACGAAATAAAAACGAAAAGCGCCAGTCAGCGACGCGAGCACAAGATTACTTCATTTCGTTTTACATAGCGAGTTTCCTTGGAAAATTTATCCCTTAATGTCACCCGAGCTCGAAAAACGTGATAACTCTCATTACATGGGATCTTCCTCTCTCCATTTCATTCACTCGCTCTTTTAAATATAGATGTATCATTAAAGATTCCGTATTCTTTACCGTAAGTTTTTATGTTATTTATATTATATAAAATTGTGTGATAAATATTATTTTCACACAATAATTTCTTATCTTCTATATTTTAAAAGATTGAAAAATTAAATATATTAATAACAAGGCTCTAAGGTGTACAATTTAAATAAGGAATATTAGACCTTAAGAGCCAAACAAATAAATGGTTGTAATTTTTCCGAAAGAGACCAGGATTGAAGATACGTATCATAAAGTATGTATAATCCCTCGTGATGGAAGGTAATCTTTTGCAATGCTGACATAATAGTAAATGATAGATAGATACTTGTGGTTCAGAAACATTCCATCATCGATATTGGATATCCTGGGAAGAACTCACCGTTCTTCTTGTAGAAGACAACCTCCATTTTCAATTCCGTCTTGCTCTCAAGACTCTTGTCGATCATGGCCTTTTCTTCCTCCTTCGTTTCCGGCCCATAGAGAAACTTGCAAGCGCAACCCTTCTGCATGATTTGCGCTCGTGCAAATCCTGTCAGCTCGCAGAATCCATCAGAGCAATAGACGATCGGATAGATCGACGGAACCTGCGCATTTCCCAGTACAAAGTTGCTGTCTGGGAACAGAAGTAGGACACGTGTTGAGAATTGATTGCAATTGATAACGATAAAAACGCTTTGAGGAGGTAAAAGTTATTTGCCAATATTATATTATCGGAAATTACTTTATATATGAGAAAGATGTCGAAGTAATTTGGCATTATATCGTTTTATTAAATGTAATCCACAAAATTCTGTCTTTAACATCAACGTATCGAAAAAATATTCTCTTCATACATTTTACATATTTTTACATATTTTTTGTAACCATTTTTTTTAACGTTCTCTCTTATAATTTTGTTTTAAAAAATATATTTGCCTGTAATAGTGTAGGATTTTCATGCGATGCGAAAGTGCACCTAAAAATCTGACATTTTAATCAAACAATCCAAAGGAGGATGTAACTTTCCCTTAGGGACATATTTTTAGCTGATAATCTTTTCACGGTTCAACTTTCCCTATTATTCGTATTAATTTCCGCGTCGCATGAAGGGTGGCTATAATCGTCAAACGATGCAGCGCTGTTTCCGGATACTTCCTTACGATCGGATCAGACACCCACACGAAACAAAGGAGAGCACGTGGAGAGGACGTGCATGTCCTGCACCTGATAAAAGCGTTCGTAAAAGCTCTTACCATTAACCCGTAAATGAAAGATGCGTACGTATGTATTAGACGTTTCAAAAAGTTTGGAAAAAGTTTACACTTCCGAGTTTTACTGGTTCTGGCATCCGTAGATGCAACAATTTGCATACACGTTTGCGTAAAATGACCTCGTTCTACAAACAAAATTTATGCTCGAGAAAACACGCCTGTTTGCAAAACAATATCGCATTAACCGCTCGTAGTATCAATTTAAATGCAGCTCACGAGTTACGCGTTTTCCGCTTCTGAGAGTTTGGAGTGTAATCTATGAATCCTAAGCAAATACAGCAAGAGCGTTGTACAGTGTGAAATATCGTAACATTTTGCTTAAGATTTTTACTTAGGATTATCGTTGTAAGTAGGAGGCGTCATTCGGTATGCCATGAGATAAAATCTCAAGGTAAAGTATAATATAATATTAAAAAATAGCTTTTATCCGCTTTTAGAAGCTAGCTGTCAGATGACGTCAGGCATCATTGACAAAGCTACGTCCAATAACTTGGATAATTAACCGTGCAACGTCTGCGTCATTCCTTCTTCCGTCATTCATGTTGATGACAGAGGCTTGATTATCGATAGCATAGTTAACAGCACCTTATGTAATCCTTGACTGTTCTCAACGTATTGCGTTACTGGTGCTGAAGAAGTGATAAAATACAACGCCAGAAACGTTAATTTGCAAGTTAGTGGTAGTTGCGGTAAATTTATCACAAACGATTATTAGCGCGGGTGGTAAACGAGCCGTCCGGGGGAAAAGTCCCCGGTGCTTCGCACCTTAATCAAATAATTACCGAGATCCCATGCGGCTTCCGAACTCCGAGCAAATTGCGTAAGTTTAAGTCGGACTAATCAAACGATGTAACGAAATTACTCAATCAAAGTCTTAATTCGTTTCTCTTCCACGCACTTCCAGTCGTTTGAAACAATGATTACGGTTTTTCTTGGATCCAATTTTTATACCACAGATTTCAAGCGACGTGTTTTCTTATCTTACAATTAGTACGGGTTTTTCTCGAACGTAAAGAGGTGTATTGAAAGAAAACATGAGCCTTATTTCTCGAGAATTCAATTGTTTCAAAGCTTCAGTAATCGACGTTTAAATAGGCTAAAGTTTGTTAGAGGTGATAAAAGGTTTTGCGCTCTATATACAAAGGATTAGAAAAAATAACAATTCGTATTACTGGTTTTCGCACTCATTAATCCGATGTACGCAGTGTTTTGTAGTTCATGGACATATAGAGATATATATCAAGCTGTACGTATTAATTGTTATTTGTAATTTTCCAATCCTCTTGCAATAATCGTTTAAATAATCACTCGTTACAATTTCGATGGACAGTGACGAGAAAATTATTCGTGAAAATTTTAAAGGGTCGTACCTACAGCTGATCGTGTAAATTACAAAATTACAACAAGAAAAAGCAAGAAAACATAAGTTATTTGGTAGGATAAAAATAAAATAAAATATTATTTTTTAACATTTTATTATTGGCACGGTCTGATACTTTGATGGTACATCAGTGATTTCGATAACAAGCACTTGTACGTGAATTTAATTAAAACAATGGTTTTAAGCTAATTAATGATAAATTATCACGAATATAGAGAATATAGAGAAACACGCGATATGTTTGTATACAACGCACTCGTTGCTATTATCTACTGCAGTCACGTTTTCTGTTGTCTTTGGCTCATAGAATACGAGATGGATTAAAATATACGTGATGTTCAGCCGAAAATAATAATATTACTTCACACAGTGCCGGTTTCAGTCGCGTGTTAATGTTTAATCGCGACATTATCATGGTCATCATGGATTTACAGAGATAACACATAAGGTATGGATACTCAACGACCTTGAGTTTCGTCACGTTTCGCGGATTTAGTTACAAGTGTGTTTGAATAAGGATAATTTAATAGGATAATTTTATAGCCAACGGTAATCTCCTCTTCCTTGAATTTGCATAAAAGACGTTACCGTCAAAATTTCAAAATGCTAATTTCGTTATCACTCCGACGTACGTGCTCTTGTGAGAAAGAAATCACGAAAGAAGATTGGCGACAGTCAATTATTGACCGTTATTTATTTGAGATTAAGATTTGTTTGACGATGTTGCTCGATAAAGATGATATTGTCACGGTTATATTCTCTCAGATTGAAACGCAAAGTGACCAAAACTTGGCTCAAAGCAATCTAACTTGGGCCAATATTCATCTTCGAGCTCACAAAGCGATACGATTCTTGCGCGAGGTTAAAACACATTATCATCGCGACCGCGGGTCGATATTATATACATATAGCAATAGACTCTCTTCGATATTACGCGAACGGTTATTGACCTGCCAAAGGAGAGCTATCTATTGCTTTCCACATTCGTGTGTTGCATCTTCGGATGCAGTGAAATGCTGCGTTACAAAGAGAGGACTTTATAAACGACATAGATTTACATATTATACATATTACAGTTTGTCAAGTATTGAAGTGTTGGAAACAGAACAACGTTACTACTTCCAATGTGCACCTGCTAAGAAATTCTCTTAGTTGAAATAGAATTTACTACAACGATTATATTATATAAGTCGGCTACGGGGTGCGTTTTCTATTACATCCTCTTTAGAATTATACAGGTCACGATGTACATATACATCTGCAGTACACAAAAAAGCAAGAACGAATATAAAGCCGGAAATAATAAATCGATTTTAATTAAGTTTAGATAATTATTGTATTGATTTCTTTTATGTGGATATTTTAAATTCATACATTATCTAACATTTAGTATTTGTTCGTATAAGTTATTACGTTTTATAAATTAAATTGAAAGTATTTAACACAATTCTTAAATATTATTCTTGAATATTATTCATACGAGTTATATTATTACATTTTATTTATTTGAATGCATTGAATGAATTTTTTAATATTGAATAATATTATTATTGGATAGTATATTTCTCCGATTTTTGGAAAGATAAGATTTCGATTGTACGAGATGTTTTGGCAAACAAATTTTCCGCTTATCGAAATAATTTCGAGAGTGGCAGATTTATTATTCAAATTTATTAAAAACGATACAGGTAACTTGACAATCTCTGAGGGTTGTAATCGCAAAATTTTGAATATGAAAGGTCCGAGAGGGTAAAAACACAAATAAAAAAAGCATACACCCACACACACACAACCACAAACCACATACATATTTGTGGTTTAAATCGATTTTATTTTCCATCATCGTGCCATCGCGAATTTTTCAAATAATTCGAGATTTTGTTATCACTGATGTAATCTGATTCGCAACTCGTATTTATATAATAAATCTTAACAATATACTGTAGTCAACAAGCGCATAAAAATGCTAAAAAAATGATACAGAAGGATAATTTAATGTAAAATTTATACATAATTTATATTGTAACATCCAATCTTTCTCTTTTCCTCCTTCCCTTCCTCTCTCCTTCTCTTCCTCATTTTAATATTTTCTGTTGTTTATACATTATACGTGCTATTTGTAAATAAATATTCGATAAAGAAACAGAGACAATATTTATCATTGAAAATTAAACGGTATTCATTTTCTACAGTTTCGATAACCTTAGTATTTCCATCACAAAGAGAAGAAAAATAACTTCTCCCTTTGTATTACAATGTTTTCCTGATACCTGTAGGGTATAAGGTGATAGGTATCAAAAGATTAACCTTGGAAAATATGATATCCGGAGCTTATGGAATTCCGCGTGACCAACTTCGTCTGTTGGTATCATCAAATGTATTTCGTGAGAAATTGGAGGAAATTTTTTGGGGGAAAATAGGGCTGATTCACTTGCCGCATCGTTGGTAACTTTAATTTAGCTTTTCTCCTCTCTGGCGATAAAAATAAATGAATACAAATAAAAATATATAACTAAAAATGTATGTAATGTTTCTAAAGTAAGTTGCTGAGAAATAATTATGTTTGAGGATAGTTTAGCTAAGAAATTATTCAACGTCTTTTATTTACTTATTTTTTTACGTATTTGTTGTATGATAGAATAATTTCTGGAAAGTCTTTCTATCAATTGAATTGGCCTTAAATTATTTTTATAATTGTTTTGTCGTCGAACACTATTACTAGTTTATCATTGTATCGAAAGTAAAGTGCAGATAAGTGCGTGCATCGTTCTATGGTTATCTATCTGCGTCAGTACCCGTTATTATTTACGATAAGATACGAGCTATCCATATTTAGTAATCATCATTACCCTCGTTACTTTGATCGATACACGAATTTTTCGTAGACATGTGATTTTCTATTCATCCAAAAGAATAAGCTAAACATAAAGGAGAATTGAGAGATCGTTTTACATATTACAAAAATACATAGTAATTATGTACAACAGATTAAACTTTTCACTGAAGAATTAATTATATCGTAACTTTGTAAAAGCAGTATTTCGCTTTGCATATTCACCAGACATATCCTTTGCTGTTTACACGCAGTTCTCAAAGTTCTGATTGACGCACGATATTCAGCGAAATTATATCTCCGTTGAAATATGAATGCCATCTTAATTTTAGCACAGTGCTGGCACCAGTTATGAGTTTCTTAACGGGTTTTAATATTTGTGTGCACGTACTCCATATAAAACATAATTGTGGATATTACTCGCACAAAAGTTATATTTTACTAGTGCAATCTCGCGAGATATTCCAACGTTTATATTACCAGGTAAATTTTAGATTACAACATTATCAACATTCCCTTCAGATAATTTTTCACTATCTTTTGTTCTAAGTTTTGATCATTGGTCACTCAGCATTCTAAATGCAAAATGATTAAATAACGATTTGTGCCATTATTTAAAATTAATCGGAGACCGTCGGTATGTCCGATTCGTCACGAGGAAAAATAAGTTGTCGCAATAATGTTTCTACATCGACACTTCGAAAACACGTGGAAACGTGCACAAAGCGTCGAAAATTAACGTCGCGACAATACGTACGTGTCATAGGTGAAGAGGAGATGTAGAGGGTAATATACACAAATTGAAATTGCTCTCACAACGCGTCGGTATTGTGTAGCGTGCGTACATATGTACGCACAATATTGCACGTACGTGTCGAAACATTGTGACAGCTATAGCGATTCGGAGTGGATACGATTCGAGGTCTGGTATAACCGGAGGTTGGAAACCAGAGATATTGCATCTATCTCCTTTATTTCCGTTTGTCTTTAAAGTGTTCTTCTTCAAGTCAAGCATCGTGATGCGTTTTAGTTATTGTCACTTATTTCGCATTACACTTATACATATAGTAAAAGAATTGCGATCCGGCAAGCTGTTTACTTTTTACGACTTTTTGTAATATACATCTTCAATCCCGAACTACGGCATTTTTTAAAGTAGAAGAAGGATGTACGAGGATAATAAATTGTACGCTTTAACATTATGAATGTTAAAGTTTCATGTATCACGCCTGTACGAACGTACAGAAATAATAGGAGAAATTTGTCAGTAGGTGGTTGGGAGGATGAAGTTTGGATAGGACAAAAAAATCCTCCGCTTCGTGATCCTTTGGCATACACTGGCCGAATGTTAAAAATCAATAGAATAGAATAGAATAAAATTTTACCACTGTGCTTGAACAATGTTCGTGCCTGAGTTGTAATAAAACTAATAATAACTGCCGTATACCTATGTTAAACATACTTTTTGAAATACTCGTACGCAAATTTTTTTTTTTTTTTGATAATGCGATAATTATAATTTGATCAATTATAACTTGTAATTATGCTTGTAGCGTTCCACATTTTTACAAAATGATGACTAATGAGTGTAAAAAAATTATGATAAATTTTTATAAATAGATAAAAATCAGACAGTATTATAATAAAATAGCGGCAATAATAATAGTAGCAATAATAATGCGTAGAAAGGATATGTAGGATATTTGAAACGTTTAAACACATATAGATCACATGAATATGTAAACAGTATGCATCCATATTTTGCATTTGATGCAATAAATATGTAACTTGTTGTAACAACGATATATTATTATTTTACTTTGTTCCTATACAGTTTTCCGATGTAAACAGTAAATATATTATTCTAGAATTTCGAGTCGCGCATTTAATAATCACAGTTCATCACAAATGAAATAGCTGTGGTCAGATTTCAAAAGTTACATGATACATTGATGATGACATCGAGCATAACATATGTATGCATTTCAATAATAACTGAGCAGAATTCTTTGCGCGAATTTATATGATCGAGATATACGACTTTGAAAACAAAATCGATTTGCATGGCGCCGATGTCGAATTAATATTCTATGCCGACGAGGGGACGTGGCAACGAAACGCAGGGTCGATGGACGAAGTTTTATCACGTGTTCTTGGTGAGGGATCATCTAACTGCACGCAGGGCGTGCATTATAATACGTTGCTATAACAATAGAATGAGAAACTCAAGGCGAAATTATATTTTCAATTTCAAAAGGGTGCACTAGAAAAAAAACCGCAAAGGAATAAGAAATTTAATTGGTTAGAATTGCGCAATTGACCAGAGACCAGATTGTAATAAATAAAAGAGAGAAATAAAAATTGCGGAACAAAGGGATGTGGAAGTAAAGGAATAAACGAATAGATTAACAAGTATATAGAGAATGCTAATCAATAGATTCGCGTGCGCGCAATATATAATACTTTATAAAGAGGGCTGAATATATTAAATATGCAACCCTTTGCAAAGTCGTCGATAAGATTTCTCAGTATCCTTGACGAAAGACGCCAATATTTGTTAAGGATGCAATTCTAACTATAATTCGTTTGAAGATGATGACGTTAGCGATCCGTCACCTACTTCTTATAATTAGGTTTCTCTTAGCTCGAAGGAACCAAAGTTTGCATTGATGCCGGTAACACACAAAAAGTTAGGCGTTAACTAACTTGTTGACTTCACAGTCTAACGATAAAGAGAAGATTTCTGCGGACAAGTGATCGAAATAACGGGAATAACTCGTGTAGCGCTGTATTGGTTACGCAAATCCGAGAATATAATTCTGGAAAAATTATCTCTTGTGATCTCTTTAAATCAGACAGCGTTGCTACGGCAACTACGCTGCTGACTCTGGAAAGAAAATAAAACCCATTGAGTTTTATAGTCTGAACTTTTCTCCATGAGTTTCGAGCGTAAAATTATGTCTCTCCACTTAATAAAAGAAGACATTTTTTTGAGGTTTGCCCTCGATTCATATGTCCAAGGGCTACAACGCTACGCGTGTTATAATGACTTTGCACTACTGGTACTCTATCGGTACTGACATCCTACGCCTCTTGCATAGTTAATGTCTCCGCAGTTAATGTCGATGCACGCATCGAGGCATTAGGGAAAGCCGCATGATACAGAAACATTAGCATTATATAGGCTTGGTTGGGGTTAAACTGATAAACCTCGGCGGATGAACCACTAAACTGAATGGGTTTAAACTTAAAGCACGCTGTTTGTAGTACCTGGTAGTACGAAGAAGAAAGAAAGGGATATTGACG
The DNA here is from genome assembly GCA_901521435.1 of Crematogaster levior. NCBI lineage: Eukaryota > Metazoa > Arthropoda > Insecta > Hymenoptera > Formicidae > Crematogaster > Crematogaster levior. The sequence goes on from CABEGB010000658.1 coordinate 63,494, forward strand.
TATTAACAGTATTATCTTATGCATTACATTTTGTTCCTCGTTAAATATTTCGAATATTTACGTTTTTGCAACACCAATGTTGAAGAACGATGTAAAAAACAGCATGAAGAACCATATCGTTTTTTCTCTAGCAACATGCAGAGAGGATTTAGGTGACCACCCCTCACGTACAAGGATCAAAGTTAATCGAAAGAAACGACGACTTCGGCATCCACGCTGTGTGCCTTAGTCCGCTTTTTATCTCTTAAAAGAAGTTTTGCAGATAAAGTTTTCCTGTGATTTACGAGGATAGATTACTGCGCGGATTGTCCGATACTTACAGAGATTACGTCGATTTACGGGAATTGATAGGAGAATTAATTAATAAGAATTAATTAACAATGGATCTCTGTTCTGGAAGAAATCTTCTCAAAACTCGATCTGCCTGTCTGAGCGGCGTTTGATAATATAATTGATAACTTACGTCGAAGAGATGTGTAGTAGACAAAAGACTTACGGGTTCCATCGAAGCGAGTTGCGATAGTGTCCAAGAAAGTATTTTGTGGAGCGAGGAGGCCCTTCCTGACCGGCATTGGGGCCGCTCCACCGCGCTGTTAAGCGCACGAGCCTGTGCAAATACCATAATTAAAATTATTCGCAGCATATTTACACGCACATAAAAAAAAGAACAAATTAATATATGAAGATGTGAGAAGTATATTTAACGGTTGCCACGTTTTTAACACAATTCCCCCAGTGAATGTTGAGTTTCATCACTGTGCATTTACAAAGTACATATTTACGGAAACATATGATTCGTTGTACAATACATTGTAAGTCAACGTCATTCGAATCTCCCTATTATTACCAGACAAAGTGCTATTGTAACGCGCGTTACCGGGTTCCGAGCTGATACAATAAATATTTTCTGGAACTAATCCAATCACCTCTATTTCTCCGTAGCCGAGAAATCATTGACCGTCCATGAATAACCGGGTTATATTATTGCGTCTTGCATATCTCGGAAATATATATGCAAATTAGTTGTGCTTGTTATAATTGCTTCTCCCTCGCGGCATTTGTGTATTTAGTTAATTAATTATACATTTAATAGAGATAGAAAATCCTCATGTTTATTTATAAATATAATCAAGAATGAATCACAAAAGTGCTTGCTAAATAAAAACATAAAAGTGTAATATATTATATATGAGCATATGTATACTATAATTCACGTACACGTGACGATATACCGTGATTTTTTATCTCACAATCAGTGAGATTGATACATGTCATCAGCGTTATATCATTAACTGGTTGGAGCAATTTATTTCAATTATTGTAATTTCATGTTTATATAATGTTATTAATTTATATAATTCAATACAAAACGTTTCAAATGTAATTGTTTATGAACAACAGTCTTTATTTGTCGATAACAAAAATTCTTAATATTCAGTACTCTGTAATCTCGGTATTCTATGTACACTTAGTGTAAATTATTCTGGTGCGCCGCATGTATACGAGATGCTCTTTAATACTGTAAGAACGAGACCCATATAGCTTAACAATTTTTCGCTTTTAACGTAGAAACGTGATACAAATTTTTGCTTTTTAGTTAAAAAACCTTTTGTATTTAAAAAAAATTTTTTATTTTTTCAAAAAAAGCGAGCTCATTATCTATGTTTAATTTCTCTCAAATGTGAATGAAAAATATAAGAAGATACATGTTACAAACATATTGTACATATACTGCGCGCATCAGTGAAATGAAATGATATATATGTGCATAAATTTGTGGAAATTGAAATTTGATAAGCAAAGTCGATCTGCTATTAAAATATTTTTCAAGTTACATATAGCACCTCAAAAATGATAAACTTGGAGAAATGGTTAAAAAGATGTCAAATCGACGTGTCGAACAGACGTGTATTTGATGTTAATCGACGTCTTTTCGATCAATTTCTCACTGAGTATATTTTGCTCGAACGTGATGCTCAATGGTTATTTATTAGTATTATATATTAAAATAATATTAATTATTTATATGCCGAGTTAGCTAAAATAGATTGGCACAAAATACAAGAATCATGCCTACCTAAATTTGCAACTATTTCGCACATGAAAAACCGCTTGAAATAGACAATGCTAATTATTAGTGTGTTAAATAAGTACTCATAATGCTACGAATTATCTATAAAAAAAGAAATTTTATCTAACTAAAAAGTGTTCACTTTAAAATAATAAAATTTTTAAAATAAAACTTTTAAATGCGATAATGCAGAGAAAATCTTAATAATAATCTTTTATAATAATAAATATAACGAGAGTATTTCTCCGTTTAAATTGCTCATAAAGTAATACTGTTCTATTTTACGCTGAAATAAAATGATGGGACGAGTATTTATTTAGCGAAAAAAAATTCTTCTTCACCAACAGGTTGCTCCATCGACTCGCGAGAATTAGAAGCTTTTTAAAAAATGTACAATATTTTCCTTATTAATTAAATTATTAAATATAATATATATATATATATATATATATATATATATATATAATACAAGTATAATATTATATTTAATAAGATATATAACTGTAATAATTGTAATATCAAGCACACATAACGTTGTTAATCCTACCATTAATTATTAAATGCAGAATACTCTCTCTACATTCACACACTACCACATATTAAAACGGAACATATCGAACGGCATACATTTTTTATCCCATCGTTCTTTAACGACGTGCATAATTACAAGAACTTTGACGGGCTTCCGTCCCCGATAATACCGACCTTGTCGAGAAAGTGAATCGCCCGCTCACTGCTCGAGCATCTTCGAACCACCACCACCGTCTATATCCAACACCTGACCCTTTCTCCGTCACCCCTTCGCTCCGAGATTAAGGGACGTTCACGCTCCGTCCGTCAGTTCGATGCACTCGAGATACGGCACTCGGCTCGACAGCCAGCGATTACCAGTAGCTCGGGGTGCACACCGGCCGCGCGAATCGTTCGCTGGCGATCGCGTAACTGACCGAGAGCCGAGGGGAGAGATTCCGTCTATCCTGATGGCCCGGGCTCCTGGCTGACTTGCGCCCCTCGCACCGAGGCGCAACATGTGGTAAACCGTGGGTAGGTAACAGACACACGCGTCCTAGACGTAGGTGAAGGCACGAGCGTGTACCCCCGCAAAGTCCCGTGCCGCCCCGCGCTCCGCCGGCCGTCGTGGGGTTGTGCACGCGCGCGCACACCACCCCACCGTTGGCGCGCGCGCGCGCGCGCACACACACACATGTATACTCAAAATCTGATATGGTCTTTAATCGAACTGGTTCGAGAGATTTTTTTCGAGTGGTTTTTTAAATTTTTCGAGCGCTTCTTTCGTTTTTTCGGTCGATAGGCCGATGGCCCGCCCGAATCGAACGACACGTGCAATTTTATCGTGAAGCGAGTAAATTTTTAATCCCTTCGCGGGACCATTGTCAAAGTGTTATGTAAAAAAAGAGTTGGTGGACATCGTACAATTTGCATGATTATAAAACATATTATGATTATAAAACATATTATAATACATATATAACATGATTATAATACATATGATCGAGATGGAAAGACGAATATTCCTCTTTTTTAGAAGAAAATTCAAATATTGGATATCGACGCGGGTCTTATCGTCAAGTTGAAACAAAATCCTATCATACGTGACATTGACCGATCACTGTGGGGGCTATCCTATCCTAACACAAGGTGGCATATCCTTTATTTCGTTCCACGTCGAAGCGGCGCCTATCTGACCAAACATTTTCCATTCCGCAAAGAATGCGTCTTGTGTTAAATATATTTTCGTACGTTTTATTCTCGCCGTTTTACGGCACGCATTATGACGCTTTGACGCACGACTCTAAGCTTACCTTATCTTTTCAAGGTCGTTGGAAACGTTGGAGAGAACGTGCTCCTCTGTAGTCGGGAAAATCGGATTTTCCAGCTGCAGCGCCTCTTAAACGCGTCATAAAACTTGGACTTTAGTTCACCACGTGCGTGCGTATTGCTATATGCACATACATGTAACAAGAATTATGCGAGACGTAAAAAAATATTTTCGCAGCGATAAAGATCGACACTTTTTCGTTGACAGAAAGCCGTTTCGTGCGCCGTACCATGCCGCATCGTGGTCTATATTGAATAAAACGTTGCTGCAGGTCAGTTTGATGGTATTGTATAACGCGCTCATATACCGAAGAGGGTCGATGACTGTATTCGCGTGCTAGTCCTTCATGAACAGGCCGCGCAATCCGCAAGCGTTCCCAAAATAGATCTCCGTCGCAGAAAAAGTTCACGGGGGCGGAGGAGCTTGATTTTAACCGGCAACTAAGTTTATTTTAAATCTTAATACATAGAACTCTCGCGTGATAACATCGAAATTGGCTGCCGCCGAGAGAGAGAAGCTGACTTATTACGGGGCTGTATCTTATTACGGTCGAATTACACGCTAGAAGTTATCTTCCACAAATCAAACTAAAGTTTCCCTAGATACGTGCGGATTCCCGCTGAATAAAACTCTATATATTCGGTCTCCCGTTGCCGGATACAAAATCAGGACGTTCGACTTAATCAAGAACGATGGCGGTCGGTTGCCAGGGTGTCGTTACCCCTAGAAATGGATGTTTATCTATCTGGTCGTCGTCGCCTCGTGCGTCGTTTTCGAAGAATGATACATCGTCGAACATCGTCACGTCGTATAATATGTCGAATAGAAAGAGAAGGACAGAGAGAGAGAGAGAGAGAGAATTTTGAAGAAACCGCTACGCTCACAAACGCGGTCTAAGAATACCACCCTCGACTACTTCGCGATTATAAAGCTGCGACCTAATTTTAAAAGCTGCGTTTCCGAAGCGACCGTGTCGCGCCGAGCCGCCAGGCGATACCGGCGTACGGTTAAGCCCGGTGCGTCTGTCCGTACTTTGCGGAGGGATTAACGCTGGGAAGCGATAAGGTAAACGCCTGCGGTAATTCCGCTTCGTCTACCTCGCGCTTGTCATTCTGATGCTTTTTATAGGCATTCGCGCCGCAACGTCTCCTCTGCGAAATTAAAAAGGAGCGAACGTAATAAAATGTTGATTCAATAAGTACGCGTCGTTTTTCATCTTTCCCCGATTACGTGAGTTTTTCGTGCGTTAAAATACACTTGTTTTTGCAGCAATCGTTTTCCCCGGCTTATAAGAGACGTGTCATAACTCCGGTTTGATTCTCCTTCAAATATGTTGTTAAATATACAAATCTAAGAGACACGTATTTTTTTGTACGTGCGGATTTTGACTTTTAAGAGATAAAACACCCTTTTGAAAAAAACGGTTTTTATCTTTCAAGGCGAATACCTTCGAAACTATTAGACAGAGGTGTTTTACCCCTTAAAAGTAAAAATCGTACAAAAAAAATACGTGTCTCTTAGATTTGTATATTTAACAACATATTTGAAGGAGAATCAAATCGGTTCTGGATAGTTGTGACACGTCCCTTGTGAGAAGAGTTCCCGGACATACAGGCGGTGTTATAAATATTTGAACATGCATTCCGTATGAAACAAGCGTTACAGAGACACTGATAAAAAAATTCCCAAACAATAGGAGAGAATCGCGCTATCAGTGTTACTGGGTTATCCGGACAGCGCAGACTGCGCTGTATAGTTACGAAGCACAGGGTCCATATAATCGATACTCTAGTACTTCGAATGTCTCCGTGGACAGATATGAAGGCGAGAAAGGCAGAAACGAGATGAAAAACGAGTAACGGGAAATATGGCATGGCTCGCTGCTCTATTTAATAGAACCGAATGTACAAAAAGGTCAGTACACGAACGACTGCGACATTAACGAGTTTCATCTTTTACGATTTGTTCGTAGTTTTTAGTTGTTCTCTCTGTTTTTATGCTACCGATCGCTCACGCTTCTCTCGCAACAATAAACCTTTTCAGGCACCTTTCGTTGCATCTCCCCGTGCGATTTAATCGCCGATATTTATGGGCCAGCGATTCTATCTATTTTACAATACGATGCGATATGGTACAATTTATTTCGCTGTTAATTGGGAACTGTCGTTAACGAAACGTCTATAAAGAGAAAACTGTATTCAGCGTTTACAATCCTTAAGATACTTTTCGATTAAGATACGACGTCTCCATGAAGCGAAATTCTTTCGAACGTAAAACTCCATTGCAGGAGGGAGGGCATGTGTGTGCCATAAATTTCAAACTGTCAAGGCGATAATACGAACAGATACGGAACCTCATACATTATTCAAGGAAAAGGTAAGAGACGGCGCAATATGAAGTGACACGTGAAATCTCGGGAAATAAAGTTGCGTTCCAAATAATCGTGTTATTTGTTTACAGAAATCGATTTCGTCGGGGAGGATTTATCTTCTCACGGGAAAGCAGAAGTCTTACGACATAATCGCGCACATAATTGCGTACGGTCGCAAGATGACAAATCACATTTCTAGAATGTATTTAGTGTACATTGAAATTAGCGGTTTCGGTAAAATAGATTAGCGGCTCCAATGAATTAAGCGAGAAATACTGGGACAACCTCGCGTCGCCCGGATGACGTTATAAGATTAGTTGCTGGTTATAGTTCAACTAACCCGATCCCGATTTTGCGAGATTGGGCACTTATCGAGGCCTGCAAAATGGGAAATGCACGCTCGCCTGATAAATGTTCATAAATTCGTGAATTAAGGCTTTAATGACTCTGCGTGTGCTGAGCGACGATACCATAACGATGACTTGGATCAACCTAATCGGTGATCAATTTATCAAGTAATATACGAAGTAATATACGAAAAAAAGAAGATTGGATTATATAGGGACAATGAATTGTACAGTCAGAAATTTCGCATACGCAATTTTGTCGGTTAAATAAAGTTAATTGACAATTGGAATTCTATTCCGAGAGGCTAAAACGGACGGAATATATTGCGTCAGGAAGAACCAAGTTCACCACCGTCCTTCAAAGAGAGACGGGGCTTTCGCTCCTCGCGCTATCGTAATTCTCCCCGGTTGAAGCACGGTTCGAGATAACGCGTAACGATCGTTCACCATCGGTCTTTATCTACGCTGGCGCGGGCCATCGATATCTCGCCGTGTGTGCCCAATCTCGAAACCGTGTTACGCGGGCCGACGAGCGGCCGCGTCCTTAATATCGCCACCCCCGTTTCACCTGCGTTCGCCAAGTGGCGAATGGTGCCAGGTGCAATGACTGGCCGACGTTAGAGCGACATTAAACGCCGCCGGCTGCCGCATTGCCGATGTCGTGCCGGCCGTAACCGCGGCACGCGGAGTACGTGCCCTTTCTCCCCTCGTTCTCACCGTCTCCCTTCCACCCTCTGGTGCACCCTCGCCGGTACAGGCCACCGACTTTCTGAACCTTAAGGGGTGGACGGCTTATCGACCTGATGCCAGTCAGGCCTACCACCCTTAATCTCGTGTACTTCAATCACATATGTATTGTGTTGTTTCGACGAAACACTCGTTAATTGAATCTCGCTATTTCTTCGTTATCCTCCTCGACGGGGGACAAACATCCCTCCGGCAAGACGCCGACTTTGAGATGAAGAATATACTATATACACACTTATCTTGATGAAAGAAACCCCTAGAAGAACAATTTTCGAGGCATTACAGGGGATTTCATCGCCAAACACAAGCAGGAGTTTGCTCATGGGGGGTGGGAAACAATTGATTTTTTTCGTGGTTAAAAAAAGCAGAGTTTGCCGAGTCTCGTTTCAATCATTTGGAACGTTTCGAAAGAATGATTAGCGATGCAATTTGTCTTACAAATTTTCTGTAATTAAAAACGCAGCAAATAAATATCGCGCAGACTATAAAAAGATACTCTTCGTTAAAGCGCTTCATCAAATATCGTAAACGAAAGCTATCCATTTCTCAAGATCATCTTCCTTCGCCGTGCCATTTCCCGCCGTCGCGAAACGCAACCTAGTTGAAACAAATCGCCGCAGTGAATCGACGACGACGACAATAAACCGATGGGATCGCGATCGCACGAAATTGGAGCGTCGCGTGAATCGCCGTGTCAAGTCCCCTTTCCCGATGGCACATCAATAGGAATAATGCGGGGAAGCGCGGCGATGCGGCGAGAGATACGTACAGACCGGGAGAGTTTAACGACCTTACAACCCTTGCGAGTAGCGGGATCGATGGTCTCCAACTCCGGGGGCGAACTCTCATCCGTGGCTCGGAGCGCGCGGCCCGGTCGCTTCCGCCGTGGGCCGTGTCCTACTTTTCGATCATCACGTTTCGCCGTCGCGCCGTTGTTGCCCTATGGTCCTGCTTTTCACGTCGTGTCACGACATTGCACGGCCCGACACCCCCCCGACGTTTCGCGGATACGCGCCGTGACACACGATCGACGTGTAAGTCTCGGTATTCATTATGTTCAACTCGACCGAAAAACCCGACCGCACCTTCGGATATCGGTATTAATATTTAATAGCGAAAATCTTAGTTTTAAATTTAAAAGTTATTTATGTAATATCATACAATGTTATTTATATGTAATAAAAAGTTTTCAAATATAGGAGTAACCTTTTCATACTTGAACATTTCCTTAAATATTGCAGTCAATTACTAGCTTAATATGATATCTTACCAATAAAAACATTTTGAGTGTCTGTTTATTTCACCCTTGTGTTATCATTACAGGATTATATTGTTACGTGAACGTATCAATTTATGTTTGCTCTTATAGTAAAAATCCTTAAATACGGTATATAATATAGGAATAAAACGTGCTAAGAGCGCAGATATGTAAACATTTTTTCATCGATCAGATCAAAATAACTTATGTACATTTTAATTACAAAATATATATAATATATAAAATTGAGAATATTTTAATTTCGTGTTTTGCCCAACAAATTTTTTTTAAATAGATAACTTTTGGTATTTTTACAATATGACTTAGATAGTATTAGATCGAAAATTCTGTATCACATAATTAACAATTTTCAAAGAAAAACCATATTTATTTTCATGTATCATGACTTTTTGCAAGCGCTCGTTGCAATACCGATGCATCTGTATACATGCTAACTGTTGACATAAGCATCATATATATATTACGAGATGTATACTTTTGCATAAATTCATTACAATATTCATTAAAATTGCATGTACTTCTATCAAAGTATTTGCGATTTATTTGACCAGTCTTGATTTAATCAAGTGTCATTCTATTTTAAAAAATTACATATGGCAGTAATCTTTAACATGCATGAAAAAGGAACGTGTATCTTTTCTTGTGTGATTTATTAAATCTAACGTTTCCTCTAAGATTCCAATTAAAAATATTTACTGTATAATGCCATTATATATGTATATATATTTTAATTATTATTTTCTGAATTGTAGCATTTTTATATTAAGTAAAGCTCTATTTCTTTTTATGGTATTAGAAACTACTTTTTTAATACTTCGCTCAGTAATTTAAATCAATTACTTAAATGAATTAATGATTTTGATTCGCCATATTTCCTTGGTTACTACTTCTATCCTAATAACTCAGTAAAAAATTATTCCTCTCTAAATAGTATCTTTGATACTAAATTATAAAATAGTTTGTAATGTTGTATATATATGTAAATTTTCGACATTATCATTGAGAGTTAGCAAATTCCTAAAACATTGCAATAACATCCTCGATCGCGTCTATCACATTATGCATAATTATCTCGTAATTCATGTTTACATATCGAGATCAAATATCAGGTCATTTTTAAATTCCAATTGAACTATATCATCTTTCGTGGCTTTCATCGAAGTATCGGCTTGAACATCTTCGGTGGATTTTTCTTCAAAGCTAGATTTATGTGAAGAATGTTTGTCATCGGTATTCGATTTTACGATTTCTATATTGGCGGTTCTTTGTTGCGAATGTTTATCTCGAGCAAGTATGGGTTTGACGTTCTCAGAAGTTTCCTCGTTCGGTGAACGCTTATAATCTATTTTATATTTGTCACGCTCTTCAGTTTCAGAATTCTCACTTTCGCTTAGTCGGCGATCGTGCGCGCGTTTCTTATTACGCAGTTTACGTTGGTTCTTCTTTCGCTGTCCAAGAATACTCGAATTAGATCTAGAAAAGAAAATGACAAATTAAAGTTTATAATAAGCAAATAAGTTTACTTGTAAGAAAGAGAATGAAGAAATCATAAGGCAAAATTATCTTTATATTTCTATTTCTCTTTTAAGGTAATTGTAGATGATGTTGATTCTTTGTCATAATACCTAAATAACTGCCGTGAAACTACGTCGTTAAATCGTACAGTCTTTTTTAAACTGGAACAATCCGATTCAGAATTGATGTCGTGTACGGAATCGTAATGATCATGATAATCTGTACACGATGCGGGTAGACTGTTTTCGTCGGCGCTCGATTCAGACATGGAACGCGAGAAATCGCGAGCGCGACGTGATTTTAATATTCCTTTCGAGAATCGCACACTGCTACTGCTACTATTGCTTGCCAATTCATCTCCGCTGCTTTCCGAGACTGATCTGGTTTTCTCAACAATATGCTTCTTCTCTTGCCGTCGCTTCACAACTCTTGCGTTTTCTTCAATCTCATCTTCGTCATCAGAATCTTGCTGATTTGGACGAATATTTATAATAATACTATCATCTTGCGGCTGTACAGAGATTTGTCTTTCCACTTGAGGTTCGTCTCTCGGAGAGGACTGTAAAAATATATTACTCTTTTATAGACAATAATTCCTTCCTACGTTCTTTTTAAATATGCAATATATATTTTTAATGTTTTACCATTAATTCTTTAAACTTGTTCGTAAATGACGCTGTTGTAGGAAGATCTTTCCCTTCCATAAATTCGGTGTCCACTCCAACGAAATATTGTGCTATGTTCTCAATCTCCTTTATTGTAATGCTAAATATGACATTGTTATCCCATGGTTCGATTGTAAGAGTTTCTGGCTCGACACAGCCATCTCTTATCTTAAGACACAGTGAATAATATTGCGGAAAAAATCCAGCACCCATAGATGTTAACAAGATATGTATCCCTACATTATCATCTAAAATTTTGTGGCGTATTGCATCCGGATTCACATTTTTTACATTTATAACAATGGCTAACTGATTATTGTAAATATTACAGGTATAAGGAGGAAGATTGTACTTAATACTAGGATTCATAAATGCATTAGTGATTTCTGTCGTATTACTAGTGTTTTCTCAACAATATGCTTCTTCTCTTGCCGTCGCTTCACAACTCTTGCGTTTTCTTCAATCTCATCTTCGTCATCAGAATCTTGCTGATTTGGACGAATATTTATAATAATACTATCATCTTGCGGCTGTACAGAGATTTGTCTTTCCACTTGAGGTTCGTCTCTCGGAGAGGACTGTAAAAATATATTACTCTTTTATAGACAATAATTCCTTCCTACGTTCTTTTTAAATATGCAATATATATTTTTAATGTTTTACCATTAATTCTTTAAACTTGTTCGTAAATGACGCTGTTGTAGGAAGATCTTTCCCTTCCATAAATTCGGTGTCCACTCCAACGAAATATTGTGCTATGTTCTCAATCTCCTTTATTGTAATGCTAAATATGACATTGTTATCCCATGGTTCGATTGTAAGAGTTTCTGGCTCGACACAGCCATCTCTTATCTTAAGACACAGTGAATAATATTGCGGAAAAAATCCAGCACCCATAGATGTTAACAAGATATGTATCCCTACATTATCATCTAAAATTTTGTGGCGTATTGCATCCGGATTCACATTTTTTACATTTATAACAATGGCTAACTGATTATTGTAAATATTACAGGTATAAGGAGGAAGATTGTACTTAATACTAGGATTCATAAATGCATTAGTGATTTCTGTCGTATTACTAGTCCGTAAGGCAGTATCTTCACACTTATTTGTCATTTCACTCTCTTTATTAAACTCTATGTTTGTGCACGCGTTCTCGCACTCTTCCACCAATTTTATTTTGTTACTAGGTAAATTTTTTTCGTCATCTTTGGACGTTACTGATACAGCACTGTTTTGAACACTGTCAATCTCGTTATCTGCCCTATCGGTTCCACCTATCGGTACCAACGGTCGAATGACTGGCAAAGTTACAATTAATCTTTTGTACTTTGAGTCAAATTTAGCACTCCCATTATCTCCGTCCACGGAATATGGTAATGGAAGATCCAGCAAATACTTTGCAGGCTTTTCACTTTTCAAAGTAAGAGACCGTTCGTGTATATCAAGTGTCGCATCGTTAGCACTCTTCAACAAGGGCAGATCTATCGTAATGACCAATTTTTTAGGGACTGCGGCAAACATCTTTGCATCTCGGTTTAAAACAAAATCTTCCATTTCCACATCGGACTGATGTTTGATGGAAAATTTAGGGATAGCGTATTTCTCATCCACAGGTTTCTGCTGCTTATCCTCATAATAAGTGGTGGTGGGTGGGGCACGTTGCGGCTTCTCATCCCTTTGCTTTAACTGGCTCTCACGACTTTCGTCATAACTCGACATTATCTTCTGATAGATTTCCGGTTCTATATCCAACGGTTCTGTCGGTGGCGTCTCGGAAGGTTTTCTGATCACCGTAGGGTGCGCCATTCCTTTGAAGTTCATCTTGGGAAACTTCAAATTCTTCCTGTCCAGCTTTACCTAGCGAGAAAACATATATTAGAAACAACTACTACAAAAAGTAAAATTATTTATGCTCATTTCTACCAATTCTAGTTCTATAAATAAATTAGAAAAAGATAAAGCGTAGTTGAACCCAGATTAGAATTGATCTACATTGGTGGAAATAGGCATTAGACGCCTGGATATACCTTGAAGTTACTCTCCACGCCGTCCATCGCCGTATTATTGACGATGTCGCGGAACCGCACATTCTTGGACGCCAAATAGATGGTGTCCGGATGGAAGACCACGTCGAACACCATGCACCGCACGTTCTTCTTGTCAAGGTCATAGCGGGGTGGTATCAGCGTGTACGGAATTGACCACTGAAGGCCACGGTGGCCCTGTTCGTAGGAAGGTTGGCTGGTGGGACGCGCAACGACATTGTTCTTGCTGATATTCAAGAAGCACTTCCTGTCGCCGTTCACGCTGGTCTTAATGACGTAACCGGGCTCGGGGTTAACGAACGTCACGTCTACGCCCCGTTCCTTCTCGAGCTGGGTGATCTCTGTCTCGTAGAGCCTCCTGTTATCCGGGTCGGCCACCTCCTCCGCGTACTCGATCAGCAGCTTGCGAAACTCCTCCTTCTTCAGGCAGTCGGTTATGTTCTTAAATTCGTCGCGTGACACATTGAAATCCTCCCAATCCTTCCTACGAGGCTCGTACACGTCCATCTTATGTCGCGCGTGTTTACAAATAGATCCGTCGGTAGAAGGATCACCAAGAGAGCATAACACGTGAATCGCGGCGCCACCGCACCGGCCGGTCTCGGCACCGGCTCGCCCGATGCGCCCGTTCGATCACTTTCCTGTCGTCGAGGGATTCCCCTCCCGCTTCTCGAACGAGCAAATCTGTCGAAAGTAGATTTTTTTGTAAAAAGCGCACGCATTTCAGAACAGCGGAAATGTATACGATTGACGGACTGACTGTGGGAAGAACCAGAATCTATCGTCATTTATAATTTATATTAAAAAACAATATAATTCCATCCCAGCAAACACCAATTAACATCAATTCGATTGCGAGAAATCAAACGAAATGCGTTTTGGAAATCTTGTAACGATTTAATTCCCAGCAACTAACATTAACATAACATCCCAGATAGCACAGAGAATTCGAAAAGAATTCTTTTTTGGTCCCCGATTTACAAAATGAATTCTTTTTCCATCCCATTTCTGTTCTAAAAGTATTTTCAGCATTCCAAAAGACTTCACTTTTATGTCACCATTTGTGAGTTCTTTTTTAGATTCAAAAAGGATTCCTTTTCGAGTCCATAAGAATTCGCAATGAAAAGGAATTCTTTTTTAGTTCATTTCGAACAGATTACGCGAATTCGAAAAGAACTCAAGAAAGTGAATTTTTTTTGAAATCAAAAGGATCAGTTGTGCTATCTGGGATCAATGTTACAATTTCCCACTCAATAAATGCAATATAACACGTATTATGTCACAGTTACATTGAGTGGGAAATTGTAACATTGATGTTACGTTAATGTTAGTTGCTGGGATTTAAATCGTTACAAGATTTCCGCATTTCGCTTGATTTCTCGCAATCGAATGTCGGACTGGGAGATTCTATCGATAGGACACGTTAAATAATCTGCTGATACAGTAGACCCCGATATAACACACTTCTGTAATTCGCATATAACGCGATGACGGGAAAATGTTAATATTGGTTTAAAGTGAAGTAAAAATATACTTTTGAAAAGATTACAAAGCTTTTAGGTCACCTAATCGAGCTAAAATAAAAATGTCATTTAAAACTATATAAATATATGACTAAGATTTATTCCAAATAAATACATATGAACGTTTCAACCTCACTGGGTCTTCCTAAAAATATACTGTTACATCTTGCAAATTCCCGTCATCCACGTATTCCCGTACACAAACATCGCCGTTATATCGCGGCAACATTATCGCAACAAAGTAACATTGCAGCAATGTTGCCGCAATATAACGACAACGTTTGTGCTGTATATTCATTTTACATTTTTTAAATAATAAACCCTCTTATCTTTCTATCATGTTACATATATGTATAACCTATGTGTGACTCGTGTAACATTCATATAACGCGTCGCCTGTGTTACATACGAGGGTCTACCGTTAACATCTTGCTTTCAAGGTAACATTTTGCTTACTAGAGCGGAGTCTTTTCCTCCCGTTCTCCTCCTTCGAGATCGATCGCATATGTAAAAAGAAAAGTATTCCAATGTATTTATTCCGATCTTTTACGGCGACAGAGTTTATTGGATTGTTAATTAAATTTCTAAGGATGCGGAAAATGCTACCTCCTATTTACTGGTTAAGACGTTCGATTTCTCGAGCGAAACGCTGTCACTCCTAATTTCGAGTCGCGTGACATCGATTAAACTCCGGTTAACGATCGGCGATTAATTCAACCAGCATGGCTCGCAAAATGATAATAATTCATCTCATCCTCTATTCTAATATTTTTTTCACGTATTAAATGAAACAATGAAACATTCTGTGTGTCTATACGAATAAAACAATGCAAGGGTATTGCTTGATAAAATTAATCGGGGTCGCCCGTAGGATACACAACTACGAGCAAACTCCATTTCTATCAATACAGATGAACTTTAATCTCGATTCAATTTTATCTTTTTCCAATCCTTAGAAATTAGAACTAGAGAAAGGTAAAAAAGTATAAAAAAAAAGGGGAAAAAGATAAAAAGTATATTAAATCGGGATTAAAGTCAATTTATATTAGTAGAAACCCAGATAGCGCAACTGATCCTTTTGATTTCAAAAAAAATTCACTTGAGTTCTTTTCGAATTCGTGTAATCTGTTCGAAATGAACTAAAAAAGAATTCCTTTTTATAGTTAGAAAAAGGATTCCATAAAAGTATATATTTTGATTTCTTTTGGAATTAAATTAAAGTAGATTTAAAGAAGTCCTTTTTCTGTTTTGTAATGGACTCGAAAAGGAATTCTTTTTGAACCTAAAAAAGAACTTACAAATGGTGACATAAAAGTGAAGTCTTTTGGAAATCTGAAGTCTTTTGGAATGCTGAAGAATACTTTTAGAACAGAAATGGGATGGAAAAAGAATTCATTTTGTAAATCGGGGACCAAAAAAGAATTCTTTTCGAATTCTCTGTGCTATCTGGGAACGTATACATGGGACTTACCACTTTTGCTAATGTGGATAATTTAATAACGAAAGACCGGAGTAAGAAATAAGGATACATGATTAATCGCCGATTAAGTTAATCGGGGATTCGGTTGAAGTGGCCATAAAAATCAGCCATACAGAGTCACGAACGCGATGCAATGTATGCAGATTAGAAAGTGAAATGTTGTGTTTCACCCAATCAACCGATCGGTGGGGGTCGTAGGCTGCGGCGAAGATGTAGGGATCACGCAGTTTACGGTGTCTGACCCAGTAACATTCTCCTCAGTTACTCAGCAACGGCCTCGATAATTCGCGCGCGAGTATTTCCCCGGAGGAGAACTCATGAAGTTACGTTGGAGGTACACGGCGCGTTCAGTAATCTAAAAAAAAAAAAAAAAATGCGTCGGAATCACGGCCTCCTGTTATCTTTTTCAACGTGTCTAACGGTAGTCCTCATCGTCCTGAACACGCGGTCGTCCACGGAATTGCTCGGCTCCGCGGTCATCGCCGAGGAACGTAGCGCGTTGAAGAAGCAGGAAGCATCGCGTGCCGGTGGCCGATGGACCAGCCAGGTGATGATTGTATCTAAGTCACGTCTCTATCTAAATAAGACAATGATGACGATCGCGATGTGGCGTGGGCTGGAAAAGAAATGTGCAAATCCCGTTATTGATGCTATCTCAGAATGTCCCTGCTCGAATTTCAAGTCGAGCATGTTTAAAATGTATTCTCCCCCTCCGAGTATTCTTACGTCAAATCGAGACACGTGCTATCTCTTAATTCTGTATTTAATTGGTGAATGGTAGAGATATGCAGTCTCGAAATGATACGCCGGAGATCATTCGTGCTTGCGCAATGGAGACGCAATGCATTCCTCGCGTCTGCGGCGAAAGCGCGTCCGTATTTCACGCTATAAGTACAGACTCATGCGCGATAATCACACCGAACATAATCGGCAATTCATATACAATTAATTTCACGTGATTAAAATTCCAGGTTTTTTTATCGCAAAATAATTTAAAACAGTAAGACATTAATTCACCCGAAACGCGGTTCAATTCTGCAATATGGGACCAACTCTAGAATTTTTTTTTTCTAAATTTTGCGAAACGTTAGAAATAAAATTCTGCGCAAACATTATCTCAAATGTAATGACCGAACTATTATCCTCCTCAAATACAATTCCATGTGTTATGTATGTTTTCCTTTCCAAATAAGAGTCGAGTTTTATTTTTATATAATACACTATAGAGCTTCACTTTGCAACGCAGAATTAAGAATCATGAGAATGACTTGGTTCCTTATTGCACAACTGCACCAAATTAATGCGATTATTTCCAAAGAAAAGAAGAAAGTCAAAATAATGTCAATTTGACGTCGTATTGACTAAATTATGACAAACAAAGTCACGTTTTGGTCATGATTCTTTCAAATATAATACGTCAAATGACATCAAATTGGCATTATTTTGGCTTTCTGTTCTCCTTGGATTTATAATTGTTTTGTCAAACAGCCACGCCAGTATGTCACACCATCCCTCGCCGAATTGGGCGACTTGCCGTACAAGCACAAGCATGTCCTTATGCTGACACGTATACCCGGTGCGGGCGCAGAGTTGATGGTGCTAATCCTGCAACGGTTGCAAGGGTACAACGCTTTCAAGCACATTCGTCTGCCACCGGGTGATCACGGACTCTTGTCGACTTCGCAGCAGGTCCGAGAAAGAGTTCTCGTTTCCACCTCAACGTTGATTGAGCTTACGAATAATTTAAATAGATACATTTTTTTTATTTACAATACATTTCACGAAAGTAGTTTTTCGAAGGTCGCAAACGCATGAGATATTTTTTAACTCCTCGACAGGAGTTGCTGGTGGAAGAAATTACGGGTATCATCAGACAAGAAGCTATTCCCTTAACTTTCGATGGGGACGTGAGGTTCCTAAATTTCTCGGAATTCGGACGGCAAGGGCCTACCTTTATATCTTTAGTGAGGGATCCTTTGGATCCACGAATTTGGCAAAGGTATATATGTTATGTTTTTAAAAATTAATGAAAAGAAAAGGGATGGAAGAAGGGAGGCAATTTATCACATTGTTTTGATACGAATGTTTAGAAAGAAGAAAGGGGAGGAAGAAACGTTTTACCACGGGGTTATACCTTATTTTTGTGGCCAGGATCCGCGTTGTATGTAAGTACTAACATTTTTGTCAAACAATTCTCACAGTGTAATATTTTATCGCATACCGATACATCTCTATTAATTTGTCTCGTGACGCTGAGCGAAGGGCAAACATTTTGCGAAAAAAAGAAGCAGAGTGGCTATTTTTACGTTATGTGTGCTTTTCTCTAGAGAACAAAATAATACATGGGCGGCGGAGCGAGCTAAAGCAAATGTTATTCGATGGTATCCTGTTGTTGGCATACTGGATTATATGGAGGAGTCGTTAAACGCGCTTGCAATCGAATTTCCCTATTTTTTTAAGGGCGCTATACGTGTCTATGATAATTTTCGTAAGTACTCGTATATATATGCATATATTTGTAGCTCACATATGTAATCTTATCAATTGAGCATTCCGTCGCCTGTTAACTATTTTACATCGGTTTTTTTATATATAGGACCAAAGGAGAAACATCCGCCCGTCTCTTCGGCAACTTTAAAGCTGCCAGTTAAAGATGCGACCTTGAAAAAAGTGCTTGCGCAAGAGGTAGAATTTTATCAATGGCTGAAATCCCGACTTCTTGATAAAAATTTTAGCAACGGCTGAAAATACAGTTCGATAAAAATGGATAAACAATAAGAGAGTAAATCTTTAATAACAATCGCGACGTCTCACGAATCTTACGCGCTAGGACCAAAATAGAAAACAAAATTAAAAAAAAATTGTTTCTCATAACTAATTATTATACCAAAGAAGCAAATGTGAACTTCTCGTGCCATCTAGAGCTCGACTCTGTAACCACATACACCATCCTACATAGAGGATAAGTCGACTATGTAACTTGTACATGATTTTAACGAATTGTAGCGCATCGTCGAAATAATCGTAATAACTTGATGCGTATGCTGTAGAACATATTCGCAAATTACGAATAATTTAAACGTCAATGTAGTTTAATATTTGTAGAATAAATACAGAAAGGTACAAAGAAACGCTTTACGTACACGTCGTCCCCTTTCTTCTCATTCTCTTTTCCTCTCTGTCTGCACATTTTCACATCAAAGACAAAGAGTATAAGATCTACATGATCAGCTAATTATGTACACAAAAATAAATATAAAAATACTAAATAAAAAATGCTTTCTTTCTTTTACGTAGACAATGTTGTTCTTTACAAAAGAAATAATATGTGGACATCGATTGCGTTGTTCTCTGTGTGTGTGTATGTATGTATGTGTATGTGTATGTATATATATATATATATAATATATATATATATATATATATATATATATATATATATATATATAAAACTTTAACGAGAATATCAGATTATCTCGATAAAACGTCTTGCAAATGTAGCACAATTAATTTTTCTACATTCTGCGAAATGAAAATATAAAAGTCATTTCATTATCATTATTAGCACGTGCACATGCTTATCGTGAATGAGAAAGTCAGGGAGGATCGGGAAGCGAATTAGATTGATTGCGGGGGTGATGCATGCAACAGGATAACAAAATCATGTTGATGTACAGATGGACGAGCAACAACATGAGAAACGCGTGCCATCACTTCTTCTTCGCGTCTTTTAATCCGGCGCCTGCGTTGAATTTGAAGAAAATAATGTCGCCATCCTCGACTACATAATTACGTCCTTGTTGTCTGTATTTTCCGGCAGCCTGACAAAATAAAAGACAATATAATAAGTAGAAAACATGATACTTACTGTCTAATACAGAAATTGTTTCAAGTACCTTTACTGCTGCTTCCGAGCCCTCGTTCTTGAAATCCTCGAATTTCATCACTTCTGCCATAATAAATCCTTTTTCGAAATCTGTGTGTATTTTCCCAGCAGCCTGAGGCGCTTTTGTGCCTTTCTGCAAATAGAATACATTTTTATATTATAACATTAACGTGCATTGATAAAGTAAATTGATAAAAGTAAAATTTATGTTATGTTATAATAGAAGGATAAGTGGGGAAAAAAGACAACACAAAAAGACTACACAAAAATATATAATACATATTTTTCTTATTAATATTAATGTTACCTACAATAAAAGTTTCTTAAATTTTTATATTGAGGTTTAATAAATCAATATTTTCATTTAATTGCACTATGAATCTCTATGCTTACCTGAATTGTCCATGCTTTCACTTCATCGTGACCGGACGTGAAGAAATATTGTAGTTGTAGCGCCTTGTATCCTTGCACGATGATTTTGTCAAGTGCACTAAACAGAAAAAAGTTAATAAATGCGTTTCTTAATTGAAACCAAAATATCTGCTACCTATGGTTGTGACGAGCCGACAACGAGACGTACGTTTCTCACTTTCCGCGAATAACGAAAAAATAAGCGTCCGCGGTCAAAGCGGGAAGTGTCCGAGTTGTGGAATGAGATTGTCTCGGGCCAAATATCGTCTAATGACGGGTTAGCGCAAGTGGAACCATCCAACGTGTGATGGACCCTCGAACGAAAGTCCGAGAGTTCAGAGAATACACATAAAGCCGAACGATTTAATACCGCAATTTTATCATTCCGACTCTGGCCGAGGATCTATTCCCCAGCGCCTCAGTTATCTGCGGTCTCGAAATAAAATCAACTTTCGTCCCTTCGTTTGTATTCCCCCGATCATTAGGCAAACTTGGGTGTATCATTGCCGCGAAAGTCCGAGAAATATTATATAACGAATGTCGCGGTAAATACCAAACGCATATTCCTTACTCGTCTTTATTTCTTCTAAATATTTCCCAATATCCGCATCTATTTCTCGCTTATTAAAGTATTTTCTAGTATTGGATTTAATTCAACGTTGAACGTTTGTTCAATACCCTAGTCGAGTCTTGACTCATAATTACAACTGTAACATACAGCTCGATTAAAATTCACTCTGACAAGTAAAAAAAAAGAGAGAGATCGTGATGCAAGTCTGTACGCGTATACCACGTGCAATGCACGCACCGCCCTGGGGTATGAATGACCCGCTAACCAATCGAATTGCCGAACCACCACCGATTACTTCTCGCTCCACCCGCCTCCTCGATTATGCCAGCGTGCCCGCGAGGGCGGGAGGGGTTTTTATGCAATTTTGCAAGAATTTGAATAGCCGTTCGTAAAAATATAATGCGCCGCGGTCGAGCCGGCCCCCACGGTTTTTATTAGCCGTCCCACGTGGTGAGAGTGGGACAAGGGTCTAGACGCCGACCGTGCCCACCATTATTATTACCGTTAGAGAATAACTCGGTGCATAGCTAAATGTGGGAACTCCTCAAACTCGGTCGAGGGAGACGCATCCGCCGCGGGATTTTACGAACGTCCGACCTTCTTTTCCCTGCAATCTTGCGGCGCTTCGTCGCCAAACTGGCAACGAGCGACGTATGCGAGAACCACACTACCGAATTTCTCTAAGTTTTAAAGCGGCGGTAAACGACGCGGGGCGTCGTACCCCCTTATTTGCGAGCGCGACACAGCAACATTTAGAGGATAAAAGTTAATAATCGTTATAACGGAGGAGATACCGACCTGGTGACTTTGTGTTCCTCGAAGTATTTTGTACGCTCCGCCTCGTCCATATCGAGAATCTTGTTTTCGAAGACGCCGCTGAAAGGAATTAACACTGCGCCCGGATCGTTCTTGTCGACCCATTCTTTTATCTTGATTAACCTGTTAACAGAGAAAGATATAACAAACTCGTAAAAACGATTACAATAGATAGGAGTATACTAGTTTCTTTAAATCACATACCATTTGTTCTTCTTACGTATGTAATCCTTTTCCGACAGGTTTACCAAATAGATAATCG
Organism: Crematogaster levior; assembly: GCA_901521435.1. Taxonomy (NCBI): domain Eukaryota; kingdom Metazoa; phylum Arthropoda; class Insecta; order Hymenoptera; family Formicidae; genus Crematogaster; species Crematogaster levior. The sequence goes on from CABEGB010000658.1 coordinate 85,329, forward strand.
GTTTCGACGTAAGAAAGAGATATTTGTTCAGTACTTCGATCTGAAAGCTCATGAAGCGCGAATTAAAGTAGAAGATTCTCTTTTAACAATTCACAATAAAACAAATGTAAAAACTCACGTCATTGGCACTCCAATCGGCAAATCTGATGTGTTTTTTCTCATCCGTCAGGACACCCTTTACCTTCAGAAGCGTATCCTGCGAAAAAACGGTTGAAAATTTCCGCTTAATCTCAAGTTTACTTCTATTGCGTAACGATTTTATTTCTCGACAAGCAAACGTAACAATTTCGATTTCCGCCAGACATTCGAATGCACGAACGCGGGCCATCGAGGATAATTTCGCGATCGAATCGTGATTAGAGGATCGTATTGGACTAGTCGAGCCCGCGGTCCCATTAGCTCTGCTAGAGAAAGAGAAGAGACGAAAAGGTAGCTTCGAATTCTCGAAAACTTTTGCCAAATTGCAAAGTCGAGAACGAGGGAGCGATCGGTAATTGCCGTGGGTCAATCCGCGGAAGGAGGGGTAATCCGAGACGATCGATTCGTTCCAGGAAGCTCGTTTTGCCCGCGTTCTCTTAATTTTCTCGGTAATTTCGTAGTTGGTCTGACAAACTGTACTCGGGTAATTTCGTAGTTAGGGCTGCAACTGTACTCGGTAGACGTTCATGCGCTCCATATGTGAACTTCAAGGGGGAAAAATCGCAAGGAGATTCCAGAGTTTCGTGACGAAGAGCAGCTCGGTAAAATTGACTCGACATAATATTATATAATTTCGAATGTTGGTCTTTTCAAAAAACTTTATGTACCAAATAAAATACGAGATCTCGCGACTTCGTAACGTGTAAATTTCGTAGCCAATGAAGCCGAAGGATGAACGGTCGGGTGCGTCAAACGCGAATCGCGTGATTTACGTTTCTAAACGCGATATCGCGTTTGCAGGAAGTAACAATACGTCAGCACTTGTTTACGCATCGATGGAATGAGGTCGGCTGGGCGTTATCGATGTTGGGAACAGCAATTTTCGAAACGTCTTCGTTTTCCTGCAAAATTATCGCGATAACTCAAGATAACGTAATACATAGGAAAAGTTAGTAGTCACGTAGCGCCAGTTGTAGCACGAGGCATACGGAACACACGTTAAACTTCCTAAATGGCACGCCGATAAAATTCTGCGATAATGACAAGTAAAAACTAAAATTAAAAATTTTTAATTAAGCAGAACTCGCAAAATTGGCCGCTCTTCAAATTACCGAAAATGTAAATTCACGCAGACGTGCGTTTCTCCATCTAAGGACCTATTTTATTGAAATATAATAATCAGAGATACTCACATATTCGGGTTTCAGCTTCTTGTCATTACCACGTATCACAAGTTTCTCGAGCTTCTCGAGGTGCACGTTGAGAAACTCCACGTCCTTCAGTCGTAACTCCTCACTGATGATGTCGAGATCTCTTACGGGGTTGACGTCACCCTCCACGTGGGTGACATCGTCGTCCTCAAAGGCACCTAGTAAAGTACAAGTAAACAGATCAGCGCCGAAACGAGGAAGCGTAATCTAGAAACTGGGGTTGTGCGATGCTCGTATAAGTAACGCTCGCCTCAATGCGAGGCTCGCATGTTCGACTGTTTAAGCGAGCCGCCGCCACCGCCACGCGAAGATTGCCGGGTTGGTTTAATTGAAAAAATTACCACCTGTCAGCCTGCCAGGGCGTATTAACCGGCAGAACTACCTCGAAATGTTATTTTCAGTGCGAATATAATATATACCTATATATGAGGATCGTTCTCTCGGACAAATCAGCAGCCGTTTAGCGAATTACTACGTGTTACATTATCGCGATGTAAAATACCTGGATTATACTCTTGCGGGCTTTGCCCTGGATATAAAAAATGCCGCTGGTTTTGTTAACAATTACGTGTTTTTTTCGCGAACGCTGCGAAGACAAATTCACTTTTTTCGCTTGGCATGTAGAAAATATTGTGAGATCACATAAACATTTTTGTTATGCACTGGAATGTACCTTCACTATAACGGAAATTACGGATTTATTTTTATTCAACGGTACGCAAGTTTTATATTTACAAAAGATTAGACAAGGTTAAAAGTTGTTATATTTTACAAAAAAAAAAGGATTATTGTAATTATTAAAAAAACGGCATAATGTACAATTTAAATTACAATTTATACAATACTTTCTCCATCACTTTGATCGATAAATATTAATAATTATGTATTACACAGAGATGTTTGCTAATCAATTAAATTCTTCAGTTTGAATTTCTCCGGAAACTCGAAATTTTAGAATAGTTAAGTTCACATTAAACATGCTCTAATGGCCAAACATGGCTCTTCATAAAAAATTAAGATTCTTTAAATTTATTTACACATTATAATAAATTCTTCTTTCATCCGTTATAATATAAATATATTACATGCGCGTGATACACAAATATGTTCAGAACAAGGTAGACGCAGGTCGATCGATCTGGATTATTGCTAGGAACACACACAATAATGTAATGTGCTTCCGGGAAGATAGTTAACGACAGCCATAAACACGTAACGCCTGCGAGGTACACGTTTGTAAAAATAAGTTTACATTCACGATTACACGTTTATCGGATCCAGAGGAGGTAAATACCACTCGAGACCAATCTCTCGATCTCATCGACAAAGAAATCCCTCTTCCGCCGTAATTACTCCTGTTTCGTGTTCAAGATAATTCCTCCTAGTGAAAATACGATCCTCCCTACGATTTATTTACACGACAGCGCGTCGTGCACGTCAACGCGAAACATTAAAACGATATTAAATAATGGAAACAAATGCAGTAAAATGTTGAACGAGGATAACGACGTGGCAAATGGTAGCGTACTTACGACAAAGATGAAATATGCCGTCGCATGCTCCGATGTGCGAGAGAAAATTGTTTCCTAAGCCTTGTCCCTCGGAGGCGCCTTTCACCAGTCCAGCGATGTCCATTACGTGCAAGAAGGCTGGAACTTTGCTAGAAATCCGAATTTCTAATTACAATTGTCGGACGAGGATAAATGTCGGACAACATAGGTTTAACTATTAGGTCCAAACTTGTCAGTCTAAACCTGGGGGTAGATGCAATTATCTGCTATTACAAGGGGGTAATATTTCGAGACCGCGCTTTTCGTCCGCTGATTTCATCGGAGACCGCTGATGATCGCGAATTAAAGGTCGAAGACATGTGCCGCGTGATGATGCACGCGCGCAGAATGGAAACCTTGGGGGAACGACAGTGACAACGAGGTGTATTTAAATGCTAATGCCAACGGGCTCATTAAACAATTAGCCTTTGAAGGGAGGCGTCGGTGAAAGTGGACGAATGGTGAGACGGAGCGAGGGATGGGTGTATTAGCTGGCTTTCATCACGGATCGTCGAATCATCCGACACGTGCCGGGCAGCCGGGGTCGGTCCGACACATAGACGACGAGAACGCAACGATAATAGGGCGGGCGAGAGAGCACTGATGAATTGGCCGCCTCTTTGATCCGATGCTGTTTCGCATTTTCAATGCTTCTATTCCCATCGAATCTGGCGCAAGACAAGCATAATTTACATTTAGGCGTCCGTGTGTGAAGCCGACCGAGGAGAGAGTGAAGTTTTTATTAACTGTCCGACTCTACGAAGATCAAGCTCTCATGCGCAATCGACACGATCACGATAATTGAAAATAACCGGCTTGCCGGTTTTCCTCCTGGATCGATACTATATTATTTTCAAGATGCCGTCATCCGCCGGTCGTCGTGTTATTTGCCGATTGTTTTATTCGAAAAATCTACAGTCGATGCTGCTCGCATTAAGAATGCTGCATCACGTGCCGAGGCGAATAAAGAAACGTGTAGCGCCGACGAACGGGGACTTCGCGTTTCGTAGACGAATTTAGACCAATCTGCATTGCAGATCGCTCCTCGTTCCCTTCCACCCCTGCCTCGTCTTGTCTCCGGGAATAAAAGCGAAGAAGTATGGAAATGTCCCCGGTTATTCCGACTCGTTTCCTTTCACGAGGGTACATCTTTACCGTGGTACTATATATGCCTCCATTCTGTTACACACATTTACCCTACGTTGCATTTCACTGTACTTTAGGGACATTCGTCGCTGTTTCTTACCTAGCTGGTTTAAAGTATTCGCAGAGGTAGTCGAATCTCGTGTCGGGCACCGGAACGCGACGTGCTGGAAAAGAAAATCAGATAGCTTGAATTCTTGACAACGTAAAAGTGAATTAACAATATTTGACGAAACATATAGATATCTATGACTCAGATAAACGCCACGCGATGATGTACAACGAAATATCTAATCAGAATATTTTGGCACGGATAGATAGGGATTCAGCTTCTTCTTCATGGTGTCGGTGACGATCTCTACAATTCTGTGTCGTCCTGCGATCCGTTTGCTCGCGGTCTCGTATAGATCCACCTCGATCGAGCTGGTGACGTTGCGCGTCTTCAAGTAAACACCGATGTAAATCGCCGCACTGACAGCCGCCGACAAACCGAGTATCTTCGGACGACGAGCAGCGATTAGATTCACAGCTTCGACTAATGTTTTCGCCACCGTTTGCTCTAGAAAACCTAAGTCCGGCAGACGTTGCACTTCGATCGGCGGGAGTTGGCGAGGAAATGCGATATCCATTTCAGAATACTTATTATGCTGCGCGAGAAACTTTTCGCGACATTCTTCGCTGCAAAACAGATATACTTTATCCTTGAAGACAACACCCAAATCGACTTTGCCCGGCGTTAGCTTGCGATCCGGCAAGCCGTCGACGTAAGTTACAAGACACAGCCCGCCGACCTGGAGACGTTGCGCCCAACAAGCGTGCTCCGTATCAACTGTCTGCCGCAAAATTCGAGGTCGTTCAGCAACAAGAGACGCAGTAACGGGCGAAAGATAATGCAGCGGGTCCTTAACGAAGGCGTTTATGTGCTGCAGACAAATCCAATAAAAATACTCCCTGAATTGGACCATTCCTTGACTGGTCACCGATTGACCGGAGGTCTTCAAGATGTTTTCGCGGAACAAGCAAACGGGACAGTACGACTCGTATCGACTTTGTCGCGATCGGAACTCGTAGGGCGATACGCACATGTGCTTTAGACTGTGAACCTTGTCCAAGTTCACCTCCTGAAAGTAAAGCACGATGCCGGCAAATCGTGAGCGTACCGCGTGATCTGCACGGGTCCACACGTGCCATTTGCTTTTAGTGGCATCTAATTCGACTACGTTTTGTGAAAATTTTCTTAGCCAGTCTCGGAAACTCGCCTGCTCCGTTTGCCAATCCTCGTAACGCCGCGACAGAAAACTGGCGGAGAAGTTCAATGAACCTCTCGTATCGTCGTCGTCCCGAGAGAGACATTCGAGACAGAAGTCGAGATCTGCCTTGAGATCAAGCACGATCATTGGCTGTATTCCTAAGACAGCCAGTTGCTCGGTTTCCTTGCGATTCGAAGGACAATCGTCCAGAATGTAGCCTTGACTAGTCGCGCGTGGTCCTATACAGAACATTTCGATGGCACGCGTTACGGACTCGATCGAAACAGCTTGGCCGGCTCGAAGCTGATCTTTGATTATTCGCGCCGACTCAGTCCAAGGATAGTATTTTAATACGTAGCGCAACGCTTTGTCGCGAGTAATTACCTTCATGCCATACGTTTTCGCGAATCGACTGGCTAACATTGTTTTTCCGCATTTCGGCGGTCCGATGATGGCGATTCGAAGCGGAAGAAGTGGCGGATGGTGGTCCCGCGCGAGATACTTGGATGGATCATTCAGAAACGCGGAGAGCGCTTCTTCGCCAGCGAGGAAATAAATATGCGGACGACGTATGACCGGAAAAATCTGACCGCGCGCTCTCATCGGTAGGAACATTGAAATTGGTATGGCGTTGGTGTACGTTTGCACGGGACACCATCGACCGAAGGAACTGAGAAAGTAGTAGCCGCAGTCGAGAAGCCGTTCGGCTGTGGCGAGATCGATCGTGAGATTTTCTTCTTTCTTCTCTTCAACACGTTTCTTAGCCGAATTTGCTTCGTTTGCTGTTGTTTCTCCTAATTTTTCATCCTCTTCATTTTTTTCTTCGACGTTCGTAGTGACGACATCGAAACGATGTTTAATACAATTTATCACATATTCCATTACATTTTCGATATTCGCGAGGTTACACTTTATCACGTTTTCTCCGAGCTCAGGAATTTGTTCCTCGAGTTTTGCCCACTCCGACTCAAAGCATGTTAAATGCTCAAGATATTCCCATTCCGCTTCTTCATGCAATATTCTACGTTCTTCGCGATCCGTATCGTCTATGGAATCATCGAGATGGGAGAAAGTGCGAAATTTGTTCAGCAGATAGTTATACGGCTCTTCTTCGAACAAAACAACAATGTCCTCGAAAACAATGTTAGCCTCAACAATTTTTCGCCAAGCTTCGACATCCACGCACATCCCGTCGACAACATATCCGCCGTCTCTTCGAAGCTCATCTTCTAACTTCTCGTCAAGTATTCGCTTGATGTTCTGTATAATAATCTCAGCCTTTTCATCGACTGATATGTCAATAGGTTTCGGCGAAACTTCTACATTCGAATCGTTCTCGTACAACTCTTGATACTTTCCGCGTCGTTCGACTAGTTCTTTCACAATCTCATCAACATTCATCACCGTTCCGCCGAGAATCTCCGCCAATCTTGTGCTAAGTGTCGATTTACCAGCGTATTTTGGCCCAAACACCGCTACCTTGCAGGGCGGCCGCGGATTCGGCGGTAATAAAAATGTTCTCGGATTTTCGATGAACAAATTTTTGGTTTTTTGAGAAGAAAGAAAAAAGATCTTATCCAGGAATCGCACCGCGTGCTTCGGGAGTCCCTTAACGGTTCGTCCTTGAGCTAGCTCGACAGGGCAGTAAAACTTCCATGCGGAAAGTCTCCAGGGAAATCTGATAGACACAACTTCTCTTCGTCTCAGAATCTCGAAGGCTTCTTCAGCAGATTTTTCCGCGAGTTCGTCGCTCAACTTCATCTCCGAAGATGTTTCTGGAGAACGTAAAACGTCATTCTGTTCGATCACTTCTTTCGGAAGAATCGACGGTAGTAATGCCAAAGTACGCAGACGCGTTTCGAGGATTTCAAGTATTCGCTGCACGGAACTTCGACCATCCACACGGACTACATGCTGAGGATTATGTGCGAGGATCCATTTATCAATTATCGGCAGTGCCAATCGTTCGTAAAGATTACATTGCGCCTCAACATTGCGTGTCACATCGGATATTATTCTCACCAATCTTCGATCATCATCCGCGAGCAATTTGTTTGTAACTTGGGAGAGATCAAACGATGTGTCTGATTCGTCACGTTCGCATTCGGATAGCTGCGTGAATTTTTCATTAAAAACATCGCCTGTCGTATAATTCATACACCCATTCATCATATCTTGCCTCGGACACACAAGATAAATAATTATCAGACATTTTCTCGGCCATACGGTAAATATTTCGTCGATCTGTCGAGAGATTTCTCGCTCGTAATCGAATTGCATCTTGCAACCTAAATTATCGAATGTAATCCGATCTTCGTGTACCTCGTGGCACTCGATCGTCGCGTTTCCGCAAAATTCTGAACAGGTACCATCTACATCATCCGAAATAGAACTGTAATTTGATGAATAATCGAAGTTACTAGGAATAAACGGTAAACATCCAACGACGTAGCCTCTGTGTTTGACATCTCTCATCCTGACTCTGCAGCGTATCAAATTCATAAGGATCTCCGGCCCTACGGATCTACCGAGTCGCAAGATTCTTTCCATGTACTGACCCTTGTCAGTATTAGCGTCGATCTCCTGCCGAATTAGCGACGTGGGCGAAATTAAAACGCAGTTCCAAGCGTCGGCCACCGCTGACGCCACATTGGCATGATTTAATCCAGGTTTTCCAAAAATAACGAAACTCAGTGGGTCAGTTCTGAGATAATGATTTGCAGCTTCGTCCTTCAAATAAGAATCTTGATTCGTAAAGGATTCTTCGCGAGATGCAGCTTGCGGGAGAAGCTTTTCCTTTTCAAAAAACTTGGAAGCGGTGACGATCCTTTCCATCGGATGTATATCTTCGGCGAAAGCGTAATATAAATTAGCCTTCGGATATACGATGGAGGAGGGCGCAGAAAATTTTTGCACACGACGAGAATCTCCGATTAATTGTAGAAAGCTCCTTTTCGTGATGAACGATTCGTCAACGAACACTTTCTCCGCACGCCTCGATTTTTCCAAGAGTCTGTCGCACATTTTTGATCCTTAAGCCTCAATGATTTATATCGACGACCTTAATTATTTTGTCACGTGGCTGGATATCTGAGGTTAAACAAGCGAAGTCGGAATTGCGTTTAAATTATTATTTCGCTGCGGGCTAAATAAAATAGTGCAATAAAAAATATGGAGAGTTGATTGTTAATAAGATAAAAAAATAGAGCTGTGGACTTAATTATGTTCTACAATAATGAAAGAGGAAAAGAGGGAATATTCGGGTAAGTGAAATTCTAATAATATCGCTCAAGATTCACACGAGTACATTTTTGATCCTTAAGCCTCAATGATTTATATCGACGACCTTAATTATTTTGTCACGTGGCTGGATTTCTGAGGTTAAACAAGCGAAGTCGGAATTGCGTTTAAATTATTATTTCGCTGCGGGCTAAATAAAATAGTGCAATAAAAAATATGGAGAGTTGATTGTTAATAAGATAAAAAAATAGAGCTGTGGACTTAATTATGTTCTACAATAATGAAAGAGGAAGAGAGGGGATATTCGGGTAAGTGAAATTCTAATAATATCGCTCAAGATTCACGAGTATGTCAAGATACTTATTTTCATTGGGGTCGATGGTGCAGAAGGGGAAATTTTCGGCCGCCGCTTGACTCTTGGTGAGAACGTTGAAGAAAGTAGACTTCCCTACATTCGGTATCCCGACTATGCCCATCTTTAAATTGGTACCAACGCGACCGATGAGCGGCTTCCGTTCCGGTTCCTCGGGCTTCTTTGGTGCCATGCTAGACGTACAAGACGCATTAATACGTCGCCGAGTTACATCGTCCGAATTTCATCCGACGATGTCCTTCGGTGGAACGATGTGGAACGAGTGCCGCGCGCGCGAGGCCTGGGTACGGAGCGTAATTGGTTAACGGCCGACGAGACTGCGACTTCGTCCGTCGCGTCGTAGACGGTGCCCGAGGGTGCGTCGATACTCGCATCCCCCGAAATACTTAAGCGCGGCTGCGATATTTCGTGCGTGCGTGTGCCGCCTGGGGCGCAAGCGAGGTACACCGGAATCCGCTCCCCGGCATCGCTCTCTCGGAACGCTCGCGGTGACTAATTATATTAATGCGGACGGCACATCGCGAGCGATTGCTGTATTTACCGCGAGATTGAGCTCCCCGTCCCGCCGGCATACGGCCGAAAGAGTCGCCGCGCTGTATCAAAGACCGAGGGAGGGCTGCGCGGGAGGAGGAATACCCGACCGGGAGAGGACGGGGGGGAGAAGGGGAGGGGGGGAACCCGGGATTACTGGGCACCAAAGCCGCGAATCACCGGCATCACGCCGAGAATCCGCAACCGCGCCCGAGGCCGCCAATCCGCCACCGTCTTCGCGGTTCCTGTTCCTCCCCTCTCTCCCCACGCTTCGCCATCTTCCTCTCTTTCCACCCCTAGCGCGGTGGTTCGGCTTCCCCTCCCTCCACGCCGCACTCGCGCGTTTCAACGCGAAACCACGGCGCCTCTCGTCGTTTTTCATCGCGGTCCCGGGGAAATTTGCAAATTACGATAATGGAGGAGCATCTTCTCGAAGAAGCGTTCCGCCCGCGATGCTACCCGAGAGCCCGAGAAGAGCCTCAGAGCGCTGCCTTGGCGCCGCGGCGTGACCGTCCCTCCCCTTTTACGACGTCGTCTCGCTTTTGCGGACCGCTAGACGCACGGTTAATGGGCGACCCCGGAGACGCGCCGCGCCACGCCGCCTCCGATCGAGATTGAACCTGCGGCCTCGAGGCTGCTGTTAATCGCGAAAAATCCGCAAAATGCTTTACCGAGGAACGACGAGCTGATATTGATAACGATTGATGCGATAAGTCGAGTTATCGAGCATTTTAGCGCGGGAAGTTGCAAACTTCGCCGATTTCGAGAATTGATATAAAAAAGAAACGCTCATTATTTATTTTTTTCTCTAAGTAATCCTGCAAAATTACATGTACTAAGTCACACTGCTGATTTTTTTGCGCAAAAGATTAATCGTAATATGGTTAAAATTGTATCATTTCTGTATTATTACATTCTGTGATTTGTAGAATTAAACAATGAAAATAAATACAATTTATGTACAAAAATCTTTAGGAATGAAAGAAAAGTTTGTGACACTTCAGTTTTTTAATAAAAAAAAACTCAAGCGATTTATGTTTAAACAGAGTTCTTTCGATTGTAATAAAATTTTCTGTTTCAGAAGAGATAACAAAATACATTCCTAATTAACTTAGCTATTAGTTTTCAATTAGATTTCTCGTAATTCGTACAGAGCTCGAATCTGAATTAATTCACAGATTCGAACACGATTCTTCCTCAGGGTCGAGATTCAAATCATCCGGATAGTTCGGAAATCCGAGCTTAAGTAGTCCGACAAACTAATCATCCAAATATTCGAATGTTAATTAATCCGTTTTACCTGCAATCGCGTTTCAAACCTCCGCCGCAGCGCGTCGATTTGAAACGCGCGCGCCTCGTCACTGTGCAGCGGCGTTTCACCGTTGAACGGTGCTGCCGCGTGACGGCCGGCGGGCGAGGCTACCGTCCATACGGCACTACAAAACTTAACCTTACCTCGCTACCGGAACGATCGACGGGACCGTCACATCCCCACGAACGAATCTTTAGAACTCACGAGCATTACGTCCATATTCATCGCGAGGTATCGAGGCAGCTACGTTGCTCGACAAGCTCGACACACGTGACTCATTGTATCCGCGTTGCGATGTCTTCGCGATTTCTCTCATATGCGTATGCATTCCTGTCGAATTGGGGGGCTGCCGCGAATCAAAAACAGCGCGCTCCGCACTCGTTCCACAAGCCAACGTGCGATCCCTCGAAAAATACCTCGAGACGTCTGCTGCGTTTTTACGCGACCGTGGTATAAATATCAACGATGCGGTCAAATACACGAGAGCGGCACAGCACGTAAACGACGTCACGGATTCGACCGGCGACCTACGGGTTGCAGGGTTTCCACTTATCCGCTGGAATCCGTGCAAAATACCCGTGCCGCGCGGTTACTCCGTCGATGATGCAGTTTTTCATGGCGGAGAGTAAATCTCAATTCTCGCTCGCTCGTACATATCCCGAGAATATATTTTCTTTTCTATAGCGATTTCAAACGTTTTTGTCAAGGGCAAGAAGCGATGTTGAGCACTAATTATATTGTAAATATTGTTAAGATACAATACTAATCTGAATGCGACAGTCGAAACCTTGTGATTGGAAAGATTCAACGGAAAAATCATAATAATCGCGATTGAGAAAGAAGTATGTAATGAAGTTTGCCGGTTAAGTTATTCAAGATTGCATTCCAAAACGTCTTATTTGAGGAAAATTTTACTCAATTTCTATAGTATATGTGACGTGAGCTATAGAGTATTGAGTAAAATTTTCCTCAAATAAGACGTTTTAGAATGCAACCCAAGTAGAGTCCTAAGTGAATCAGAGATGCGACATTAACGATCGATATATCGAAAACCGTCATTTTTATCTTTCCCTCTCTATCCTACGTGTACTCAAAGTCAGAAAAATGGCGACTTTCGATATATCGATCATTAATGTCGCATCTCTAATTTATCTAGGACTCTAGTCAGTCTAGTTTTAAAAAATTACGGTTGGAGTCGGTTTACCACATCGTTCGTATTTTTTTCCCTTTTCGTGTATTAAGTATGGTCGGTCGGTAGATTCATAATCGATATAAAAGTTCGCCAGTGCAAATATGTATGTTAAAATGTACGCGATAAATATATCCGCTGATACGACATCGAAACGTAGTGCAATTTTCGTGTGTGAACTACAAGGTTATTGTCGCCATTTTGTCAAATTATTTCCTGTCTTCCGAAGAATTTTTCCTGACGTAAAATCACAGTGAATTATATGGTAAATAAATTAATCCGTATATTTATATAATTAGTGTTATTATACTGCGAATTCTAAGAGACCAATCAAGAAAATGTGGTTTCGATCAGGATCAGTTAAAAAAAGTCGATAATGCATCCATTGAATTATGCATCAAAGAAATGCAACTTGTCATGAAATGAAACAATGAAACTTGTCAGTTAAATTATATAGTTTCAATCGATTGGTTTACCTCATCGTATTTTTTTTCTTTCAGGCGAGTGTGAATTATGTTCAGCAGTAGAAAAGTTTGTGTGTAAACAAAACACTGATGTAAGTATTATTGTATTATTAATTATTTTTTAAGACGCTAATCAAGAAAATGCAGTTTTTAGGATCAATTTTAAAAAATCAATAATGCATGGGGGAAATATGCACTAAAACTTGTCGATTCAATTATTTAGTTTTAATAGATTTATCACATTGTATTTTTTTCTTTTGAGTGAGTTGCATTTAGTATAAAAGCTTGTGTAATACTGATGCGAATGTGTTAAAATAAATGAATAAATAAATAAATATATATATATATATATATATATGTAGGATAGATATTTATGTCAAGTAATCAAATTTTATCAATTTCCATGTAAACTGTAAAATTATCATCGTCAGTGCCTCAAGTTATTCTATGTTTTTTACAGAAATTTCTCCTGGAGCAAGCAGTTGTCTCAACATGGGCAGAATTGGTGAGTGAATTTATTCATTATACATATTTACATTGGTTTCTATCATTGTGCATTGTAACAATTACTTGTGAAATGTCGTTGTAACGCGAAGGGTCTCGCAAGGTAATGGGATTATTTTATGGTAATGAAACTTAAGTTATTTAATTAAAATCAAAAATATACATAAGTTGATTCTTTGTGCCTGATCTCAATTTTCTTATGCAAATCTGATTTGTATCGTTCTATCGGTTTACTAATGTAAAAACTTTTACGTTGTGTAATACCAATGAAAATGCACAATGATAATATATGTGAAGAGGAAGAAGAAGAAGATAATATATGTGATTCCAATTACGACAACCTTATACAAATTATAAAATCATTCTATTACCGTTACATCAATTGATTTACATCTTTTATAATGTTTTTGGACTGCTCAAACTGATGAGTGAAACTTATGAATGATATTTGTGTACATGTTTTATAGTGTATTCGCTGTTATCATTATAATGCTTTTTCCTCCCCGAAAACATGCATTGATACAAATACTTGCTTATCTTCATCATATTGGTCACTTAAATAACAAGGAATACAATTTACACTTTAATTATAATATACTGATTTTATGTATTACGTTAAAAATGATATTTAATTAAGATGAAGCTTTTTTGCAAATTAATTATGTATACACTAATTGTGTATATGAAACAATCGAGGCTAATAATCTGTCGCTCTTGTTATTTGCTTTCAACTGGTAATATTTTCTATGTAAATAGATATGCAAGTGAAACGGTCAAAAATAATTTTAATAATTTTACGAAGTACAGTTTTCGCTAAAATCTCCAATGAGAATCCCGTAGCTCTCGGTCTTTGCATTTTTACGTCAGAGTCGACTCGTGAACGCAACGGGTGTCCAATGTCGATGTCCATCGGCGCGGACGGATAACGATCGACGATGTAAAGTGCTTCGCGTCGGTACTACCGCGACATGACGCCAGTCCATGTTTATGAAGTGTCGCTATCACGACACGGCTACAAGTTATGCCGTGTATAGCCAGTCGCTTCCTGCCAGGACAGGCTACGAGCGACACGATATGTGCCGCGATATATGAATGCATTCTAGCCCGACGGACGAATATCATTCGCGTCACTCCACCACGTCGATATGGCGCCGAAGATTTACGACGGCGAGATCTCGTGACAATGTCTCGTGTTCGCGACGGATGGCGAAGTCACCCGTCCGTGACGTTGCGAAATATCCGCACGTAGCATGTTCAATGCGAAACTTACGTGAACTTAGACGAATAATTACGAGCCATTGGCCTGATAAAAGAAACGGGAGACGTTTGCGTTGGCGTGACTTTCTCGGTAAGAAAAAGATCGACGTTATTCACTTCAAACGTGAACGTAGCAGCGTAATAAAAAAACGAGACGCTCGTTACGCAAGTATAACGAAAATAACGAATAATCACCCCGTTTGCCAAAAGTTTGCGAAATAATCCAGATGGTATCCTAATACCAGTTCGACGAGGAGACCGCTCCGAATTTCGTACTCGATCATTAGAGCCGATGGTTCGTACGTGCGGTGGGAACGCGTATCGTGGATAACATTAGGGCCATAATTCGAAGGATAATATTAAGATTGGCATGGAGCAAAATAGAAGGCCACGTGTGTAGCCGCGACGGCTGGATCGTCGGCGCCGTGAAGTAGGACAAGGAAAGGGCAGAACGCGACTATTCGTAACGACGACTTTCAAACGCGGACGATTCCTTATGATTCCGTCGTAAACACAAAAACGAGCGTTTCTCTTCGAACAAAGGATTCCGTAGAAACAAAGCTTAGTTTAAACTTAGTTGGAAATGTTCCATTGGACTTCAATTTTTGCTGAGGACATTGCTCTTCATCACGTGTACAAATTTTACATCCTGTCTGCAAACATGCTCGCACGAGATTCTGCCGCGTGACAGCGGTTGAATAAATCTTGGTGTAACGATCGGCGTCTCGGAATTAGTAATGCAATCCTTCAATTCGCTCAATATCTAATTTGCCGAAATTCCTATAATTCGTCGGTCGCTAATATCCTTTTGACTGAGATTATCGGTCCACAGGGTGGGAAGAGGGTGGGAGGATTGCACGCCGGCAAGATGTTTCGATGCACTGTGACGTCAGAGGGTTTGCGGTCTCCAAATTACGATATCGTTAAAATACGATGGCAAGAGCCGGAGTGAGACGCACAAAACGGGACGGGAATGCTCTTTCCATCCGCCCGCACTCGTGGAGTAATAGGCTTCGTGATTATATGTATTATGTGAGCTAAGATTAAAAATACAGTATGTAATAAAATAATCGAAATAAATGTACGTCAATGAAGGAGTCGATATTGGTAGCCTGTGCGGCGATATGCGAGGTAAAATGGTATGCAATTGAAGAGGAATATATTCGATTGGTATTCGATGAATCATGTACTCTCCGAGATAGAAGTAGTGTTTGCTTAGAACATGAGAACATAATTTTTAATATATTTAGAAGTTAATTTTCGACGAAATGTAGATGCCTGTTGAATAATAAACGTCTTACAATTAATTGAAATTTCTTAAGAATCTAATTAGCCGAAGATGTATGCAACAATAGATTTTAGCTGCGTGAAACATTGTTAGGGCTCATACCTAATGTTATTGGAATATTATTATTATTATGTAGAGGATGCACTCTTTCTTTCGCATATTTATATTTATTTTAGATGTGCAGAGAAAGATTTAGACCAAGCTTATATTGAGATCGTCCAAAGTACTATCTCGACAATCATTTCATTGACTGAATGGAGTTAAAATTGCCTATGAGCAGACTTAAGACGGTCTTAAATATAGAATCGGACTCCTTTTAATCATTTTCTTGACTTCAATTAGGGCAAAAAGTAAGCCAGTTCGTTGAAACGTAACAAGCAAGTTACTTATTTTATTTGCAGTATGAAAGAAAGAACATCAAATGCCTGTACAAATATCGCACACCTTTCGCGGCTTCTATTTACTTGCAGAACGAATTGTAGCAGATCGTAACATTTCACGAGAGGTATACTTCGTCGGAGTGCTGGAGAGTATACTGGATGCTTTTATTGCTAGAAGAAATGTGGAAGATGGATCGTAAATACGCGTTCGGATAACAGGGTACGGGAAATAGAGAGACGGTACCTATACGAGTTCTACTCTATAATAAATATATAAACGATTATTTAATGGAGATCTTGTGGGAGTTACAGCTGAAGAACGAGTCTCAAAAACGATAAATTGCAATTCAATTATCTGCTCTCGGGGAGCGAATGATGTTGTATAGTTTCTCATTCTAATCTGACATTACATGTTTGAAAGTGAAAAAGATGGATGATACATATGATAGTGTAATTCTTTAAAATAGTAACAATTCATTTTTCGAAGATAGCTTTTTATTGTTAAAAAGTGGAGTAAACTTTTAATGGCGATCTTTTGAATTTAAAATATGTGTAGAAATGTCTGAAATGTAGAAAAATAACTTTTCTACAAAAATTTCAGGATACATTATGTCGTATACACACACGACTGAAATTATTAAAAAAATGTTTACATAAACATAAAATATTAATATAAATAGTAAAAGAAGATGAAATGAAGACTGATACTTATTGAATTACATTTTTTTTTAATTACGTTACAAAATTAAATTAGAAGTATATATTTTATAATCTATTTCCTTATCTGCACATTGCCTCAGCCACAATACGTTTACATTATGCATGGTAAAATGATTTTTAGCGACACGGTAATAAGTGGGAATATTTATAACAATAGTGTTAACTCATTAAAATTCTAATTTTGATTGTTAAACCTATGCAAAGAGGGTATCCTATAGTACTAACGATTCGCTGTAAAGTGAATAATTTATGGTAGACTGCTCACACTGTTTCTCGTTACTTTCCCTCTTTTAAGTATTTTCCTAACTAGAAGGAAAATGTACATAAAAAATAGATAAGCGCTTCGTAGAAGTTGTAGAAGCGCTTATCTATTTTTAATAAAAAATGGTTATTGATTTTTTTCTCTTTTTCTCTCTCACTCTCACTTACTCACTCACTCACTCATTCACTCACATACATTCTATGCTCGAGATCAAGTAGCGAGTAGCTTAAATAATCTTGCGAAAAAAGAAAATACTTGAGAATCATAGGAAATCTATTGGAAAGTTTTATCAATGCAAAAAAAATATAAGTACATAAGATATTGCGCAATAATTATTGCTGCAAAAATATTAAGAGCAAGAAAGTCATTTATGTATAAAATGTAACTTTATATGCTATAAAATTTATGCAGACATTTTAACTTATATTTTAATATCGAAATAATATTTTATATTTATGAATATTTTCGCAATTTTCTTTTAATTAAATGTTATTTGCACGCCAGTTTCTTTTTGCTTAATTGCATAAAGTCCATAAAAAGTATATGTAGTTGAAATCCGAGACCATCGTCTTGTCATTGGATTGAAGTTCATGCCATAAATCAATCTCGTTTCGCAGCCATCTGTAAAATAAGAAAAAGATTAAGAAATTATTACAGAAACTTACAGAATGTAGAAGCTTGTATGTATAACTTATTATAATTATGCAGATCGTTAGTAAATAAGAATATCCTCTTTGCAGAAGCTTAACAATCAAAATCAGAATTTTAATGAGTTGACACTATTGTTATAAATTTAATGAAATATTTTTTAAATTTCTTCTTAAAATTAATAACAAGAAACTTGTAGTTTAAAAGACAAACTACATCAATGACTCCCCGACGAACAATAAAATACAATAAAAAAACGACGGAATATACCTGAAATATTATTATATTATTCTATATATTCTTTGTAAAATCAAGATAATTAGATTCATGATAAAAAATAACAACGACGAATACGTAAAACTAAAGTTGATCCATCATAAATAAAACTTTCACATTAAAATAAATACACAAAGATCCGCTTTGCTAGGTATTCGATCCAATTTGTTGCCAAAATATTACAGAAAGAAATGTTTATTTGAAAAATTTTTAAATTAAAAATTTTCTTTAAAATTGAAAACTTTGCGTATGCACTGTTGGTATCGAATAAGTTTTCTAAAATAAATACTTGCGAATGCATGATTGCGTCAATGTATGATTGAACTTACAATTAGAACAATGCTCTATATATTATATATAGGAAAGTTTTTGTTCACGAGCCAAACCGTTATATAATACAGTTTTCTAATTCCTAACAGCCTTTTAATAAAATACAGCAATATGCAGAAAATTTTCTTCTTTCCTATTGCAATATTTGTGCAAAATCTTACAATATTCTTCACAGACTATTTTTTCCGACGTTACATCGTATTCCAAATATGGATATGCAAAACGACGGGAGAAAATGCGTTCGACCGATCGTTATGGTGGAAACCGAGAGAAGATAGACTCGCCGTCCTACGATCTCTCATTTATCCGGTAAAAAAATCACGAAAGAGCGGATGCAACGTAGAAGCAGTATCGCGTTTTATGGGCGCGTAATGTAGCCAATGGCTCGTCCTCAATGCACATTCAAGTTGTCGGGAAGTTATTACAACATCGTAATACACTTACCAGTAATTTCCACTTCTCTTTCTCTAATTTGTTCTGACAGTCTCTGGCAAGTTTACATCCGTTTATTCAATTTTCTAGTGTTTTTTTCATAAAAAAACAATTAATGCTGCTCGCTTTAGAACGTTTCGATTCTCATTAATTAGCTGTGCTAATAAATATGTATACCATCTCAAGCATTCTCTAAGTTTTATCATTTGTCTAAATAAAGACAAATAAAGAAAAACAAAGACAAATTGTCAATATAATATAAATGGATAGATGATATGATATAAATGAAAAACTATAACAAAAGTCATTTGCAAGTTGATATTAAGATTTTCAACTTTAATTAAGCTTTATAGAAGCTATTAAAGAATTGTAGAATATCTAATTATAAATAAATTTAAATGATTGTAGTAAATATATCTATGAACGTAATGTTATTATAAAAATTTCAAAATACACTATATAATATTATATTCCTATCTTTATATGCGGTTTTAAATCATGTAATATAATCACGATAATTTAATAGAGATATTCGACTGGATATCATGATACTTCGCATCTTCACTTCCATGTGAGAAGGCTCCGTTTGGTTAAACGGAGTTTTAAAAACGAACTTACAGCTGATTATATTACAAGCTTCGTGCTACAGCACTGTATGTCTAATAAGTAATGACGTAGGGATGTAAGGAAGTCTTGATAATTCTTCGAGCATGTAGCCACGCAATTAAGGTGTAACGTTTTGAAGTTCTGGTCGTAAACAACGCGGGCAAAGTAGCGGAACCTTCGAGGCTCGGTTCCGCCCGTCAATTGTTACCAATTGTTGCCAATCAGAGTAATACGTGTCATTATGCCAAGAGAAGGCTGGCAACGGTGCGCAGCGCCCCTGCCTGCGTACCAGCCTGATTACACCGCGGGTAATATTAATTTGCCGCTAATTGGATAGTATCTGATGGACGCGCGCGCAGGTCGAAATCAGTGTTTTAGAGGACGATGCGCCTTTGCTTCCTATAAAAAGGATTAATCTCCTTTCGCCATAGGCAAGCAATTCGGCAGCATGATCTTGTTCCGCAAATCGCAAAAAATTTATCGTTTCAATATTAAATTTTTATAACATCTACTGTACTAATTGACTTGTAAATAATTGCAACAGTAAATTTATATAACAGTATAAGTTAAACGGTTGATATTGTATTTAATTGGTAGCATAAAAAGAAGTTTCCCATTTGTATCAATTGACAAAAATTGATCTTAATAAATCATTACACACCATTTCGATGATTGATCGACGATACATAGAGTATAATTTTAAAATCTTTTATCGTTTATTAATTCGATGGTTTCATTATTTCATTCACTTAAAGTCGACGCGTCATGCATCAATGATTTTATTTATTGATAGTTGTTCTCGTGTGATTTATGCAAATAAAACACAAGAATCAAAGGCAAAGAAACGTGTGCTTGTATAAAAAATAATCGTTTGCATAGCAATTATATAAAGATTTAATTACTTCATTATTTCATTCGTTAAAAGTGATATGTGTTTTGCGTCGTGTATTAATAGTTCTATTTATTGATGGCTGTTCTTGCGTAATTATATTTACGCATTCGAAATAAAATCAAAATCGAAGGTTGCATTTTAATTGGCGGAATAATCATTTCGTTATAAAGCGTGTGCATGTTTGTAAAAAAATAATCACTCGCAACATAAAGATTTAATGTTTCTAACTTTTCCATCATGGCGACATTTATACCTTCCTCATAGAGTTATAACCGTTCCGCTGCAGCGGACACATTGACGACCGTTGATTAAGCGTATGGCATAGTGCACTTTGCAATTCAGGAATCCGATGGGCTAGATCATGGGCGTAATACTCCCTTTCGCCGCACCGCCAGTGTCGGCGGCTACTTTGTCCGTGTACCAGTTAGTTGGCATTTACATCGCGATGTAGGATTAGATTTATTATGTGGCGGTACCAGTAGTGCCTAGGAGAATGTCGCAGGATAATCGATAATTACCGCTTTACATCATTAAGATTAATTGCGACAATGTACCAACTTTATCGATGTTCATCATCGTTTATCATGAATCGCGTGAATGGACATGTCTATTACTTAACTATTCTGTACGATATATTGTATTCCCTTTACAATCTTCTTGACACTTACACTTTGAGATCTCCCGAAAACGATAAAATATATAATGTAATTTTTTAAATATCTATTGCTACGTCCACAATTATAAGCTCGTTAATCTCGAAAGTTTTGACTGGTTGACTTGCGCAAGAAAATAAAAAAACTTTTGATTTGTAAATCACAGAATATTTGTAATTTCTCGTAAGAATTTCGCGTATTTAAAAAAAATAAAAAAAGATGCCAAGTGCGCGCAAAAACGAATCTTTATACAAAATTATTTTAACTTACATTTTAATATATCTTGAAATCTAGATCAGAATATAATAATAATAATATAATATATAATAAGAAATCACGTTTTTCACGTATTGTACAAGCTTATCATTTTATTCATTTATTTTGTACTTGGTCTAGCAGTGACAAGTTTTAAATATCTTCTATGATCTTGGTGGATTTAAAAATATTAAATTTTTTTAAACGTTTATTATATTTCCTCTTTTTATTTGGTGCAATTTCAACATTTTTTAAAAATATTTTTAAGATTATGAAATGTTAAACAATACTTAATCCACCTAAACACTTTTTTTCTGGAAATTAACATCATTTATACTGTAATTATTTTATTTCTTATTTTATTTCTTATTGGGTATATTAAAATAACTTTGCAACAGATTTTTTAACTTTAATGATATAATGATTAAAATATAATGATATAATAAAATAATTTTGTACATTTTTTCAAGATATTAAAAGTTAATATAATTTTGTATCAAGGTTCCATTTTGCGCGTACATTTGCATCTTTTTTTAAAAAGTAATTTTGTAATGGTATCATGCATTTTATATTATTATCTTGTTTACCCGTTTGTAACGGTATGTTAATCCGCAAGGAGCGTGAAATATACATAGAAATTCACACGAACAAAATTATGGTCACGCGCGCGATCTAGTACAATAAAATAGTATCTGAAACTGGCAAAACGGATAGACAAGCCAATTTTTTAGAAAGCCTACAATTACTTACGATTTTGGTAATTCATTGCGATTAGCATACGCATTGCGCCGGCTGCGAAATGCGAGGGAACCCGAGAGTGTCGCGGTGCATCGCACTCCTTAGCCGCGCAAAGAACATGCAAGGGGAACAAGAAGAAGCAGGAGAAGAAGTAGAGAAATAAGAGGACGAAAACCAATGCGTTTGTGCATCGCGTGGCTGAAAGTGAACCAACCGGGTGGCCACGCCTCCTTAGACAGCCGCCAGCCAACAATTAAGATTTGATCGGCAAAAATGGTCGAGGTAAAATGGCGCTGGCCACTGAATACGTAATGCCTGCGAGAACGAGACGATCTTGATCTGCCGCGCTGGCAAAACCGGTGCATCGCGCGCCTCATTTCATTCGAAATACAACTCGAACCGGTAGCTTCGATTAAGGAATAAGTGGACGGTAGCCCTTATAATTTTATACGGGATAGTAACAGACGAGAAGGCATTGTCATTCAGCATAATTTCGCCGAAGGGAGTCCCCATTCATTGAATCTATATTTTATTTACATATACGTATTATTTTTTAGAATTGATTGGTCTGATATTAATTCAACCGGTCAATATTTTGTATACACCGTGTTCAGTATGATTATTAATACTTGAATTTCCTCGGTAACACTAAAATGACTTGAACTGAAAATTATCAATTTATTCAGTTGTATGAATTTTTCTTTAAGTTTCGATTTGGTATGTGCAATATTGGCGAATTAATTATTGTACGTCAATTATTTTTAGAAGCCTTGATATATGTGTAAGTTAGAGTTTTAAAAAATTTATATAACCGAATAAATTTGCGATAATTTACAGTTTAAATTATCTTACAATTAGTTACAGTCCGAAAAATTCGGTATTAATAACTATGACGATTCGGTATGTATAAAGTATCGGCGTCAGTTGAATTAATATCAAACTGACTAAAATCAGTTCTACGAAATAATAACGTTTGGCCGATTAACTCGCTCGACAATGGATGGACGCCTGCAAATGGGCAACCGAGCGTGCATCGCTGTAGCGAGTCAGTTCATCGAAATCTAACCATCATCGTACAAAGTGGATTTTTAACGTGCGATCCGAGATCGACCGCATTTGCAGAAAGAAAGCGCAAACGCGCACATTATTTCGCTCATAAATCATCTCGATGGCAAACTATGCTGTCAAGATCGAATCGTATCGCGCATATCAGCCGCGCGCGCATATTCGTTCTATCGAGTGCTCATCGTATCGATTTCTGCTGTTTGCTACATTCCGTCTTTGCTTACGTTCCTTCCCGCGAGCCGCGCAGATCTCTTCCAGCAAAGTAGTAAAGTCTTCCTGTTCCTTTTTCTCGCTTTTTGCACCGACTCGAAGGAAGACTCTCCGAGACTGGATTAAAATTGCAGGAGTGATTTCACGAACTCACGATATCGGCGAAAACGCCACCGAGGCTCTAATCATGGCGGATGCACGGCGCGCGGTAGCCGCTACCACGTTTTACCCCTTAACTCAAGACTCTCATTACACTAATGTCCCACCAATCATCGGCCCTCAGTCGGCGGTAATCCCCCTCCCTCGCGAACCTCTCCCCGCGTTTCTCAATCACTTCAATCAGAATCATGCAAACCGACGAGGAAATCAAATTCCTCGACCCTGCCGAGGCGATACCGCGAAGATTTCTGTGAAACGATCGTCTTATTATTTATTCCATCCGTAATAGTCTTAAGCTTGCGCGCGATTCGGATCTTTCGGAACTTCCCCCATTTCATTTAATCGCTTTCTCCGGTCATGTAGGACATTGCATAGCGAGAGATTTATTACGTGCGCAATTATTTCATTTATACGAACATTATAGTCGAACGAGACGCACCCCGCACTCTCTCTGTATGGCGCAGTCTTTCTTGCGAGGCATGGAAGACCGCAACGGCCCATCGAAGTCTTTAACAGGGTACTTCGCGAAATAGCCGAAGAAACGCTCTTTAGCATACCGGGAGGGCCAACCGTTAAGGCGGTCGTTAAGTTTATGTGGGGAGCGCGAGATGCGAGAGGTTGGCAATTAGATGCCTTCTGTGAACACTGTGATCTTCGCCACGCGAAAGAAAACGATCGCAGCCGCGCGCGCGCAAGACTCGTATGATGGTAATCCTCTCGGACGCGAAAACGAAGGGCGCTTATACGCGGATGCGATCGGGAAAGGAAATACGTAAACGGCTCCGTCCGCGTGATTCACGTTCACCCAATTCGAACGATTTACCCCTTCGCCGTCGTCTCGTTCCGAACAGTCGAACGTATAAGACACGATTAAAATCGGCGTGCCGTGCAAAGAGAAGAAGGAAAAAAAGAAGGAGAATGAATACGAAGCAGAGAGTCGATCGTGCGCCATGCAATTCGTTACTTGAAACGCAGCGTTGGTTGGAACAAAGTGTTGCTATGCACTCGGCGTCGCACCGGGATTATAATTTACATGGCTGCGCCCGACAATTTGCATAAATCGGCTGTAATGTTACGAAAGATCGTCGGTGCCATTAAAAGAATGTTTGCTCGCGAACTGCGTACATGTCACCGCGCGATATAAGGCTAATTTTGCCAACATCGATTAACTTAAGTAACCACTACAGTTTCCGATACCTCTCTTTCGATACGTCTCTCTTTAGGCACGTCGCTGGCTACGAGTGAGAGAAAATTCAGTTTTAGACGGCTACAAATGAACGTCGATGACTGTTCCTATAATCGTGAAAGTACCGGAGATTGTTATTGTGGAAAGCGAGAAGCATCGGTAAACGCACCGCTAATCGATCGTGCAATTTAATTTGAGCAACGTGACCAAGTCTGTCCCATCGACAATTATAGGAAAAGCTTCAAGGTCGATCGAAGTTTCAACTCTGATCGGAATTAAAATGTGGATGAAAGCGCCAACATTCCAAATTACGAATAGCAGTGTAATCGAACGACATTAATGTACATGATCCGTGTTTCACGGACGTAACCCACTATCTTGTCACATTGCAACACACACCCTTGATATAAATTCCGGGAGGAGGAGGGAGGAGAAGGGTTCCACGCTTCCCTCTTACTTATCCGCGCGGTGAAAATGGCGCGTGAAAGGGAGACGGGACCAAAGGCAACGCGCGGCAAAAGCTATGCTTCGCAGGCCCGGGAGAGCAACCAACCACTTATCATTAGCCGCATCTTCCGCCGGGCAGTCAGGGTAATTGTTTCCTCCGGTTTATAGTTTTATTCCGACTCACCGGCGCGATGATATCTCTGCTCGTTGTATATTCCTCGAGGCTATATCGGCCGCATCATGGCCGCGCCGTGGTCTGCCTTTCTCCTTCTTTCCTCGGCACGTTCGCCTAGCTCACTCTTTTTGTCCCCTTCAGCATCCGTCTGCTTTCCCCCCCGAAGCCTCTTCTCTCCGTATATCTCCGTCCGAGTCTACGATAATCGAGGAAGCGGTGGCGTGCCAAGATACGCATCTTGCGTAATTCGAATTGATCGAACATTCGCACGCAAGGCGAAACTAGATCCGCCGAATTATAGCAACGATTCCACTTCCGACGAGTTTGCTTATGCGAGATTGAACGATA
Source organism: Crematogaster levior (assembly GCA_901521435.1). NCBI lineage: Eukaryota > Metazoa > Arthropoda > Insecta > Hymenoptera > Formicidae > Crematogaster > Crematogaster levior. The sequence continues at coordinate 110,561 of CABEGB010000658.1, forward strand.
TATCAACCGGCAAAATGGAGCTCGGTTCTTTCACGCGGATCTAGACAACGGCTCTTTCCAGAAACGCCATTCGGAAGGGAGGAGGGCTGCCTAAACTAGGGAGGGTTCACTGGCTGAGGAGTCACCAACGAAGCGACGCGCCCATCCTCGAGGAAGCTCTGGTGGTTAGCAAGTGGTACCATCGACGGCAGCATTAAACCGCATCTAACCGCGCGATATGGAAATATTCGAGCCGTTTGTAATAACATGGCATCGAGTGGCCCGTCTCGTAAACGGCGACGAAGACCTCCTCGCAAAGTATTTTCGTGGAAGCCGCGCCACACTCGTTCTACCTTGGAAATTAAGAGTCTCGCGTACGAGGGCGGCGCTCGAAACGGGGCCTATCGTTTAAGTCGGATCTCCATGCGAGATTACTGCCCCCGGGGGGTGGCCGCTGCGGCAACCGCGGTGATGATGGAGGCGGCAGTGTCGACGATGGTGTGCCGGTACTGCTAGTAGCATTGGCGGTGGTGGTTGTTGGCTGAAAAGGCGGACTCTGGGGAATCCCCACCCATAATCTAAGTGGCTTTTATATATGCACGGTCTGCGGTCGTGATAAGCCCTGTAGATGTTCGGTCGAATGGCGATGTAGCGCGAAATTTCGGCGTTCCATCAAGTTATACCGACGTCGACGATCCACGCTGTGCTAGAGAGATGTCGTTCTTTTTAGTCTGAAAATTGATATGTAACAATATAAAAATTATATTAAAACTTAAAATCTGGAACTTGATGTCACTTGCTGCTTAACAAGTTTTTAAAAAGTCATAGAGGTAGTTGCTATTCGCAACATGTACGTAGCTCGCGTCACTTCCAGATTTTTCATCTGCACAAGATCGATCGAAGATTGATACGTCCTTATTGTGTTCCGAACATAGGAGGGAACGAATCTCACACAGAATATAGTTACAGGGATATTAGAATGAATTCGACAACGCGTGCCAGGCGACATGAATTTCTGGGGGGTGTGTCGTGTGGGCGTGAGGGTGTTGCAGCTGCTTCTCTGTACACTGTGCACGTGCCCCATGCACCGCTCGTCGAATACGCACGCTCCATCGCGAATACGTGCGTCGTACGTGTGTTTACTTGCGCGAGATACAATGGAAAAATACGCGCTTGCCGCATTTATCGTAGATCTTCATCTTTCACGATACACGAAAAAATAACGAGAATCCAGCAGCCACTATCCTTTTAGATGTAGGATCGCCTGTTAGCGTGCCATGAAGGGAGGAGCTCTTCAGGATGCGAGAGCAAAAGAGTCTCGAGTGACAGGAAGACGATGCAAACGCGTTTCTCTTTTCCCCGACTTCCGGGGATCCTTTCTCGATATTTTGTTTCAGCTTAGAAAGTAGCTATCTTTGATAAATCTTTGTGAATATGTGATTTATTTTAATAAATGTTGCAAAATTATTATGGAAAGAATCATATCAATCTTGTCAGAAATAAAAGAAAAGCGATACTATGATACCGATGATATTTTCAATATCGATCGGCGGCGTTACTAAACAACCTTTTCATTTTCGATCGTTACGCGTTTTTATTTTTCTCTTGATAGGCGAGCGCGAGTTGCCCACGCGCGTATACGTCGTGCCCGAAAGCGACCGGATCTGAAGCGGGAATAATTTTGCCTCCTACCAGCACACAAATTCTAATACGCAGGCGGGTACGGTAATGACTACAATCATCTGGGACCGTACAATGCTATCTGATCGGATCACAAAATGGGCACGTCGTTGTTTTCAAAACAGGTATGATTGTAGAGCTTTGCGGCGCTCGGCAGATGCTACGCCCGAAAATGCCCTAGATAATAATAGAAATTCGTTACCGTGTAAATTCCGATGATTTCGACGCAACGTTTTGAGGTGCGACTTCCTTGTCAATAGAGATCGCTTGAAATTTCTAAAGAATCTGTTAAGAATTAACGCAGAACATTTTTGACGCTGAGATTTTCATCTCGGTAGAGACGCGTTCGAACTTTAGGTATTTCGTCGATTAAAAATGTGTCCGTAGCGTTAGCGTGAAAATTTCCATAGTCAAGCGCTTATTCGCTTTCGAGATAATCTAGTTGGATACTCTGTTGTGTCGTTTCTGCCATTGAGCGGATCGACTGGCGGAATCGTGAATCTCATGTTACAGTCCGGTTTCAATAAAAGACCGAGGAAATGCACTACAATAACGAAAGGACGGAGGCGTCGAATACGGAAGTGTCGAGTATTCGGCAAAGGACGATGGTCGAACCGCGTTCCTCAATAGAAATCGTTACTTTGAAAAGATCACTCGCTCCTTGTCGTGGCGATCTGCGATCTAGAATCGGTAAAGCAGCGTAGCTTTGAAGCGTACCGCCGTATTGCGAATGTGTTCCTTCCTTGTTTCGTTTGGTCGCCTTTAGGCGGCCATAATGGTGACTTGGGAATATCAGATCCCGTTCGTCATTGTTCCCCTCGATGCATCATGTGCCATGCATGATGCAGTGGAACTTGGACTCTACTTGTAGTCCGTCGATCGATCACTCTTCCGTTATGCAATGCCTTTAAAAGGAACTGTTTAATATGTTTTTAACACGTTTATTCTTGTCGAACGACTAATATACCCTATTTTTCATTAATACGATTATTTATAGAAATGATTGCACATTTCAAGAATATTCATTAAGTAAATAATTTTTTAACGTGCAAAAAGAATGTACTTTAAAAATTGTTGCAAGAATAATATTTTTTTTCATGTCGCACACACGAAAAGCTCTTGGCTTCGATACTATCACATTTGAAACAATGACAAAGATTTTCATTGCAATTTTCCTTACCGAGTGTTCATCGATGTGAAGTAACCTTCGGCGGCATTTTTCGTTTGACTCGTTCGAACTGCAAATCTGCAATTCATAGCTTCCTTCAGCTCTATCATAATTACGTAATTAATCCGTACACGACGAGAGAGGAAGAATACGTAATGATGCGTCGATCGCAACTCTGGTCATTGTTGTACAAACGTGAATTGTACATACTGGTATTCATAGTATCAAGATGTTTTTTCACCATATCCAAGATGTTTTTTGTATATTTATCAATTCTTCATTTCTGTGTTGTATCCATGGGAAAAAGGAAGATTTTTTCAAAAAAAAATTTGACTATCAATTTCAACAAGAAATTCATCTTTTCAGTGTTTAGATTGTTTTCGAGATTGTTAGCTATGTTTTCTGTTTTTGTTCGTACATTTTTTATGAATATTTGCGTATATTGAATGTTTGCGACCTATCATGACACGTTTGTTTGCCGAATTTAAAAATTAAAATTAAAATTTGTGGATACAGAATTGTGAATAACAAAGTTTCTCGTACGCATTTATTATTCGCGTATACATTTCCTTGTGGAAATCACGGCAATCATCGTATGATGCGGAGAAGTGTTTTTCTTATTGGTAAAATGTACGTAAATTTTGCGACTGACGAAAACTATATCACGAGGTATCATTAAAATCAGTGGTAAGTCTTCCTCCCATCAAGATAATTACAGAGATAATAATGGCGAGATTGCGAGCAAACAGGGTGTTATAAATTTTCGACGTTATGCGGCTGGGGAGGTAAGAGCTTCAATTATCGCTTCGTTTGCGCGTAAGATTCTCATACAAGAATGCAGATAATCGTCTTCGTTAGCAGGATTAAGGATTACTGCGTCATATCCTAAGGCAGCAGTTTCATCTTTACCGTCCCCATCGCGTTTTTCCCTCCGTTATCTTTATTAACGAAAATTATATATTTTTGTAACCACTTGTTACGAACTTGAATGAACACATATCCGTTTCTTCAAACGGATCCCGCTGAAGTATCCTCCCCTACGGAAACTCACTTCGCAGATTATACAGACTACGGTTTTGATCAAGAGTGACATTATCTTTTAATATTTATCTTCGTGATTCTTCGTGTCGCGCTCCATTCTATTCGATGTGTCTCTATTCAGTTCGCAAAATTATCTTGATTTATATTTTCGTTTGTGTTACCAGCGCAAAAAAAATTGTATGATAAAATAATTAATCTCTGATAATTTTTTTAGGTTTGTAGTATTATCTTAATCATTGATATTACAAATATGTATAGAAGCGTAACAATATTAAGACTCTCAATTTCAAATATGCCCGAGTAATTAGCAACAAAAAGTTATATTTCTTTTGATAGTATTATTTTTAAGCTTGAAGTTTTATCACTGGATGATTTTAAAAGTAATAGGAATGCTTAATGTGTGCTTTTCATCAAGGATATTTGAGCATTTTCTTTGCCGATAATAAAGGTTCGCGATATTCGATTCATGACGAGACTACTCATAAATTATGACGTCGAGTGTGAGAAAGATCTGCAGGGAGAGCAGGACGAAGAAAAGAGAGAGAAACAAAACAGAAGGGTTAGAAGGGAGAGAGGTTCTGGGTGTCGATGAAAGGGAAGCTGGAACCGTTGCTGCGAAACAGCAATCGCATGGTACGCAACCCTGTCCGTGGATGCGAGGGAACGAGGTGGGGAGTATTATACGCTGAAAACGCAGTTTGTCTTATCATCCGCCATCTAGCAATGGCGAGGAGCATTGCTTTACGACTAATGGACTTGCACCGGTAAATCACCGGATACAATGCGCGCCGGTCCGTTCACGATTTACGAGGGTCCAGTTGCGCGCGGCCGAGTTCCACGGTATAAAAGATCAGGACGAAGTTAAAAGCGGAGAGCCGCGACGCTGGAAGATGGAACGGGAGCAAGGGAAGATCTTGAAGACGCTCATCTTGTCGCAACACGCCGCACGGTATCGATTCGTAGGATCTCCCTCTCCTTTTCCTCTTCTCTCTCTTTCTTTCCTTATGACCATAAATACAACGTCGTAAATCACGCAAAACTTAAACGGCATTCGGCAAGGTATTTTCTTAACACCTCGTCAAAAAGGACGCCTTCGCCGACAATGAATATCTCGTCCATTGATAAATTTACGAGACGGCGCACGGTAACATTGTGACCGTGTAATTTGAGCTTTCCTGACTTAACGCCTGCCCGGTCAACGTCCCTTTAATGACGAAAGGCAAAAAGATAATGATCTAAAAAACCTCCTACAGATGTGTATCTTTCCGATATCATTACGAGTTAAATCGAAGTAGAGCGATGTAAGGGATGATACGAAACGAAGAATTGTAGAATATTGGATGGAAAGATAAGAGTTTGGCTCGATTATTCAATACGTGGCATATATGGCATTAAGGCGACGCGATATTGCGACGATGCTTAAATTTCAATTACTGTTTACTGAGCCATCGACCTACGTATCAACGTTACCGTTGTGATTATACTTGAATGCAGGTAAAAGATAGGGGTCCTTTCGACCCAGGCGCGATCACATCTTAAAAAGCACTTTCGATGTTTTAGAGCGAAAAGCACTTAGGAGACGCCTCGGGTATGGCGTAATAGTAATAATAATGTTATCGAGCTTTTATCTGAGCAAGAAATAAATGTTTAGCAAGCTACGGTTACGGCGGCCGCGTAAACAAGGATCTGGGGGCGTGAGTAAATCTATAAAGAATCGAAAAGTTTTGCCTTAAGGAACACGCGTTGAATTCAGCAGGATGTAATGTCCACGATATCTATTTTAATTAATAATCTGTCAGCTAATGTGAGCACATTGAGATTTGTTTCGAAGAGTCACCAAAAAATTTTAAGATAATTTTTTGGGTTATAATCCATGTTATTTAGGCTGAAAAATGAGAAAAACGGCGTTACAAACTTTGAAAATCGACAGTGGGACTTTCATGATTCAAAACGAGCAAAAATCTCTTCTCTTTTCATCTTAATGACACTTTCAAAGGGACTTCATGTGCTGCTGCTAAAGAGGTGGCTAATTAAATTATTTCGTGCATCGATTCAGCCGTCAAAGGATCCGTCGGTTACCTTCGACCTTACTTCGACCAGTCACCACTCGATTCGAGGGGCTATTGTATCCATCAATAGTTTAGTACATCTCATCAATTAAAGAGAGCTCAAGAGGCCGAAAGGGACGAATTGCCTTCTTTTGAATCAAACGGTTAAATGATATGATGTAATTTCTTTTTCTCTTTTGTTCGGTTTATTACATATATCTTTCTTGACTATGCGGTTTTCATGTTTTCACAAGTATTTGAAAAAGAAATTTTTAACCGTTCATGTTTCGTATTGCAGAAGATTTAAGTGCAGTGCAAATAAAATTCCAGTGTATCAAAATAAATAACACAGCGCCACAGAAACATGTTTAAATTAGTTGTACCTGGTTAATTGCGTCAAATAGTACCTGTTGGTACTGTACCAAGTGACTTTTAAGTTAGATCATGATGGCTTCTGCCCATTAAGCGGATAAGATCTTCGACCGGCTGATCGGACCTTTACTCTCCCGACCCCAATTTGTATCTTTCCACCATCATCGGTGTTGCCTTTACGGGGCCGACTTTGTCGGAATGCGAAAAGTGACGCTTGGCACCTTGATAAGATCGCGGCAATGTTGCAAGCCCTCGGGAAACAGTTGCTGAAAAGAAGAGAATAATGATAGATGTCGAATTTAACAAAAAAGAAGATTTTGCTTCAGTAAGACTAAGAAATCATTTTTTCCAATCATGTGTCGTGTACGAGACGCATGGAGATCTAGATCTCGTATAACTTAACGTGAATGTGATTAATATTGGTAAAATACATTTGTCATTCTACCGAGAAATTTTTCTCGGGTATCGTTGGCCGAATTTTGAAAGTGAACCTCACAGCATGATGCAGGTTCACCGAGAAGAATCGGGTAATGAGATAGAGCAGACCTGGCGCCAGCGGCTGCGTCACGGCCTCATTTAGTTGAGACCGTTTTTTGTCATTTCCCTCTAGATTGGTAGGACCACAAGAGTTGCCGAAAAATATACCGGCTTACCGTACCATATAAAATAATCGGTGGATTATTACAACAAATCCCGACGTTTTTTTCTCAATTTTTAATCAATTTCTTCTTTTTCAACTTTTTGCATTATAAGATACATTATAAATGCACGCGTTTCTTGTAATGTCGATAAAAATCAAGGTTGATGTTTCACAACTCGGTAAAGAAATGCGACGAATGTAACTTGTGTAATTATGTGAAAGTTTAAAAAAAATTCTAAACTCGCGTGTAACAAGAACAACGCGCGTACGTTGCCGGACAGTGGCGTTCGATTTACGCTCGATCAAATTCAATTAAAAACGCGTAACGACCCTATTCGAAGGTCATCATGGGACGGATATTGACGGGTCCAAGGGTTCGACGTGTCCCGTCGCACTTTGAATTACTATTGGATTATACAGCCAAATTCAAGGTTTTGGCTTCGGGCTGCGCGGCGCGGAGAAGAAGACGAGGGTCTGACTGCCGCTTTATTGTGTCGGCTTCTCTCCTTTCGCTTCCTTCGATAAAGGATAGCATTAGTAATGGGTTTTAATTACTTTATAATGAGGCCGTGATTTGGCTTCCTCGACTGGCGCCAAGGTTGGGTGTACTTTAGAAAAAAAGACGCTGCCGTGGCTCTCTCGCGGTTTGCTGGCAGGTTGATGGCTTTATATTCCGTTTTACAGTGAACAAAGGATGCGCATATTCTGATCTTTTCACTGCGCGCTAATGAAAGTGTGGCTATTATTATCAGCATTTTCATAAGCAGGAACAGCAAGCTAGTCTCTATTAATTTCGAGTCTGACTGAAGCCACAGTAACAGATTATTCAGCCTAACGGAGAATAAACGCGCAAAAAAATTCAGAAAGATATAAGTTATAATTATGCACGATTATCTTATAATGATTATCTTATAATGTTGCACTTGCACGAAATTATCTTATAAAGGAAAATGTGCGACAAGATATGCTGGTCAATCATTAATCTCACGTAGATGTAGACCGATGTTTATTGGCAACGGTGACACGTGTTTGCCCGAGCCTGCAGCCTATTAACGATTCTGAGCAGCTCATTTAGATACCTGCGTCTTCAGCGTCGAGAGAGGGAGAGGAGAACGAGAGGAGCAACTAATGCGTCTGTGGCTACCTGAAAAAGCGTCCGCGCGGTTGAACATCAAAGGATTCTTTGGCGCCGGCTGCATCCTTCGCGTTGTGTCTCGTAAGCGCGTCGAGTTGCCAAGGGACTTTACATAAGATCGCGCTAATGTTTTACACGACAGAATCGTGTTTGACGAGACGTCCTGAGGGCGACGACACGTGGTTTTCGATGACGATCTTATTTACATTTACACGATCGACAAACTTTTCTGTCTCATCTTTGTGTGTGAAAGTTTCAAGTCTCTTACGAGACTAGATAAATATTTATAACAATTTTGTTTCAGCAGATTAACGTTAATTTTTTCAAGTATAAATGTATCATTATTTCTCACACCATAAACCGGTTACAACACGTATCGGTCATTATTAACTCTTTCAAGTTTTGCTGCTTGCAGATACTTATTTCAGAAACTCAGAATTATTGATCTATTAAAGAATAACAGATCTGCTCACATTAAATAGAGTTTTGCCCCGAGCGACGAATATTCGAATCAACGCTTGGAATACGAATCGCGATTATTCTCTTATCGCCGAACGTTCTTGGAACACGTCGGTGATCATCGTTCTTTCCTCCTGTTAATGACAGTTACCGCAGGAACGTCGCGAAAACCGCGGCGAATCCCGGACGTGCCTGACCCTGAAGCGAGACGCGCGCAATTCTACTTACCGTCTGTTTAATTCGATCAATTTGCGTTGCGGGTCGCGATAAATCCCGCTAGCAAATCGAATGCAAATTGCAAATAAATTGCAGCCCTACTCTCGTCATTTGCGCGGCATGCAACTTCTATGAAACAATTTCCCTCTGGCTTCGCGCGTCTCTGGCGCTCTCCTGCCTCCACCCCTCTAGCAGGGTTTCTCTCCCGCTTTCTCTCTCTCTCTCGTTGCTTTACGCCCCTTCGTTCTCCTATTAATCAGCTAATTCTCTGTCCTTCGAGTCAATTATATCATTATTTAATTAATTGCGTGTGCATAATTTCCGCGGCCCCAACTCGCCCCTCGATTTCTTACCGCGTACGCACTAATTACAACCTTCTCGGGTCGATCGCCATTGCTCTCTGTGTGCGCAACCGTATACGAGTTCCATAAACGCAAGCATGACACGACTGCGGGCGGCATTTGCATCTTCTTACGTTATTACCGGATGAATGCGATCGACGTCGCGTGTGCGCGAGCCACTTTCGAAGTCTCATCGCCAAGCCGCATCGCCGTACTGCGGATTACATGATCGCTATCTCCGAGAGGTATTTATGTCCTGTTTGCGTGGAACAAGATACGGAGGCGGTTTCTTCCATGACATCGCTGCCGATAATTCCGCGAATTGAAAACTGGCATTTAGTATCTCGCGAGATTTCATTATTCTAATTTTTTTTTTAATGTAGAAAGAATATCTTGGAAAAACGAAAATTATTGTTACATTTAAGCGTATGCATAGCTCTGCGATAAACAGTCATTACAGTAGGATAAATAATATTGTCCATCAAGTAATTCGCTCGTGTTTTCTCTCTCCTCTTTCTTTTTTTATACATTCTAGATTTGCAGAAAAAATTATTTGACAGTGTGTGTTTGTACAAGAGAGCTCGGTAACGTTTCAAATATACGTTATTCCGATGACCCATGCTAATCGGTGTCCAAGTTAGCTCGCGAATAAAGCTACATTTGTGGGTTGTGCTGACAACGAATACACTGCACAATTATCCACCATTTTCAAGTATACGCCTATATGCACGTACGTGACACGAACAAATGGTTTTAGCGAGTGTACCTGAGCGTCGCCATGTTTCGACTTAATATCGATCGTAGATTCTCGGTACCGACAGGCAGGGATGCTACGGATGCATTATGCACGCTCGTATGAAAAGACGGATAGTCTGGAACTCGTTGCGATACATGTCAAATTGTCAATGTGTCATCAATAAATCCGCATCCGCAAATTGGTCGTATAAAGGGTGATTTCTCGATGAAAAAATAAGACTCAGCAATTCAGCTTTGTCATTTAACCATATAGAATTTAATGATTAATCACTTTTGTGTATCGTCTGCATCGCGATCATATAAAAAGAACTGTCACGGTTTCATGCGGGATATATTATTAATTATGTGTCTTGTCTACCGAGTGGACTAAAAATGATGATACAAGACGAGTAGAGTTTATTTTTGAAAGAAGTAAATTGAAAAGTTTCGTATAAATTTATTTATCTCAGAAGTAGTACTTTTACGAACACTTATTTTGCATTCTATAACCAATAAATCTCTACGTACTGCATCTCTAATATATATACATATATAATAATTTTTTTGCTCAAAAACATAGAAATTCAAAATGCCATATATTTTGTATTTTTCGAGAAAATACATTTATTTCTATTTAGAATTAATTATTCGTTTTACTTATAGTATATCAAATTATTTAGATTTATTATTCGTTATTAATTATTCATTAGATATCCTGTTCCATAATGATTAATTATTTTGCTCCAAGACGATTTATTATTTCAAGAATAAGTTTCTCATTTACAGTAAAATTTTTATTGATATTTTTTCATAAAATCAAGTTCAATTCAAAGCTCAAACACAGAATAAATTACATTTTTTTGAACACCGAATTATGTTTTAGAAGTATTTTATATATCTTTAATGTTAATGTTTCTTTGCCAACATATCCGTTATTAAATTTATGATTACATTGATGATTACTTATTTTTGAATACATACATACAATATTAAATTTATGAATACATTGGAGTCAATCTAACATTTATTATATTAAGCATAATCTTCCCTTATTTTTTTACGCTTTTATAGCTGGAAGATAATTAGTACAAACACGCACAGTTTGATACACTTGCCGCCTGCATGCTATTATTTAAAAACAAGCGTTCTCAAGTCACATCAAGCACACATCCTTCCACGTAAACGTGTCATTATTGTCATAAAATTAAGCGACAGCTCATAGTTGTATCAGTTTTCCCATCAATCAGTCCCTTTGAATTGTAGACTATTGCACCTGTCAGCGACACGAAAAACCGTTAATACGGCATTCATTGAACACTAAAATTATGCCGACGACTTGTAAGGGAGTGTGGACTTGTTCAGGGAGTTAGGAGACCTTCGCTCCCTGAATTTGTAAAGTTTTTATTCGCGCAACTCTTCATACAGTTATATTTTCTCGGAACACCATTCGTTTGTTATTCAGTTTTTCCGATTTCTCTTCGCGAAACTTTCGCGCGTTCGGCTGGCACGATCACGATCATCAACCGCAGATGGTAGACAGGACGATAAAGACCCCACGTCATTCTCTGTCGGTACGTGGAAATCGCTTCCAAGTTAAAAAAAGAAGAGACGAAGGTATAGAGAGATGAAAGAAGAGCGTTTATTCCTCCGGGATGTCCGCGGGCTTTATGTCCCGTCGTAAACCGACTATGCTTTCGTCGTTTTCGAGGGGGCGGTGGCTGCTGCCACCTTCGGCTATAAAAGGCGATCGACCCTATATCCTCCCGCGGCTAATGAGCCGTGTGTGTTTATGCGATCTGCGATTCGGCTACCGAATTCCCGTGGCTTATACAACCATGGTCGTTAATTGGAATTTATATAATGCCGCGTGATGCGTCGGCCCAGACACGTCTGTCGGAAATAGCCGCACTTGTCTTCATTTCACGTCAAAATACAGCAAAGGTTGTTTTGATGAGGAAGTTTGCCCTCATTTCAATGTTAAAGAGAGGATAATGAAAAATTTTAATGAGACTGATATATTAGGAATAGATTGCTTGAAGGTTTAGCAAAAATCACTCGTTGGAATTTGATTGTCGCGCAACATAATTATATTCTAACAGTTCAAAAGAAGCAAAGATTCAGAATAATCAAATAATCGAGGTTGGAGGCATAAGGAGATGTATGAATGGTATATTTGTATAGAGCCGCTGGCAGGGAACTCATCCGGAATTAAAGCTCCAGAACCACCCAGCGACGCCCTGGACCACCTAGGGGTCGACGGGGGCGTTGGCTCGGCCCGTCCTTGATACGCCTCTGCGTGTGCTGCCGTTGAAACCTCTTCGGGGGCCAGTAGCCGCCGCACACGCGCTATTCCGCCGTTGCTCTCAAGAGCACACGCGTACCAGCCGGGCTTGGAATTATCGCGGCAGGGGCGTGGACCGGTCTCCCTTGTCGATCCCCGAAATCCGACGATGCAACCCGCCGCCGACTCTACGGATAAAAAACTAAGGGTGACGAACGTGTACTCGGTCGTGAAGCGCGAGCGAAAATAAACCGATGCGCGTCGGTTCACAGCGGCTAATGTGATTCTTTCTGAAACTAACGAGTATTCATTAGCCTTCGATACTTTCGACGGGGAAGGCGTTTCGCGGGGTCTTAACGTTAGTTACGTTCGCGCTTAAGTGATCACGTAACGAACCTCGACATTTAATTGCTTGTAAGTTCCGGTTAATTGCGAAAAAATTTAAATGTGTTCTAGTAACGAGGGTAGGGAATAAAGTGTGAAAAAGAGAGAAAGACGACAAGTCTACAATGTTCAGATGTCTGATCTGAAATTTTCTTTCACATGATGTTGATCATAAGTGATCGACTGTCGGAAACCATAAGAAATATTTCCCTTTTTAGAAATCTCCAGTCTAATTCGTTTTCAGTTTGGTTTTGTCGGATCTTTTAGAAAATTGATCTGGCCAAGAGGCGGGCAGGAAAAAAGTTATAATAACGATTGCGTGGGCGGGGTTCTGTCCAGCAGGAATATCTAGAACGAGCACAAAGGATTTTCCTTTGTTCTACCGACACTTTCGGGACCCAAATTCTTGATTCATTTGGGAAGCGGAGCGTGAGCCCGGCAAGATTACTGTTTGCTCAACTCATTAGGAAAGCTGATATGTTATTAAATTCGTAACAGGTTCCGAGTTAGTTTGATGTTTTTTCGTAAGATGAGTAAAGTATCAGGGATCCAAGTTGGTAGCGCTCCATTCTTCGCGGAATCGTGAACTTGCAAATACAGTCAGAGAAGATTTTCAGCTAAAAAATATTAAAGAAAATCAAATCAGTATCACACAAAATTACATGTTTTACGTCAGAAAATTAAATTGTTTGTTACTTAATTTTTGTTATTGAGAAATTTAAAGTAAAATGTGAAGATCCCACGAAATCGTTCTGCGAAAGACATTCTTTGAAAGTCCGTAGTACATCGTGGCGATGCGGGATCGAACGTGTACAAAGCGCGAGTTGAAACGGTCACCCAACGTACGTTGTGTCCTCGTAATCGGATCCGCGCACCCCTGCATCTTCAAAAGGTAAAGCGTCCGGGCGTTCGAATTCAGCTGTTTCCGGTGGGCGTTGACGTGAAAACGGGTTCGCGATTTCTTTCGATGCCGAAATCGTGCAATGAGAGACTTCCCGCTATACCTGCGATAAAGCGCGGAGCTGTGTTAACTACAAAGGGTGGCGGAGAGAACATGGACGAGAGCGCACGTGAAAGAGTAAAATCGTCCTGATGGGTGCGGAAGCGACGATGTCGCGGCGGCAAAGGGTGCTGGCGCGTGGGTCCTTGCTCTTAGATCTTGCGCCTTCAGGGGCGTATCCAACAAACTCCCGTCGTGGAGCACCGCGGGGTTTCCGGGGTGCCCCTCCGATGAATTATCGTCCCGGGAGGTATGTTCTCTTTCGCCCCTTCGATGACGGACGCCGCGATGATTATGGGTGTCTCGGATTTCCTCGCACGGGATGTCGCGGACTTATTGTCTCCCCATTTCAGCCTCCGAATGATGTTGCGCCACCATTCATGGAAGTTTTCATCTAATCAAGAATCTAATATTCTATCGTTTTATTTTTATGTGTGTAGGTCTAAGTACAAGGACTAATGATTCGGACATAGTGTACGGCATCTGTTCACACGATCGTTTAGAACTGTTTATAGGTCGCTATGTTCTCTTATTTGTATGTAGAAATTGACGAAGACAATTGACAATCTTTTATAGTTGTAGAAAAGTTTTACATTTTTCTAAAAAAAAAAAAAAAAAAAAAATAATAATAATTTATCCCTTTTCTTTTTATAAAAAAGTGCAGATTGTAGAAGAATAATTTCATGAGTGTTTAAACAAAAGAATTTTTTAAAAATATTTTTCACAGCCGATTGTCCCGTAATTGATAAAACGGAAAGCATTTCCAGTTCACAATGGAGTCGCGAACGATCTCACGACCTCACGTATGATATTATTCAATCCCCGACGAGGAAGACATTTCGCGTTCAGCGTTAATTGCGATGTCAAGAATGATTTTATAGCCGTGGCGAATATCCACGCGCCAAAACTGCAATTGCCCGCAGTTTGAGGGTCGCGATTAATCTTGAGATTAAAGTGAGAGACTTTGTCGGTTGTAATTGATGTCTAGGGAGTGAGAGCGAGGGGCAGCGAAGGTAGCAGGAAGGACAAATAAGAATGGTAATTATTGTAATCTCTCTATGCGGTGGGAGGACAGCTGGGAGGTCCTGCTGCTCTCCTCGCTTCAGCCGTATCTAATATCGTAGGCTACCGCGAAATTATCTTCTCAGGAGGTCCATTTCTTTAATTTGTATTATTATTTAAGACGTCTGTAATCGAAATTACGTTTTCAACGTCACGCCTCGTATCTGTTAAACAGACATCAGCGAAGAGACGACACTTCTTAGCGCTGTTTCAGAAAAAAAACGCAATTATTTGAATTGGAAATGTATACATTTCCAACTAACTATAAAATAATTTGCATAGAACTGCTCTAAGTAATTAATCATATACGTTGACATTTATACTCTGCAAATTTTAAACTAATTTTAAACTAAGATGTTATTTACATACATTTACTCCAATCCTTGGAGCAGTAATCGGAAATACATTTTGCAAGTCGACCGGATGGATAATGTAACTTTCGTGCATCACGATCAAACGATGTTGCACATTAGAAATGGCAAGAGATATAATCGGTGTAACGCTGGAATTCGCGATCCAATCGTTTGTCGCGTTGGTCGTTAACGCGGACGTATCGCGGCGTATCGAAGAGGTGCGCGCGTCTCAGGTGAGCTATCAGGTTGTTCAGGTATCGTCCTGCCCCGTGAATACCATTGGTCGAAGGCAGACCACGCCTGCTCACCTGCAGCTAGCACATTCCGTGGTGGGGTTGAAACTTACCTGTCGCTGACGTCATCGAAGTCACGCTAAGTCCGCAGGTAAATGCCTTCCTGCATTAGCCGCTTTCGCGACATTTTCGCTTGTTTATCGCGTATCCTTTCGTCATCGACATCAAAATAGCGCTATAATCCTCGAAGTTACGAATGTGTATTCTGAGATATACGTAGCTTTTATAAACTGGATGCTTTTATCATGTAGAAAGATACAATCACAATGCAATAATTTCAAACACATATTGGTGAATGCGATAGCATTCACTAATCATAGCAAGAGAAATAGTAAAAAAATTATTGTAGAACAGCAGAAAAATGATATAACGTTATGTCATGAAACGTTAGTCAGAAATAATTTTAATTGAAACGTGTGTTGATTGAATTACCTACATCGTACTAGAAAATTCCAGAAGATTAAACTGTATTTGTGATTAGTTGTTGTTTATCAGTTGTTATTTATTCGGCTTGAATTTGTCGTTCGGGCATTTTTCGGGCCTGGCAAGGGCGCTCGCTCTCTCGACTCGTAATTGTCGAAGCGAAAAAAAGAGCGATGGTCGCAGCCTCGGCGGGTTTCATGGCGCGCAGACGAGCTCGCGGGGCTCCGAACGCGTATGAAAATTCATAAGCGCCTGAAGTCAAAGGCAGTTGATATCCATATTCAGAAAATGGCGTCGTTAACATTAAACGGGCACCATTATGCGTTGCTACCAACACGCGCGCGCGTTCGCGGCCACGCACGCACACGTACGGGTGGTTGCGTGCGTGTGTGTCACGCTACGGAACTCTCAGGGGAAGCAGCGCGCGTGCAGTGCGCGTTACACGCTTTGCATTCGAGGTGCGCACGTTTCCCGACGACGGCATTGCTCCTTGGCATGCGACGACAGACGATCGTCTCTCGCTCGCTATCATTTTCGAGCCGTTCCATTTGGAAAGGGTGTGACTCGGGGTGTAACGCGCCAAGGAGAGAGAAAGAGAAAGAAAGACTGGTCGTCGATTACTCCGAGATCGCCGGCCGATACGACGCCATTAGGGTACTTATCCTTTCTCACGGTGCGTGTACCAGCAGCAGCAGACGATAATTATTTAGCGCTGTTACGCTGAATAGGGCCACCGCCTCCGTCCACTCGTAATATCAACCGACTGAATCCAGCCTTGAATCTCGTTTGGTTAATAATTTTGTTTCACATATGTTAATGCGTAATATTCCGCCTCGATTTTCTTTACGAGCGATAAGTATACTTTTCACGGATCAGTGTATACGTTGCGTTACTGTGATGTAACGCACTCGACGGGGCCCGACACCCAGATATTTAATCTCTTCGAGATTCAAATACTTCCAGCCGGTCCGATTCGCTTTTCCTTCGGGAAAGCGAGCGGAACGCAAAGTGTTCGACATCAGAGAGCTCCGAGCCGAGCTAATATTGACGCACGTAGGATAGAGATAACGGCAATATTGGATGTCCCCTGGTTGTGAGCCGAGGAAGCGGGACGATCGGCGCCCCTCCGGATTTGCCTTCGTAGTCGCAGCTCCATTGTGGCATGTTCGATGAAGCAAATGCACATCGGCGGTGCGCTCTTCGGCGGGACCGTGCTTCGACGAGCGCAACTCGGCCTACATATATATCTATATACGCGGTGCTCGCGCGCGTGTGCGCGGTGCTGGTACACGCTCCAAGACACCCTGTGGCGCAGGGTATTTACATATCAAAGTGACGATGGTCTCTCTCGAACTGCACTATCCGTCGACAGACCGCGCGAGGGGACGCGAATTTTCCTCGCATTCCGGCCTGTCGCCGATCTATTCGTTGCCTCTCGAATGGATGATAAAACGATTTTCTTTTATGGCTTCTCGCTCGTAAACGTTTGCGTTTAAACAAGACGTCGCTTTTTATACGCATCGTCAAGTTCTATCGCAAAGAACAATTGATCATTTTCTAATAAATTAGCTGAATATTAATTTTATATATTTAAAATTAGATATGCTTTTTCACATCACAATTATGTCAATGTCGGTGACAGTGCTTTGCAGATCTGTGAGGAAAAACTCTGTAAGTGACTTGATTGAAAAGACTTTCGTTCGATCATCTATCGCCGTATCCCGGCTAGATGTTAACGTGACATCCATCACAGTCTCACGAATTTGTCAACAGGGGATAGCTCTGGGGCATCTCGATTCAGGGGGTCTCCCGTGGCGCGCCTACCTTAGGATTCCCACGTTGGAGGGTGCACTGTCACAATACGATCCCCGCGTGCCTTAATTCATGGCTAAACTCGGTGCTAAAAGCAACGAAAGCGGCTATAAACTTACTTAAATCCGCAATGTGCGATATCGATCGTGTTGTTATGCTACAAGATCAATAAGAATTTTATGGCATTAAAATTCTACAGAAGAATTTTCAAATTTTCCATTCTTGAAGAAAGAAAGAAATCTTTTTTTTTTCATTCCGAAGCACATGTATGCATCTGAAAAATCAGCGATAAATGTCGCAAACGAGAATGAAACACGCGCATAACGGGCTTATCTTGAAACCAGACAGAACGCAAATCACATCGCCAATTGCAGAAACAAGCATCGTTCTCCCTTTCCCTTTCCCCCTGTTAAGAACCTAGCCGCGTGCACGACGGCTACTATAGATTCGCTATATGATTAGAGCTCGCAAACTCCGCGCGGTAAAAGTGGAATATACGTGGGTTATCGAGCGCTACGATATTTTTTTTTAAACTTGTCCTTTCGTAACTTTATTCACCGGTTATGGACGTGAGAATGTGGGAGACGGGTAATAAGCCGGAAACGATTGCGTGCTATGGCATCGGGGAATGAATTATTTTGCTCGTTCCAGGATGGAAGACTTAACCCTTCGTAGTAAGCCATTTTTTAGCTTGTTCTTAATTCCGTCCATTGTATATTTTATGATCTTCGAAAGAAGTATACACAGTGTATGGACACATAACTTCAGGATACCACTTTCCTTATGTTGCTTGCCGCGCGAATAATTAATTAGTTCGAATAGAAGTTGGGTGTAATATGATTTCAAAAAGATTGCTTTCTGTTTTCCGCTAATACGTTATTTCTGAATAATACAGTACACAGTCCTCGTTTGACATTTCCATCATTCAACGCGATTTTCTTCGCAATAGCGTTACGTTAGTCGAATTAGCGGCGTTAGACCGATCTTTCTGCAGTCCACATCGCGTGGCGTCACGCCGTCGCAGCCTCTCGACGCGGTGGCTCCAGATCACAGGATGATCTCGATGACCCGCTGCTTTGGGGTCAAGGTAGGCCTCCTCCGCCAATGGGTTCCCGTGGATCGAATACAGAAAATCAGCGGAACGACTTAATAAGACACGATTGCTGGACGATTGCTTCACCCAGCCGCTCTGTGACGATTTGCATACACGATTATAGACCGCGGAGGGCTTGAATCGCGCGGAGGAGAGGAAAAAAATATCAAATTCCTCCTCTAGAGGTGGGTCGAGGCGAGATGCCAAAAATGTTGGCTATATCCGCTTGCATAGGTATCGCGCCTGCATTTACGTGTTCGTACTATTATTGGGCGGTAAACTCTGGTAACCTTCTCTCTGTGAGCTCACACACTAAACCTACCAACAACTAAATGCGCTCGTTATAATGCGCACGGTCAGTTACGATTTCCACGATCATGAAAGCACGCGAGTTCTCTCCCGCGGTTCAAAATTCTGAACGAGAAATTCATATGGAATATCGCACTTTTTTTTCCTCCTTCGTTTCGCAAATGACGATAATTTTCAGCTTAAACGTTTTACCTTTGACAGCGCTGAAACAGTATAATTGTAGTGGTCCGCCAACATTATAAAGTTTTAAGTCGTTCTCCATTAGTTTTGGTTCTTTCCGATTTTGCAATAGTGCGAAACGCGACGAGACGCAATGTCTAGAATGACAAGCGTCCCCGTCGTTCCGGCGGATACGTACGTATCACATGAATTAGAGATAGAAAACGGCCATTTATTAGATTCGCCAGGGTAATAATAACTTGGCAATAATTTCGTACCGAGCGACTACAATGGCGACGGTAGAAAACCGGCCGCACAGTTGGTTGCGCATCTGCGACATCACGCGAGTGTAGTCACCAGCGTTCTACGCTTTTTTTCTTTGTCGCAGCATTATCGGACGTGCTTTATTGTAGGATTGCTAAAAGAGTATATGAATTTCATAATTTCGTAATATCAATTATTTACACGAAATCAATCGTGTGTAAGCAAAATTTTTGCGAGATTAGCTCGAGTTTAACGTTTTACTGAATATCAGTAACGACCGAGCGTGATAGTATGCAATTATGTGCGATCTTACGCAATATGCGGACGCAGAAAAAAAACAGGAAAAAGTATGCAATAGGAAGGCCTTTAATCATCTATGCTAAGTCGATTCGATCTCTCACGATCGTATAATTGATCCTGTAAGGCTGTTGCTAGTAGGAATAGCCGCGCGATGTCACCGATACATGATCGGGGCGGCGGACATCAAAGAGGACGATGTCGATCCGAGCGCGAGACCATCATAAACTTTCGCGAGCGGTTGGTCTCGCTTCATCTTGCGTCGCCGCTTCGCCTCGCCGCGGATCGAAACGTGATGCAAGCGTGGCGATTTATTTGCCATTGCCGCTCCTCATTTCGTGCGACGTGCCGCCGACGCGGCGTTTCTCATCGAGAACGCATGACTTGTCCGCTCTCCGAAACTTTTGTTCTCTCATATTGTTTATTTCGTAAACCTGCTTTGTTTTTATATACATACAATTTCATATATATAAAATTAATAGTGAAAGATTAAGAATTGATATTACAAAGTGCGTTTTTCGGCGCGCTTTAACATGAAATGACATCGCCGAGCTACATGGTTAGAAAGAATTAGATGGATCGGTGGTACAGCTTCATCGGATTGTGTTAATGCTGCCGATGAATCGGAGAATCGTCTCCAAATTGTCAGAGTACATGCGGGTCAAAAAGTAAGTACAGCCAGAGGCTTGAGGAAAATTGCGCGAGAATGGACGGAGGAGAGAAATCCTATCAACGTTCCGCCGTTCGCGGCGGCGGCAGCTCGGCGGCTGTTTCTGAATCGCGGGGGTATTTTTGTTGCCGAGTGTCGTCGCAATCGGGCGGCCTCATCGCACGAATTACAGGCTTGGCTCGTGTTCGTGGGTGCCTTTAAGAGTCGCGTGGATAGGCGGAGAAGCTTTGCTGGAGTACGCCGCAGTCCCCTCGGTGAATCGGCGCACGATACCGACAACGACAGGCACCGTTGACCTTTTCCTCTTTTCTTTTTATTAGTATAAGAAGGAAGAAAGATATTTTTTAAAGAATCAATTTCGAAATTTTGAAGATTAATAAATATTGAGGAAGAACTAATGCCAAGCACTTTAATAAATAAAAAAAGAATTATTTACTGGAGCAGATAAATTGACAAAAGTAGTTTGAAACTGGACTACGTCTTATTCTTTCATGTTCTTTCATACATTGCATTGTGTGACGATTCTTCTATCGACCAGTGCTGCCCCCTAATCGGCTGACCGAAAAGCCACGAGTAGCCGGTGCCAGACGGTCCAGAAAAGAGATTGCCTGTGCGTCGCTGTGGGTGCAATCGCTTGGAGAATGTTAATCGTGGGGACAACGACCCAGCCGGTGTGGTCCACCGGGCCAAAATTGCATTTTCGGTTCTGGAGATACTCGGCGCAATGTACATTAAGGTCATCCGGTTCGCGAGAGGCGATCCTTACTTCCACTTCCCATCCCCTCGTATAATTTTACCTGCTCTGATCGCGCTGGAGATACATGATTCACGAGTAAATTGAACTCTAAAATGAAACATGCATGTAGATTAATAAATTTTAAACGGTAAGCACACTTATCATTTTATAAGACATTATTTCTCAACAAAGTAGAAATTGTAACAGCAATAAAAGAAATAAAAATTGCTATGAAAGCTGAATAACACTTGATATCGACGAAATTTGATACAAATCATTTCGTGAATATCAAATATTCACGTTTGAATTACGTTGTGATAAGACACGATTGAGGAGTATAATAGTCATTTTGAGACAACGCTATGAGAAAGCGAGCCCCAAAGTTTCCATGTATCGCTTTGTGAGATCCATTTTCTTATAGTTCTTGCGAATTGACCGAGGACTATTCTTCGCCGGCAACGATTGAGCGTAACTGCCAAAGACGGGAGGGTCGTATTCCCTGCATTCGAGAGAGACCCTCGGAAACTCGTTTTCATCATTAGGGATGAGTGGTCCGTCCGTACTGCCCAGGGCCGTACTCAGAACTCTACGAGATGCTTGGTGTAGACGCTTCCGAAAATTGTCGACGATAAACTGGACACTCGACATCAGGTCCCCCGAGTGCTCGGAGCTATTTCCTGTTTGCTCCAGGCTCGGCCACGGGTATAACCCCGTGACCATAAAGCTAATACATCCGCAAGAGGGGTTAGCGATTGGGGTGTCGCGCGTCCTTCGATTCGACCGTTCATCCCTTCGGTCCACCTTCCGCGCATCGCTCGGTTCCATTCATCGCCGGCATGAGAGGATATATAGTTGAAACTCTGACAAATCGGTCGCGTGTCGAAAATGTACGATACTTTAATACCATACTTAAAGCGGAAGGAAGCTATTAAGTACGCGAATGAGTCGTCATTCGTTGCGTACGACTCTGCTACAGGAAATGGAAAGACCACTGGAAATTAGCTATAAAGATTGACATTCAGAGCTTGCCAAAGCAAGACAGTAAATTATTATACTTAAATAGTAGTGAAAGAAAATTGTAAAAGGATGCTATCAGGAATAATTTGCGGAAATTCCAAGCGTTGATGATAAGAAGCCAGTTCGGTAGATATCGTACTCGTCCTTCGGGCAAGCTATAAAGATAAATAGTCAGCCGGCAAATTTACACAATTTGTGGTGAATGACGGTCGGCGCGGATCTTGAAGCGAAAAGAGGAACGGGGTAGTAAGATAGGTGGTGGAGGGAATAGCAATCTACGGAAATTGGCAAGAGCGACGAACCAATTTCCGAAAGAGGCCCGCAAACACCGGGCCAGGGGTCAGTCGGGGTGAGGGTTAATCGTCGATAAAACGATCCTCGTTAACGCGGCTCGAGCGATATACCTCTGCGAAAGCGAACGTCGCAGTTGGCACGTCCGTGAACGTTGCACGCTACCGTGTCTCGATAAAGCACGTGTTAACCCTCGGTTAATCGAAATGGGATACGATTAGATTTTATACGCAATCTTTTTAACATTGATATTTAATGCGTTTAGATTTTAGTCAAAAAGGTAATGTAAAACTTTTATTTTCTTCCATTGAAGAAAATTTATATCTACATTCTAAAGATTTCCTCTTTCTTTATACATATCAACTATATCCATTCTTGCTTGTTTTAACAGATGTTTATTATTTTCGAAAATTTCTATTTGTCTAACAAATAACCGAAAAACAAAAATATCAATTACATCCAAAACTCAGCATTATATTAGATTTGTATTAAAGCAGTGTTTTGTATTTTGCAGTAGACATTTGGTTTTTCAACAAACGTAGTACGTTGACGATTTTTAGTTTTTCAACAAAAACAGCATGATTATTATCAGTCATCTAAAGAGGTCGAAGACAGAGGGCAAAGAGCGGTCTATGTAGGAAGTAGAGCAAACACATGGTGGCAAGCAGCCCTTCGAGTTAGTTACACGCGGATTTTGGGCGAGGCCCGAGGGGACTTTTAGACTCGAGTATCGGAACGAATGATATTTATTGACCGAGCAAATCTGCAGACTATCCAAATCCCAAGGGTGGTCCTTGCATCTATGTCCACCGATAAATAATACCCGCGGGGTGATCATAAAGTGAAAATAGTGCCGGTACTTATCCAAAAGAACGACCGTAGCTGAATTGCGTGTACTATATGATTTCCGCGTCAATCTATGATATTTTTATATTCTCGTCGCTTCACACATGACACTGTTGGTGAGAGTTTTTAGAAACACGACGTCTTTGACTAGTAGGCTTCTTATCTCTTTTTTTTTTAATTTATTTTGCAACATTTATGAAATTTTCCAAGATTTGCGAGTGATGAAGATTATTTTTAATGAGTTGATCTAAGTACTTAAATTATTCTAGTAAATTTAATTTGGACTTTTTATCCACAAATTCTTAGAAATAATAAAGATGTATATAAGTATTTAATAATGTATACAAATTACTACCATTCAATAATCGCTTTCTAAAGTTTTTCGTTTTTCTTTTAATGACATAAAAAGGAAAACATGATTTTTTGTATAATTGTGACATCTCGAAATATTCTAGTTCTCTATAGAAATCGAAACTTCGACAGTTCACTAAACTGAGGTCGAACTATTAGCGTCTTACCTGAATGGATGAATAAAGGATCCCTTCTTTGATCCTAACAAGTCATATAGGTTGTACTCTATTGTGAAAGATGTGTGCGAAACGTTAGCGAGCAACGATCTGTTGTCATCCGATACTAATTGCCATTCTTGTTTGATTGAAAGCCTTCTTATTGCCCGTTTTAAATCTTTTTTAGGAAATTCGGATTTACGAACTCGCGAAGCCCGCATGATCATTTGATTATATGCACAAATATATTTTATATAAAAACAGAATTATTTTTATATCTATATTCTGTATTGTTTATAAAAGATCATAAGATAATAAAAGTTCGAAAATCTATATTGTATTAAATTGAATAAATTTATTTATACTTGTGAAATATGATATATTATGTATTACATAATATACGAGTACATTCGTACTAAATATATCGTACTTTTTACGAACATTCAATTTTCAAGACTTGACATTTTTGTAAATGTTGCGATGTAATTACGTAACGATAAGCAGGATTTTTTCGATGCTTATAAAATTTTTTACAAGAATTGGAAACAACGGAACATGGAGCGTTCTTATGGTCAAAAAGAGATATCACTAATAATGTCTCCTCTTTGTATATCATAAATCGCAGTCTCTTGACGATCCTTCCGTCAAACGAGTATGAAGCGGCTTCCATCAAACAAGTAACGAGCGCTTTCTAGATGAGACGACCGATAAGACTTCACTGATATATTATATAAACTCAGACGAAGCTGCACACGACGTGATGCATGTTTCAGCATTATTTGTTACGTGCACGTAGCGTTGACTGGCGTGAAAAAAATCGTATGTTTTTCGATGATTTATCGTCCTCCGGATGAGAAAGTGCAACGTGGTTCGCGGCATGAGAAAAAACGAAGATACCGAGCGGAGAACGAGTCTAGAGAAAGAAAAATATTCATTATCGTCCGAAATACGAAGGGACAAAACGAGTAAAAAGAAAAATAATATAGCATAAAGTCAAGCCAAAATCAAATTATGTCATTAAATAACATGAAATGTGTCAAATTAAATTACGATGAAAAAAATATATTTTATTGTAGATGTGTTAGATAAAGAAATAGAGAATAATTAAAGAAAAGCGTTTAGTAATTTAAAGTGATTTAGTCGCGGGTTCACGCTTGCAATGTTTGCTCTGCTTCTCGCATTAATTATATTCTTTCGTGACTCGGATCCACAATTATGATAGCGCTGAAAAAATATGTTTGCGCTTAAAAGACACTTTTATTTAAATACAACAGACACAAAATTATAAAATTGTTAATTAGTGATGTACAGGTGCACTATTTATTATTATCATAATTATTATCATAATTGATTAAGTATATCGCAAGATAATCCCGTGACATCAGTAGTGATCGAAATTGAAACAAAAGTATCACTACGGCACGCCGCGTTCACCGTCTTCTTCTCATTGCGAGCTATAATTCACGCTTCTTTTAAGTACGACAGTCAAGGCGTTAATAAGCGTGCGCTGTTCACACTTCCAGAAACAATTATTCGGTCTGCTCGCGCATTCCGCGCTGGACCTGATGTAAATATATATCGGACGAAGCGCGGATATGCCATAAATACTCGAGCTAGGCAGTATATCTCTTTCGCGTTGCTCCACGCCCAGAGCACATGCTGTCGCAGGCACCTCTCACGGTCCCCTCTGCTCCACCGGGTTAAGCATCTTCTTGGGCTTCTTCTTAGTCCTGAATGGCGACGAGGCCGTAAACCCCGTTCTCGGATCGCCAAAAATCCATCGCATCTAATGTAAAGGCGAGTGCAGCGTCGCAGTGCCGAGTCGTTTGACATTCCGACCCACGGGCCGTGCATCCTTGAGCGACGCCCATCCTCGGCTCGAATGCGCTTTCCGAGAGCGAAAAAGGCGTATAAGTCTGAGCGATTCGTCGATTGATGTTATACGGTGCTTAATAGTGATATCATTCGTCAGATGGAGGGTTTTTTCTAAAGATGCTAGAGAGAGAGGCGAACCGCTGCTCCAGTTTTCAAGTAGAGAAATAACTTATCTGGACAAACATTTTTAAGATATTAATCACACATGGTAATTTTTTTCATAAGTACTATAATCGCGTAATTCCTGCTCTTTCCGATAATTGAGTTTTTTTGTCCTAAAGTTCGTGCTTCTAAATAAATGTGTACCAACTAAATCTTTTTAGTACTTCTCTAAAATTAACGCTTGGTGTACGATCGATATCGAGTGTTTTCCGCGCGTTCGCTGTAATAGAGCGATTCATCCTTCTAAACGAACCTTAAAGGACCATAAAGCGCAGATGGACCAGAAAGAAGGACGGACTTCCTCGTGACGGTCGCGGGACCATAAAACAAGCTAACCGTCGACAGAATCCTGTGCGACGTTTCTGCGCGAGGCGTTACCAAGGGGCCAACTTTATCGCTCCGTGTACTCGTAACTCTTGCGAGCGGTTCTTCACGCGGGTGACACTGTCTCAAGTCGTTCAACCAGATTCTGTCCCTCTGGAAGCGTTTCCACGCGATTTCGGGATCGGTTATTTTCAGAGGCACTTTTCGCGTCGCGTCTTCTTTACGTCGAACAAATCGAGGAAAACGCATTCTCCAGTGCTCCTCATAGATACGTTACAATTTCAAGAGAAATGTTCATTCAAAAGGCTACTGTACACACACCCGACATTACTTATCTTTTTATATTTTTTTCTCGTAAATCACTAGCCTCTCTTTACTGCAAAATCGGATAAAGGGAGCCCACTTACAGCGTCTTCAGAAGCTAGCTCTATTATATAATATATCCTTTTCAACGGTCAGATGTCGTTTCGTCGATGGCACTAAATTCTTAAATTTCCTACGCGCTACCGTTCTCAGCGTCGACGATTCCTGTCCGTCGATTCAAGAATTCTCTGTTTCGTGCTAAAGCGTAACGCGCGGGAGCAGGCACTTTGCCCCGATACAAGGTGAAAGGAGTTTCATTTTATGTTCGGTTATACGAACGATTTCTCGACTCGTCAGCGTGCGTAGATCTGTTCCCATTCGACGTAACAACAGTGACCATCACAAATGACACATAGGCTTTCTAGGTCGGCCGAATGGGCCACCGGGTGCCATTTGTCATCGAGCCATATTGTGGTCTTGCCTCCGCGCCACGAAAAAGCACCGCGGTTAAGAATCTTTACTCTCCTTTGAGGGCCGACAGCGATACCCCGGGCCGAGTCGGACATTGTTACCCGGTTTCGCATCGATATAGCTTGATTTATGCATTGCGACTCTCTCCCTGGGACAGCGGTACAACAGTGCCCCGAGGTCCGACAATGCCGCGAAAGAAACCACGGAAATGTCGTTTTCTATTTTGGGGTGCACGCTGCCAATCCCCTCTGTCCCGGGACGGCAATAAAGGCTAGGGCAGGATAGTTCTAGATGTTTAAGCGGCAGAGAGGGATTGCGGTCGCAGCAGCACGATCAGGCATCTGCCAATATTTGTCATCTATTATCGCTCTTGCCTCGTAAACAGAGAGGTGTATGATCCGCTTGTTAAACCGCGCGCAGCACGTGCATAATGGCTCACCGTGCAAACGCAGCGGTACGCCTCGCTCTTCGTGAAATATTGCCTCTCGCATTGAGACCAGCGGTCGTCACTTCGCCGTCTCTCACTCGTGTGACTTACTTATTTTACCCTCCCCTGCTAAAATGTTACGATAGGATCGTACAAGCTATTCACGAACATCGAGCAAGTTGTTCGCGCTATCGCGTTATCAATCGCGATCCGCGCGCTTATTATTTCCTCGCGCGAGATAGAGCGATAGCCGGAGGCGGAAGGAGAAATTTGCGAGCGAACGAGACTATCTGCGGTCACACGCATATCCTCTCCGCGCCAGTGCCGGCCACTATTATTCCTTCCTCGGGCATATGTAGGACACGTATTCAGGAGGATACACCTTCGAAGACATTGACAGGCGCGTTTCTCCATCTGTTGCCGTCGCCGCGGCCACTTTGCCAGTCGGGAACTACAGTTACTCATTGTTCGGAGTGCACCGAACAAAAACCTTCCCGCGAGATGCAGAACTCGGTAAGGTGGGAAGGGAGAGGAACGGAGCAAAGGGGATGCGCGCTGCTGTCGAGAGTATCACGTAACTCCGCGCAATCGATGGTGCACGGGCATGTTGCACGCGATATCGGGTATTGTTGTCGCACGGCGGAAATTATGTCCTTGTATGTCTTGCCATCTGACGCTATTTCGAACCCTTCGATCGTCTCGTCGTGTAGAAGCGTCTCTCCGTTCCCATTCTTATAGATATTGTCTCGTAGATTTTTGTACGTCAAAATGTGGATACTATCTAAGAGTAAGAATCAATACTTATCGAAGATGCGTTCAATATTTGTTATTGTAAATTACCCAAAAGTATCTACTTACTACCACCTTATCGATAGTGCATTCTTTATTTACAACGTTGCATACTTTACATTCTCTGAATAGGTGTTTTAATTAAGGCAGTGTAGTTGGAATCTGTGACTTTGTAGTATTTACACTTACGTTATGAGAGCGTGAGAGATATGCTAGGGTACCACCCTGGCCCACCTGGGGGCGGAATCGCTACCGCCCTAGCCATCCCCGGGCGTATTCGAGCAGCGTTTACACGCGTGCCCACGCGTGTGCTTTAATGTATGAGATGTTTCCCGACCCGTTTGCCCCCGTGAAATATCGAAATATCAGCTGCAACTGTATCTCTTAACTGTATCTCTCACGATACATTCTAAAATAGCGATTAAAATTCAATGTATCATGATATATAATATTTCGAATAAGGTGTATAAAAATTTGTTAGATAAATCGAGATAATCGAAAACTTTTACCACTCTAAGAAATCTTTACAGCTGTTATCGCAAGTCTGCTTCTCGCAAAAGTTGTACAGTCGAGCAAAGAGACGCGCAGAGGACACGTAACCGATTCTATTATTGTCCCACGGGCGCGTATGCGGAACAATGCTCGTAGACGCGTAATGAACGGCTCCGTATTGTGTCCTCTGGTACCGCTCCCATCGTCCCGTATGTCACGCGCGAATCGTCGCGCGCGCCAAATCTACGCATCCAGGATGAGAGCGCTCGCGCTCGCGCGCGCGTGCGTGCGTGCGTGTCGGGGTTAATACCTCTGTGAATGCATACGCGCCGCCGGATTGTACGCACGACGTACGACGCGGCGAGGGTGCATCCGCGGGAACCTCTTGCATCGCGGCCGAGAGGCGTGGTAGGTTCACTCCCAGGTGCGTCCCGTGCTGGGACAATGCCACGTAGGAAACGACACCATCGGCCACGCCCCGATCTACGTGCCCTAATATACACTCGCCCCATGGCAGATGCGCCCCCGATATAAAGAGAAAAAAAAATTGAAGAAAATAATGCAAAGCGCTGAGGGAAATAATGACGGCGCGCAAGCGGCATATTCCGGTCTCCGCGTTTTTATTTGCGTCTCTCGTTGATATCTGTTACATCATGATCATAGTGTTTTAAGCGAGTTGAAACACTATTGTTATCTAATTCGATCCGATAGTGCCTTTGGAAATTAATTCGCTGTCGACAAACGAAACGAATGAACTTGCATTCTCCGTTTCGATCGCTTTCAACACATTTGTGGTGACGGCACTCGTCCATCTATCATCAAGGAATCAATCGTCAGCCTCGGAAACCACACGATCTCACGACAGATGCGACATGCGGTCGCGGCTGCGTGCACCGCAGTCACCGTTGCATAAGAGAATGAGCGACAAAAACTCCGGTGGTCTACGTCATGTACCTAAAATTCACGCGACTACCACAAGCCGTACCGTTTTGCTACTCCACATGGGCTGCTTCGTAATGTTCCTCACATTTACACACAGATCGGACGGAGAGAAATAACAAAGGTGTCTCAGGTCTGATCCGGTGAAACACGCGTGCCAAACCGCAGACGAGACGAGATGGAGGATCGCGATCATTATGCTATTGGACGCATTTAAGTCGCAACTGACCCAGTTCTGATCCCGAATTCGCCTGATGCAAAAGAGATTCGTGACACACGTGTAACCGCGCTCCACATCTCACTGCCCGTTACGTGAGAACATATTGAATACGCTCGAAATATCTCTCTGATAGCGTATACCGATCCTTTGTCTCATGTAGAAATGGTGACTGAAACAGAGGATTAATTCTGAAATCGCTAGTACAGAATGAAACTTTTCATTTAGAGACACGTCAATAGATGATAGACTATTCGGACGCAATTTTTCACGGAACCAACTCCAAAACTTTACTTTTCCGCTATAACAAATTTTGCGAAACATTAGAAATGAAGTTCTGAAGTCAACTCAATCAATCTCAAATATGATGATCGAACTATTATATAATTTTGAAAATAGTCTTTTCTTTGCCAGTAATTAAGATAACACATGATAAGGTATTATTTGACAGGCAAACTGTGATCATTTATTGATTGGCTGAAAAGCCTTCACGTGGCCAGTTTGCCTGTCAAATAATACCTTATACCTTATCATGTATTATATAATTCTCCTCAAATACAATTCCATGTATCATATGTGTTTTTTACAGATAAGAGTAGGAGCATTTTTGCGTAATATAGGCAAATTTTTTATAATTATTTTGCAACACAAAACTAAAAATCATGAAACTGGTTTCTTATTGCATAACTGCACCCATTTAATGTTTATAGTCGATCGTGAAGAATATTTTTCTGCATCTAAAATGTTGCCGTAACATGGTTATTCAACAAACAGACGTGCGACATATTTAAAAACTGACATAATACTAATTTTTTCTACGTATTTTTATTGATTTTTTATTAGCTTTGAGTGAATTTTTAAAAAATTTCTAAAGGAGATTTTTTTATATTTTAAAGAGATATCTTACGTATCACTATTTAATAACACGTATTGCTATTAATGACACATGTATTGATAAAACGTTGTTCTTAATAGTGAAGAAATTGGAAGTTGCTGAATTTCAGAGAAAGGACGAAAAATTTTACGACTTGTATTATTTGGAGAACAAAAATTAATACAAATATGATAAAAAAACTAAAACTAAAACTTGAACGACATCTATTACCACTGGTTCTCTTATCTTAAAACATTTTATGCTTATTCCTTGCGCAAAAATGTTACCAAGATACGTGTGTGTTACAACGGAAAGAAAAATAAAACAGCATAATTATTTCGAATTTCTTGTATGGATCGCCGCGTAGCACGCTTTCCTCATGTGGAAGGAAAACGCGACGTCAAAAACGTTTCTTTCTCATCCGTTTCTTCACCATTCGCGTCGCGGACGAATGAATGGCAGGATCTCACGGCGACGACCCGTTTCCGACGAGTCGGTCGTCGAGCAAACAGAACGACTCGCGCTTTCCCGCGGTCGCCTCCGTCGTCGCGCACCCTCCGCTCATCGTCGGGGAGCGCGCAATCAGCATGTGTATAACCGGGCGGACGAATCGTTCACGACATCCGAAGCATTGTAACGCAACGTGTCATTCCGGTAATGCCGCGCGGGGCCTACGAGCGTAACAATGCCGCGCACATAGACGTTTAATTATCATAGAGTAATGCATCTAATGACATATATTAGTCCGCGAGTCGCCATATGGGGAACCTTTTGTCCCGCCACTATATACGGTATATAATAATAGTCGTTCACGAAAAGAGTTGTGTACGCGCATGCGTTACCGGTGGATATACCGACGACCCTCCCTCTTCCCTTCGCGGTTTCTCCTCCTCCTCTTCTTTCTCCGCTACTACCTCCTCTCTCTATCATCCTCCGTTTGTCTCGTTCTATCACTCGCGATGTCCTCCGCACTCTTCCGCAGCCCCGCGCGTCTCCTTCGCGCGCGCGGAGCTCCCCTCCTGGGACGTTCTCGGTTTCCTGCACTACCGTGAATCATTCCGCGTGCGACTGCGTGCGACTGATTACCGTAATCAGGCTACTCCTGGTTCCGGTATATCGACCGCTAATTATAATCATCGATTTTTCTCCTACGTCACTTCCTTGTTTTCATGCCGCTTCGTACGCGCGGATGTACCGGCCAAACGGATCCCCGTCGCCCCCGCGTCGCGCCGCCGATCACGGGAAAGCCTGTCATTCGGTAGCTTACACCCGTGACCTGTCAGTTTGCTGCGCCGGAAGTGAGATATGTTGCGAAACCACGTGCGCAAAAACGACGCGTCCTCGATAACTCAATCGCGAACTGTCGTTATAATACATTCAGAATGCTGTATTTGCAAAACTGACTAATAACGTCACATTTATTTGCTACAAATTTTTTTTGTAATACCTTCGATCGCGAGATCGAACATCTTTTACGCGCGACTTAAGAGACACGCAGTGCGCTCGTGCGTGCGAGTTTTTTCTGTATCCGTGTTGCGAAACGAGGAGAAAATTGAAACGCGGTTTTCCACGAAGTCAGAAAGTGCGAGCGCCCATTGCAAGTAAATTACTGCCATTAACCGAGCGCGAATGCCCGATGTTCAATTCCTTGATACCTCTTTGGCATAATCGGCTCTGGCCCTTTACGCGGAATTCATCGTGTAACCCGTACACATATGCGAGCGAGATGATATAGCGTCAGGCTCGATATGGTGCGAGCTTAACGGCCAATTGCCCTCGGCCGTGCCGCGAAATGGAAATCGACCGCTAATCCAGTTAGAGAAACGAGTGGTATCGTTACGAGTGGCGTCCACGGAGGGATACATACCCGCCATGGGATCGCTGAAGCAATAAGCGCGGCCGCGTAAGTAAAACCGCAATTATCTAGAACTCGACCGTGCGAGTTGTGCGTTCCGCTTCTCAACTTACGTGAAATTAAGTGGATACAGCTTGTTAACCCTTTCATTGCCGAGTTATTAAGAGAAAAACTTGTATTTTTCACGGGGAAAAGAGAGAGAGAGACACGAAGGTTGACAAGGTATTTTTGAAGGTTGACAAAGTTTTTCAATATTTTCCAAGTAAGAGCTTCTCCGATAGACTTCTCATTAATAATTAACACGTGGACCGAATTGTAGAAAACAATTGCATTGTGCCGCGGCGACGGGTAGCGAGAATCAACCGATCCGAGTTGCTTTCAGTCTTCGTAAAAATCGACGCGACGTGTCCAGTGAGTCGCGAAATGCGCGCTCGGACGTGTACGTTTCGTGGCGAAACAAAAACAGAGCAGCAGGTGGCGGCGCACAAAGAGGAGCGCTTTTAATTGCCGAACAATGAGAGCGAGCCGCGCCACACCTTGAGCCTGTGCACCACCGCGTTGCTTATGTACGTAGACGGATCGGTGTTAAAGCCGACCGGTAGCGCACCGTCGGCAATTAGTGCCGCGCCCATTAACGCAGAAAGTGCTAACATTAATGAGACGACAACTTGGAATTAATCGCGTCTTAAACATGAATCGTTCGGTTTTACATTTTCAGGTTACCGATCTCCCTCGTGGTTTTTTTTCGAACTTAATTGCCCATGCACGAAAAGAGGCAGATCGCGTGCATCTGCGGTCCTCAGCAACGTTATTGATCTTGAAGATTAAGTGTTCATGTAACGGGGTCTTTATCCCTTTTGACAGTGGAAGGTACGAGTAACCGAGCCGCTCCGCTCGTATATACGCGTGATTATGGAAGAAAATGGGCCACGCCGATTTACCTCTCCGACGTCAACCTCGTGTGCACCGTCGTGTCCCGAGGCTCCGAAGCGATCTGAATTCGCGCAAAAGTATGAATAAGGCATTGCCGTGGCAAAGCCGGAACAACGGCATTGCACGTTATGCCGGCCACATGCGAAACATCTGGCATTTTTCACGTGAAAGAGAAAGACTGCGGAGGCCGAAAGACGAATTTCTGAAACGGTGCACGCCCCCCTGTCACGCTCCTCCGGAGTGGCCGCGCGCGGAAGCCCCCGGGGGAATTTATATTGTCGCGGCGCTTCATTGTACGGACACGCGCAATTATATCGTGATTGTTCCACGATCTAGCCGTTAATTAACGATCAATGAGATCATTCGCGCGTGGACGAGCAAGAAGGAATTTTATTCCGACCCGCTTGAAGAGAGGCGTAAAAGCTCTCGTGCTGGATTTCGCACGCGTTTTCTTTTTGTTTCGTCGCGTTATTACCACCTACCTTCGAACGGTATTCGGTACGAGCGGCGGGCGGCCGGCGCGTGCACAGAAACTGATGTTCTGTTTGTGGAAGCGGAGAAATATAGTTTATATTGTATGACAAAAAAGAACTCACCTTGGAATGTTCCTTCTCATCATGAAAATTATATCTGCATTCTACAAAGAAAAATCGCTATTCACAGCTTTTACATCACGTTGAAAAAAATGTACATGGAAAAATAAGTTACATT
Source organism: Crematogaster levior (assembly GCA_901521435.1). Classification (NCBI taxonomy): domain Eukaryota; kingdom Metazoa; phylum Arthropoda; class Insecta; order Hymenoptera; family Formicidae; genus Crematogaster; species Crematogaster levior. The sequence continues at coordinate 144,543 of CABEGB010000658.1, forward strand.
GATCTGAAGAGAAAAGGAGAAAGGATTATATTTTTCTGGATGATGTAAAAGAAGAAGAGAAACATTTTCTCTTGCGCGTCGCGAAAGATTAGAGGGAACGTCGCTCTCGTCCTCATCCGCGTGCTTATTCCGTGGCGTGGTCCATCGAACCGTTGTTATGCACGTCCCGTTCATCAGGATATATCGATCGCCACTCTCCCCCGGTGGGCGTTTGTTCGAAGGAGGTCTCCGAGATTGACGCGCGTCGGTCGACCTGGCGACGTATAACGCTTCAGATTTATTCAATGACGACGATCGTTAAGGGTTCTGAGAGGTGGGTGGGGCAGGGTCAAGGGGTTCGTGGCCCCTTCCGATATCCGACGCCAGACACGTGCTCCATTCCGGCACGGCTCGACGCCAAGAATTCGTGGCGCGTCCCGCGGCATGATTAGCGTCTGCTCGTCGTTAACTCGAATCGCGGTGTAATCCGTCACGCTCTATAAATTACACCGATGACACACGGTCGATGATTAAATCCGTTCGGTGTTTCGATAATAATAATCGGCGCTGCACCGCATTTAGATGAAAGGCGGTCGATACATAAAATGACGGTTGCACGGAGCTGTCCGAGATCGAACGCGCAAGGAAGTCTCAGCTTCCGTCAGCTTGGAAAGACTAAGTTTAGCTCGCGGCGGCCAAATTGCGTCTCCGGTGAGTAGCGACGTGTTAAAGTCGTACGTCATATTTCCGTAACCGTAACTGTCGCTTAACCGACATTCGTTTTATCGTTCGCTGTCGCCTCCGGAAATTGTCAAACGAGACGTGCGAGAAGGGTCGTACTTTTTTGGTTCTTTATCACGGGAAAGCATATGTCCGGAGAAATGTAGTAAGTACCGTATCCTCCTCCGTTTGTACTTTTATTTTGGGTTTGTATAAATAATCAATAGTCATACGAGCGAGAAACTTCAGAAATATTCGATAAAATAATCTTTACGATAATCATGTTAATATTATTATTCATTATTTTATCATATTGTTAATTTACTAATGAAAAGGTCTCAAACATGAAAATTGATTTCACGATGATTCTTTATTCGGATTTTACGATCTCAAAGTGTAACTTTGACCGAGGAGAAAATCTAAAGAGAGAAAAAAGCTAGCCAGGAGGCCGAGAAACAAAATTTATCAGGAGACGGACGATCGCGACGAGAAGAACTTTATTCGCCTCATCCATTCTCTTTTGACTCTTCTCTTTGAGATACGTCTCCTTTTCCCCGCCACTCTACTCCTTCTTCCCCGTTCCTTTCGTGCTATCCTGTTCTTCCGTGCGTGTGCTCGCGTGCATATAGAACCGTCGTGAATCGTGCGATGACTGGCGAAAATCAATTCAATTCCGCCGTATATCTAATTCAATAATCTGAACGTGACGAGTGGGCGAGGAACAGGCCGGAGAATGTAAATGCGATAAATGAGTTTGAGGTGGTATTATAAGAAGGAACGAAGGAACAAAGAGTACCGCGACTTCCGGCTGCTCCGCATGACCGACTCGGCTGTCATAAATCGTTTCATGGACGGAACCAACAACTGTGGCTCGACTTCGTCCGCCTTACGAATCTGACAAATGATCGTTTCACGAGAAGCCAATTAACACCTCGTACAACAGTCAGTGGCATGTGTTGGTGAAATAACTTTGATCGTGACGTATATTAACCGTAAGCATAAATTTAGCTTCTCAGTAGGCATCTAGAAATTTTTCCATTTCTCATTTTCCATTGCCTGAATATTATAAGTCGATATATAAATCGATGTATAAAAAACAACAGATCCTTAACAGAGTCATGTTTAGTAAAAGGTTCGATAACAACAACTCAATGAATTAGAAAGGGAACTTAGTCAACGTTGCTTGAAGGTATCGTTTATACCACGGCTACTTCATACATTTTTTAAGCGTTCGGTTTCGCAACGATGAGGTAACGAGACAAGGAGTAGGAATACAAACGTAAAACGCGAGGGTTAAAATTCCGAGAATGAAACGTTTAATCATATCGACAAGTAACATGATTCATAATAGATTTCGCAATGTGTTCCCGACGAAATCGCTTTTATTTTGTTCAATGTAAAAATTACTTAATTATTCATTGAATAAAATAAAACGTCTTGATCTTGAACATATATACGGAATTATTAATATATGTATACAAGTCTAATGAAGATGCAATTTGTCTGTCTTTCCCTCCTTCATTCTACTCGTTCTGCTCCTGTTTCTCTCTCTTTCTCCCTAAAAGATTGCAAGGATTAATACAAATTTTCTTCGCAATCGACATCATTAGCCTGATCCTAAAAAAGCTATCCGTTCGCGAACACGCCGTCGAAGATAACCGCGCGTTCCCTCTAGATGTTGCCATCTATTTGGCACATCCGTTGTCATGGTGGATTTCTTGCTGTCGAGGGGCGACCACTCGCTCGTGGCAAGATAAAAATACGGTCGGAAGGGTATTAGTCACTGTGCGATGGCCCGTGGGGTTCCGAGAGAAAGAGAGAGAAGCAGAGAAAGAAAGAGGCGGAGGGACCAGTCTGTTCGTCTTTCACGCGTACTCCGTTACCCTGCAAACTGCACTAATACTGCGTGATGCACGCGTGTGCGTACGCGCGTTAACTAGATCGCCAGGAAGCGAAGCCGTTAAATCACTCGGACAAACGCGAAATGCAACGTGTGGTTGCGTGTACATTATGTATATACGGATGTGTGCGCCGGACCGGCGCTGTGTGTATTCCGCCGCCTCATCGGGCGCGGACGTATCAATTAACTCGGGAACTCGACGGCCATCTCAACTAATTTCCATCCATTCTCGACATACCTACTCGATGTGCCATGAAATTATCGGTCGATAGCTACGAACCGCTAGCTACCGTGCCGCTCTTTCGTGAACCCTCGTACGAGGTCGACAGTGCGCTTTTGAATTATCATCGAGAGACGAATCGTAGGCTTCTTTTTCTCTCGTTAAAATGTAAGCACATAGGAATATTGATAAATTGAATTGCGATTCCATTAGATGTGTAAGTGACGCATATTTTATCGAAACGAAGTCGTTATAATTGCAAAACTCGATTGCTTTAGTGGCAGTTACATTTCATCTTATCGGTCTTTTTTTTCAATCGTAATTACAACATGTGTTACATAATGAAAAGCAAATGTCCACAAATGTAATATGAGTGTCTCTCGCGCGTTCGGAATATCGGATCGCTTAATTATACACAGTTGCTGGCTCTTAAATCCACTGCACGTGATTAAAAGAAAGAAACCGCATCATAATCGTGATGCAAAAACACACCACGTATATTGGCTGGGTGCGTCGATCGCGAACGAATAACAAATTGATATCGAAATTGACAGCGCTCGATAATTAGTCTCGGCCGTTGGCTTCAATTAGGATAAGTTTGCGTAACGAGGTGATTGCGGGAGCGACGTGATTCGTTAGTCGGCCCAGAGGAATATCGCGGCGTCCCCGAGGCCCCTCGACGAGTGTCGCGTGAACCAACCGGATACTTTAATGATCTCTAACGACGGGCAATTAACTCGAATCGGACGGTAATGTTATCAGCCTTGTGTTACAGAACTGCCTCGGTCTCTTCTATGCGGCGCGGCGCGATGCCGATGGCCGGCCGACGCTCGTTATGACAGCGTCAGAATGTTCGGTGTTGTTTGCCCATTAAACTCGACTGTTCGACAATGTCGAACACGAGAACGCATCGATCGCTCGTGTCGGATGACGTTATTTGTCTGATTTTCCGAGATTTACTTATTCGCAAGGGATACACGGCTGTTTGGTACAAATGTGGTTTCGTAGGAAAGCATAAAATGCAAAAATTTGCAGAAATGTAGTGTTTCAATAATTTGTAAGATACTTTAATATTTTATACACGCTCATACACACATGCGTGCGCATGCACCGAATTCTTTAAATAGTTAATAATAAATCACGCAATAATAAATCACACTCTCCTTCTCGTCACGCACTGTATCGTTAATAAAATTGGCGGTCTTTAAATTAAAAGGACTCCAAGCTTGACTTGATTTTTCAGACGCCAGTTTTCCGTCTTTTTCGAGTGCGCGGCACTTTGGTAACAGGACTCGCGTGCTTCTCTTATACCAGCACGTGTACGTCGCGCGCGTCTGCGTGCGCCTGAAAACGGCGGCCTTTGAAGTGCGTACTCATGCATGTGTGTCGCTCAGCTTTTCCAGCAAACTACATGTAACTGTGTTAACCATATGTCCATAAACCGTGGGTCTAACCATAGCCTCGTTAGTCTCTCTCTGTAGTCTTCTCTCGGCTTTACAATCAGTTCAGATTAGCGTATTAATCTATTCGTCCATTCGGCAGGTTGGTTACGCTCGCACTCTCGTTCACGCTTGAAGCTGAGCACTTATACACTTAGCGAATGTTCCGACATTCGCATTCGTGTTTGTAGGTGTTCCTTTTCTCGCTTGCACCGAACACTAGCATTCGACCAGATTCGGCGTTCGCTGCGTGTGGCAAATTGAAATTTTTGTGATACAATATGTAAAAAAGTAATATTCAGACAATAATTAGAATTGTGCAGTAAATTTTGAGGTCAATTATAATATAATACTATTATCTTTTTAACAAAGATGAATCATATTATTTAAATAACCTGTATGAGTTTAGACATGTTTTTTTTTACTTTAATATTTATGTGTGCGTATACTAAAATAAAATAAATCTCTAAATATACAGTCTTATGCGCATATTTCTTTTCTATATTTTAGACAAGCAAAATAGCTATCTAGCAGAACGAACACGGTAACTTGCGCGGTAACTTGCGTCTTTACGAATTGTCTTTGATGTACCGCTTCATGAGGGAATTGAACGTTCTATTTGCATTTTCTTTGACGTATACATCTGCTGAATGATAATAACGAACGTTTGCATTCGCTGTGTTATACCTAGCTTAAATCTCACGAATATTATAGCGAATCCAAGATGAAATGTATATTATCTGACATAATAATCAAAATTATTTCGAGGTGTCATTGTAAAATTTTTTAGTAAATACTTGTTATTTTTTTCATGAAAGACAAAAAGTAATCATGAGTTTTATCGTGAATCATATACTAGCGATTCAACTTTTTTTTTACTATACAGAGGTGCTTTTCCACAGAAATCTAGTCTGTGGTGAGTTTGAAGAGAGGCGGTTTCGCTTTTGAAATTTTAACCGTGGTATCCCTCGCTCGAAGTCGAATCGTTAGGATCATGAGATTTGTTAACAGACCTCGAAGGGGCGAGAAATGACGAATCTTTTGAGCTCCTTTGTCCGTATTTTTTTACTAAGCCCCGCCGACATCACGGTGTGAAATTTCAAAGTGCCATTCCGTTTTCCGTCATCTCTCCACTTAGTACTTTGAACTCATTCGCTAGTTTGTTTCCGGAGAAACCGATTGACTTGAAACTCTTATTACTGAACTTTTAAATATAACTTTGAGATAAAATTAAAAAAATTGTCTTACTTACCTGCCGTTCATATTTATAATTGTTGTTTTTACATTAATTAAATTATTATTTTTATATAAATAAAATACGTGCAACGTATTCAATTTATTTCTCCCGGTTGTATGCCCTATATCTCTGCCATTCGTAATTCATTTATAGATCGTGATGAACGCGATCCGTGCGGGACGGATGTTTGCGAGCAAAGTGTCGTTCCGCCGGCTTCATAAAACGCTCCCGCCGCTCCATTCGTTTCAATTGTATCACGATGGGGCGCACCGCCGTGAAATTAATCGCACAGCGGTGTCTTTGTCTGGTGACGGTGCGCGACCTTTATTATCGCAACACGTTCGAAAGAACAGACGGATCTAATGACCTGAGCCTTGAGAACGGTCTCGCGGACGTGACACTCGCACGCGCCTAATTATTCATTCGCAAGCTGCTGGACGCGTGTATCTCCCGAAGAAAATTCTTCTCTTTAATTTATTGGTACGCGTACACAGCATGCGTAAACGAGCGTGGATTACATGCGAAAAAATCGCATAATGATAAAACTATACGTTGACATTGAGTGTTCCAAGTTAATTGAATGTTATCCTATATCTCGTCATTTGTAAAAATATCTGTAATGAAAGATTATTAATAATGCAAGGATAATTGTTATTTTCTTCGGAAGAGTACAAAAAGTATACGAGGTAAAATGATATTTGTGTCCTATTAAATATTTTAAGAAAACATTTTATTGAAGATCATTTGCTCCCTTTTTAAATATTAATTTTTTAAATATTAAAGTATTGATGTTACATGATTACATTAGTTTGGAAATGGTTTAGAGATACGATAGATGAGTAGAACAATATCAAAGGAAATAAAGATTATAATGCAGAATAAAGATTGATTTTTCTTTCTTTAAGTTTATTTTACGCGATGACAATGCATATTTTAATTAATAAATTATAACTGTAGTGATTCTGAGCACAGTACAAATTTAGCAAAGTAGAGGTACGTATGATTGTTGTCAAATTCCGTGAAACAAATAATGGAATAGAGGATAAAGTAGTAACGTAAGTGCGGAAGAGTTGAAACGGCGTGGAATACCCACCAATCGCTATATCTCGAGCGAGGAAGAACGCTTCCTGCATTAGGAGCGTACGACCATGGTCGTAAAGGCGCGATGATCTGTGGGTAGAGGGTGAGCAGTGGCTGGTACCGAGGGGGTTGCAAATTGAATAACAAACGTTCACCCTCCTCGGTTAAATCACCGAAAAAGCCATCCCCCGGGCCTGCACGCTTGCCGCTAGACGTTAACCGCACCCCCCGCGAATTGCTGCGGCGCAACCCTGGCGCGACCCTCTCCGACTGCTTTGCATAACGATCTTATTTCGTAATCTCTGCCATATTGATCCAGTTTACGGCGTCGCGCTTGAAAATTGTTTATTGCGGTGTCTCCGTCAGGGGTTATGTCGAATCTACAACTCGCGGAACCTTCGATGAAACATGAATTCCATCTTTAGATTAAAAGTTTAACATTTTTTTAATACTAATTTTGTAGACATTTTATTCTAATCACGTCTAAGAATGAGAGATCATTTTTCTATAAACGGCAACGTTGATCATTAATGAACGTCTACATTTAAAAACATGCAATTGTCTTGTAATACAAATTATTGCTTCTGCTGTCATTGTTTGAAGAATATTGCGCATGTAATCAATTATGACCGGCCAGAATGCTCGGGAGAATCAACTTTATAGAAACTTAATGATCGCGTGACGCGGCTACTCCACTGTTTAAGCCCGAGAGAAGCGAGCCGAGTCATTCTCGCTAATAAGATCGAGAAGCCGAAGCACGTATCGGACGCATTTCCGTTGCACTCGCGAGATGATGCCAGAGCGATGCCCGACGCCGCAATCGGCAAAATCCCCGAACGGAGCGAAAGCAAAGAAGGTCGGAATAAAATCCTGGAGTGGGAAAATAAAGTGGCACGACAAAGTGGGGGAGGCCTGATGTTATGACGGGACATTTCACGGTTGGTAGGATCTGGGATTTAACGGCCCGTGCGATAATATCGTTCCAAAAGCTCGTGTCCCGCTCGTGCTTCGTCGTGTTCTCCGCTCGGTGTGTCGCTCTTTGTCGGCCTGTTGATACATTGGGAACATAGCGTCGGACTACACGGCTCTTCATCGCGAATATTTAGATCTATATGTCAAAATTAAAAATTATTATTGGCGGACACGCGACGTTGTACTCGCAAAGCAATTGTGGATGAACTTACTTCCAATACGTACGTAGGAATCACGTTTAGCAGGCGAGAAGGATAAATTAATCCAGGTTGACTCGCGCACCGGTTGCACCTTAACAATCAGCAGCAGCAAGAGCGAGGGTTGAGCTTGAAGAGTTAATAAAAACTAGTGTGGACTGTCTTTTCGTAGATTATAAGTAGGAAGACGGCAATTCTGGGCGGTGGGAACGAGCTTTGTGAATGGAGTGAAAGTCGAATAGAGTCTTGATTATTCACAAAAGCATTATTTATTTCCTTTTTCTCACTTTAAAATGAATTTATAATTTTTATAATAATACAGTAATAAAGAAGAGTTAATAGTAATAATTAATAATTAATAATTAATAATAATTAATAATAATTCATTGATAATAGTGCGATACTACATCCAAAGGGTGGGCTGATATGGGTTATCGTTCAAGTCCAAGTTCCAAACGTAATCAATAAATTGTCTGGAAAAAATTTTAAATTCATTAAGGAAAATCACTTTCTCGTCAGACAATGTTCAAGGCCCTGTGTGGTATGAAATCGTTTGGAACCTGTCCGTGTCCATACTCCACAGTCGTTTCTTTTTAATTTGTTCCGTCTCTTGCCTTCCGAAAATAAACGGAAGAGAAGAGTCGGCAGGGCGCGAAGTGTTTTGTCGGTGTATGGTACAACGCGACAGTGCTTTATATATATGTATATATATTTAATAATATATATATACATAAATATATACATTTAATAATATGTATATATTTATATATATATATATACATATACAAATACAAATATATATATATATATATATATATATATATTTATATATTTATATATTTATACGAGTTAGTTTTTTTTACACATCATTACCGCTTAATTAATATAATATCTTTCTTTTTCTCCGTCTCTTTCGCGCTCTATATATATAAATATATATATTATGTACAAATAAAAAAATCCTGAAATATCCGCGTGCGTGCGTTAGGAGGACCATCTCCTTATTCAGAACCAGGACGGGGAGCCAGATTCGTGTGTATCTCCGTGTATGTCTCGTGTGTATCTACGTGTATGTATCATTCGTGCCTGCGTGTATGAGCACGGCGGACGGACGTGCGGTGGATTGTGATCGGTTGTTGGACGCAAGTGCGCTCGTAACCGCTTAGAGACTATGTACAGGCGCGGGGGACGAGGGTGAGGGAGTCTGCGCGGTCCCCGGCGTGCCAGGATTCTGTTGCACAGAGTAGGAGTTATTTTGTCGCGAGTGCTGCTGTTGGTGCGGTGGATGATGATGATGGTGATGGTGATGGTGATGATTCTGGTGTTGCTGGTGGTGGTGATGGGGAGTCGAAGGATTGATGGTCGAGTGATTCTGCATGAGGTTCAGGTTAAGGGGGTAGGATAAGGGGGAGCCCAGGGCCGTTGCGGCAGAGGTACTGCAGGCACCGGCTCCGGGCCCCACCGGGCTCAGTGCATGCTCATCCCCGCGTGCGGGTGGTGGGCCGCCGGGACGGAGGTTGCGTGATGATGAGGATGGTGCATTAGAGGCGGGAGATGCGGGTGGTGGGGATGGTGTGGGGTCAGAGGCGGCGGGGTCATCTGTATTGGAGTCATGGGTGTTGTCGGCTGATGGCCGAGAGTGGTGGTGGTGGTCTGAGGGGAGGTGGTGTTGTTGGTGTCCTGGCCCGCCGCCGCCGCCGCCACCGCTGCCGCTGCCGCCGCTACTGCCAGCTGCTGCTGCTGTTGCTGGGCCTGAGCCGGCTGCTGCAGCGGCTGCGGCTGCGGGACCGAGCTGGAAGTGGGACTCTGCTGACTCCCGTTGTCCTCGCTGTCGGAGCAGGACTCGGCCGACGAGCTCCCCGCTCCCCCCTTGCCCTTGCTGCCGCTGCTGCTGCTGCTGCTGCTGTGGGTCTTGACGTGCTTCGCGAGATGGTCGCTGCGCATGAACCGCTTGTTGCAGACCGGGCAGGCGAATCTCTTTTCGCCGGTGTGGGTTCGAAGGTGCCGCTGCAACTCATCCGAACGTGTGAACCGCTTGCCACAGAAAAGCCAGTTGCAAACAAACGGTCGCTCACCAGTGTGCCACCGTAAGTGGGCCTTCAGATGCGACGTTTTCCCGTAGACCTTGCCGCAACCCGGTATGTTCTTCTCTCCAGCTATGGATGTTCTTCTTCCTGAGGTGCACGCCGGCGGGACCGAGTCTCTCGGCTTCTTGACAATTCGGACAATCGCAGGTGGCACGCCCGGTGTAGCGTCTCTGCGAGCGCGGCGAGGGCGCTTGGCTAACGCCGGCGCCCCCGACGCCGACACCGCCGCCGCTGCCCTGAGGGCTTCCGGCACCGGCGCCGGCGCCGGCCGTGGCAGCCGCGTGATGATGGAGCCCAAATCCGGGCGGCCCGCCCGGTAGCATCGACTTGTACGTATCTTGTAGGAGATTGTGGCCGGCTGTCGTAGCTGTGGTCAGCAAGTGATTGCCGGCCAGTGCTAGGCTCGTCGAGTAATCGGCCGAATAATTGGCCATTTGCGCCGCGTGGACACCGACGCCAACGGTGCTGCTCACATCCAGCCATCCGCCAGCAGTCGCGGCGCCATGTACGTCCCACCAACCGTCGCTCGCTTTAATTCCGCCGTGCGTTGCGCCCGGCATCGCGTTGAACGGCCACGATTCGTACGGATGCCTGCCGTACACCGAGCCGAGGGTCGCGCCCTCGACCTTGCCCAGAAGACTACTTTGATGGTGATGCGGGTCGCCGGCCGGTTGGGCGCTCGCCGTCCCGGGAAAATACAACTCGCTACCGTATTGCGGCGCAGTCGAGGCGCAAGACGTTACCGGCGCCCTTGCGTAACCACCGGTCGTGCTGCCGGCGCTGCTCGTCGCCGTCGGTCTCTGGCTCACTCCCGTCGTTGTGCACCCACCGCTCCCGCCGCCTCCTCCACCTCCGCCGCCGCCTCCCCCGCCGGTGTGCTGTGGTGAGCTGCCGCTGCTCTGCGGGCTCTTCTTCCAGGGATGGAAACCCTTGCCCACGGCTGCGTCCGCCAGCGGCGGCGGGCTCTTGCTGCTTAGCTTGTTGCATTGCGCCGCCAGCATGGCCAGGGGCGTGCCTCGTAATCCCGGATGATCCTGTAACATCAATGTAAAATACGCTCTTTGATTTATGGTGTATATACGTACATTATAATTTTACTATATAAGAAAAGAGTATTATCGATATACATCTCTTTTTATCGTAGAGCATGCATTGTCATACAAAGCGATAATTCGACCTAAGCTTGGTTTTATATAAAGGATGACAAATTCCTTGTTAAAAATGCCCGACGAATGTTTACAGGTATGCATGATCTCACAATGTGTTAATAATGTTTGTGCGCGCATTACCAGTTCTTTTTTGAATTTTTAACATCGGAAACGCTCGTTATAGCGCAATCTTGTCGGCGCGATTACGCAAATCGGTAATAACAACTCTGGAGCGAATTACGTATGGTGCGTATCGATTCACAGGACTATCGGGGTACTTTTTCGTGCTAGCGCGGTTCGTAATATCGAAATCTGGCGGTCGTTGGATGCCCATAATCGCCCCGCCGCGTTTAAATCGATCTAAAAAGAAGCCCTGGTCCGGACCCAGGTCCAAGAAGAGAGAGAAAGAGGAAAGTCTTCCCCTAAGGGCGTATAATGACACTAAATTGCCGCTTCTATCCTAGAAGAGATCCAAGATTAGTCGTTGAAAGTAATGAGACCCGGATAGACCGACCGTTCTACCTAGGCCGCTTTCATGCAAATTGTTCTCGAATCAGGCGCAAGGTCGACGTACGATTTCCATGATATCGTATTAACCCTGCGCGGTCCCACTATATTTTGACTGGCTCGGCGGTCCCACAGGGTCGTTTGTGTCCGTGTGCGATTTTCAACCGGCGCAAGGTCGACGCTTATTCAATAAGAATCAACAGTTCTCAAAGCCCAAAAGTTATTATTTTTTACGCCATAAATAGCTATTTGAGCGAAAATGCATGAAAAATGTGTTGAAATTTCACTCTGGTCACAAACGACCCAGTAACCGCGCAGGGTTAAGTGACCCAAAATAACGTGGGAAAATGCTGCGATCTTAGAAAAACAAATATGAAGAAGATTAAGATCAACTTGCTTGATATCGCGTAAATATGCAATCGGCAACGAGATAAGAATTATAATCTGTAATAGAAGCATGTGATGACTTCTTGATGCAAATTGAGCGAATTCAATTCGACACAATTTGTGTGTAGATTCCGTGGCAGATTTCAATGGTCTTCCAATTCCGAGAAATTTGCGGAATTCGTGCTCTTTCGCGAAATGCTCGAGGAATTAGAGGGGATGCAATTTGTGTGCGAGTTAAAAATTAGAGCGAACGGCAGAAGCCGACTGAAACTTTAGATAACGAACTTCATCAAAAGCAGCTCCTCCATGCAAATCGCTCGCGGGGATAGCGCGCGGGTGAAAGGACAAGGAGAGCGTCGGCGGCTACTGAAGGGCCGGAGGCTGAAGAGGAGAGATCCCGAAGCGGATTTAGACGCGGAGAGGTAAAAGCGAGAGGGTCCGCGGAAGCGGCAGGAAATTAAGGTCTGGAGGGCCGCGCGGCCATTAGCAGCCGGCGCCATGGAGGCGACACGCCCCCACGTGGATTCAACCTTGCGCCAGCAACACCGGCGAAAGACAACGAACGCGCGCACCCTTCCAGGATGGAAGCGACGTGAGCGAGGGAGCGAGAGAGGTGAAAGAGCAAAAGGGGAAGAGAAAGGAAAAACGGAGAAGTCGCGACTGTACACGCTCGAACTATTCTTCTTCGAGATTCGGAGTCCTGCTCTCAGTTGCCCCGCGATCATTCATCAACGGGCACAACAAATGTCCCGCTCATATTTCTCCGCAGTAAACATGACGTATTGTTGTATATGGTCGTTATTTGGGATGCGCTCGTGTACGAAGTCCCGTTTGAAAGCTTTCCGGGTGATTTAGTACTGTTATTTTTTGAAGTAATAATAAGTTGAATAATCAAGTGCTAAAATGTAGATACGTTTGCAAGAGCAATTTGTATCTCGAGGAAGCTGCGAATCGAACGAGATGTCTATAGCTTACATTTGAACGACGAGACGTTCGAAAGGTATCGAGAGTTATTATTCCGAGAAATCTGCGAACGCCGTGTGATTGCTCCCCGTTACGGGGAGCTCTCGACGAATGGGAGCGCTCGTTGATGCAAAGACCGTAGAGGGTGACAACTGGCACGGGAGAACCGCGGAGGGTTGAAAGGACGAAATCGTCTCTCCTGCTTTTACGTCGAGAGGGAGGCGGAAGGTTTAGCGCGGTGGAGATCGCAACGGGGTTGAGTGTCTCTCCGCCGGTGTACGAGCCACGCCCTCTTCAAGCCCGATGAGTGCAGGTTGTAGGCAGGCCACGTATCGATCCGCCGGGACAATATGACAGTGGCCTGCGGAGACAACGACGTCCCTCGATCAGCTCCCTCCACAGTCTCACTAAACCCTAATGCGTGGATACACGCCCTCCATGACGCGTTACGCGTACACGTTAACCATCTTGATCACGACTCGCGACTTATCACTTTTTTTTTGTCTATCGTTGATATACTCTCTTTGTAAAGAGATATCAACACAACTTCTGAGCTGTCAACCTCAACCTTCGCCAGAGGTTGTTTGGTCAAACGAACAATCGTGTAGGTGAAAAAGTGCGTGGTAGTGCGAAATTGACGAAGCGTAAAGAGTACCAAACTACTCGGCACCGGCGAGGCCCGGGTCCCTCTCACCCTCCTGTCGGCACGGTTAAAAGGGAGCCGACGTGAAATGGGCACCGGTAGGATCCTTTGTTTTAGCCGCGTGACGTCACGCCCCTCGTAGCCCAGCTAGGACTAATAATGCCCGGAGCTACGCCGCGCATAAATTAAAACGAAGAATCCTCGCTTGTCTCGCCTCGTCCCGTCTGTGCCGGCTCGGATCTTTTTCCGAGAACTCATTCGCGCCAAGGCGTCGCGCGATTGCTTTCCAAGCTCGCTTGGCCCTCGAACGTGCCAGGAAGTATCGACCGCCGTACAAGATCGTTAACGAGATCGGTCACTCGACACCCGATGCGACGCGGCGCCGGACGGTGGAAAATAAAGCGGAAACGTCGACGATCGTTCGAGCACGAGCCACGTGACAGCTGAACGAGGCGAGGGAGGTAAAAGGCCCGACAGGCGAGGGTGCGAAGCAACAAACCGTGGGGTGTCTACCGGTCGAGCTTCGTGGCGAACCGCATCCGACGTCCGTGTCAAACTTTCATTCCCCTTTCAGCTTGAGGAGAAACCCTCGTTCGCACGTCAGACGAAACGATCGGTACTTTATGCGTGAGCGCTAACGAAGACATCGAGAATTCGTTGATCCGAATAATTCCCCTTTTGTGTAAGAAATAAATGTTTTTCCAAAGATGAGAAAATATCTTTTTTGCTTATAGTTAGAAATTTTTTATTTCGACGAAAACGCAAATCTTCCGAGATATGACTTGGAAATTTCATTTTTGTTATCAAATCGTTGTCGTCGGATTAGCCGGGCAGAGACAATTAAAAGAACGACGGAGCTGTGGAAAAAGGATTGCTCCATAATGGAGCGCCGCGCAAAATTAGTCTGCGCTCTTTTCTGCTTTCGGTGTAAAAAGTGTCGGTCGTTCTCGAGAGCCATTGACCGCGACCTCCAAGCACCTGCCGAGCCGGTCGAGTTTCTGATTGGATCCACCTGCATTGAGTAGCCCCAACCAGTGGTATTGACCAACTACTTCCAAGTCGGACTTTGCGTATTTTAATTTATAGTTTTATATGTTTAACAGAATCACACGCGCGCGCACACTCTCTTTCTCTCGTTATCCCTCTCTATAATACATACACATTCTTTTTGCCATTTTTATAGATCGTTCAAAACGCTTTATCTACGATATAGCAATTTACATTATGAAAATATTTGTTAATGTAAATAATGGAAAGTTTTTTTTAAGCCAGTTTAAACATATAGTATATTTGAGAATATAGTCTCGTTTTTATTTATAAGTATATTGCGATTTTAATAAGATATTTCAGAAAGAATCTGAATTAATCCTAAAAATGTAATTTATTTCGTATTTATCACAAAACGTATGCTGGTTCATTTCGTGCTGCGGAAGGAAAAAAGCTGAAATTATTCACAAAACACGTAACACCGTTAGATAAGTAATGTAACTATTATTACCATGCAAATTGTAACATGTTACAGATACGGTGTTGTATACCATCGGATTATAATTTAAAATGGTATTATTACTTTTGCCTGAAACGATCTCGTTGGCATTCTCTTTACAATCTCGATACGCTTACGCCGACACGCAAAACATTCCGCGGGAAGAAAGAAATGTGCCTGAGATCGAAGCGAGATCGAATTGTTCAACGCGATTTCCATAGCGCGCTAATTACCCGTCCAGGTACAAGTCGGGCGAAATGTAGCGGACGGCACGGAATGCCGTTGCACGTTAAACATGGCCAGGTCTTCGTCTGGTCGAGCTGGGTATGTACGTCAACGAAGGGTTACGCGGGCAGACTTTCCTTAGCGAGGAGGAGAGCGATGCCAGCGATAATACGAATGCGGGTTACTTCGAATGCTAATTATTTGTTTATCAGCCTCCGCATGCAACCGCGCCGGCACGCAGCCAGTGTCCCGATAAGAAGCGGTGCCCCCTTGAAGCTGTTGCGCGCTAGCGTTATATACGCTCGACTTTGGCCTCGCAGATAATTGCGGCGATTATAAAAACGTTCGCTTTGCCTCGCTCGTCTTTCTCGTTATCGGACTGGCCGTCGACTTCGATATACTCGTTTCCTACGTTGTTTCCTACGTCGTTTCCTGGCTTCCTCCCTCCCTCTCTCTCTCTTTTTCTCGATACTTTTTCCTTCGTTCTTCGTGATTATCTTGAAGTATAAATTAAGACTTAATACGCACGATCGAGTTAAAAGTACGTATATATTTTTATACGACGATATAAATGTAGTAAGAATACAAGGTTTAGCTAATAGCAGAAATTTCTAGTTTGCAGCGTTGTTGCGTGACGTAAAATTGCACGTTATGATAGTTTTTGCTGAAAAAAAAAAGAAACAAAACTTTTTCCCATTGGTTAAAAGACGCGTTATCCGAGCAATCTCATTACATTTATAAAGTTAATTGTGTGATAGCACTATCCACGTAGCGTTTAATACAGGTCATGCAGTACCGTGCAAATTCTGTTCAAAAGTGAATTCGCGGATCACGTCGTGAGAGATTAATCTTCAGTCGTTTAAGCGCACTTTTTTTTTCTTTCGTCTAGTTGCGAAAATCTTTTCACGTTGGCGACTGGCACCTCGTTTTCCTTCCGTCTCGTTTCTCCGGCTTCGCGAACGGACCCCTCGATCGACCGGTAGCGATGGAACAAAATTGTACATTCGCACGCAACGCGACTGCCATTATATACGCGGGAGAGAAGCCAGCCGCGAGGTCGTCGGTCCTCCTTTCGACAAAATGGCGTTGCTTTTCTTGCTCGTCGGTGTCTCTCTTTTAATCTCGCGCGCGACACTGACCGCGTCCCCAACAAATGGATTTTTAACTCGGCCCATCTAAGCATCTCGGGATCCATTCAGCGGCGAACGTCAGTGGTGATCAACTTACCGAGCAATTTAGACGACACAATGTATCGCCAGCCTAACATCAACGACCACGATTATTAACGAGATATTACGGCTAGATTGCTCGAATCTCGTAAGCTTGGGGGATTCGAATAAACTCTGCTAATTTTTCACGATATTTAGTAAGATAGAATTCGAATCTATCTGTAACTCTTGGAAACCCTTTCACGGCACCGTTCTCGATAGATTCGCGTCATGCTTTTCTGTCGTCGTAACTGTGTGTACAAAACGTTTATTAATTCTAGAGATCAAATGAAAGAGAATTAAGTAATACGTCTTATCTGTCTGTCGTATCGTTCGCTCATAAATAATTATTAGCAAATTAAATTACGCGCGATAAATTTTTCTGAATATTAGGAAACGCGAGAGCGCGAAAGGGAAGAAAAAGATGAGGTTTACGGCAAAGGACGGGATTAATAATCTTATTCATGAGTGACCGCAGGCCGGCGCCGAACAGCGCCGCACTGTGACGGAATCTCCGTTAGTTCCCACCGGAGCCGAGCTACCTGTTACCCTCTGCCTGCTAAATTATGTTTTTTAATTAAATCCATCGTAAAGGAGCGGCTCGCCTGTATACCTCACTCGCCGCCCTTCTCGGCTCTCCTATTCCCTTCTCGCACGCTGCGTTACGAAAGAGTCGATCGTACGTCCGAGAGTGTCTACGTCGGGTGGCTCGAGGCCAAAACAGGGAGCTATCCAAATTTATTCGGCTATCCTATAGCCCGAGAGGCATCTCCTACTTTGCCTCCTTTTTGCTCCTCCTCCCAACGGCATCGAGTTTTTTTTTTGCCGCGGACCCTCGACAAATTTCAAATCGCCCTTGGATCCGATGATTTCCGGGTAAATATGTAAATCAGGCTCAATATTGGATACTTCTCTATTTAGCATTCTCTTTCTCTCTCTTTCGTGATAAATTCTATACCTTTATCAATCACTATCAATCAAGTCTCATATATAAGATTGATTATTGATCCTTATGGTCATAATTGAAGTATTGCAAACTAGAACTTTTAATTTTAGATTAAAGAGAACGCCAAACTGTTGGCAAACAGTGAAAAAGAAACAGATAGACATAGAGGCAGACAGAAGAGAAGGACTACCAATTCATTAGCTCTCGTAAATCCGTCGCCCCCGGCGTTGAATATTAAGCAGGTATTACGTGGTTCGGTTATAGCTCGCAGCCAGTTAACACCGGTATCATCTTCCCGACCTTCCGCACTCCTGTGTGCACGGTGTTATTTCGATGCACTTTCGAACAAGAGTCTTCGGTTACCGGAAAGTTCATCGCCAACGTTGACGAGAAGCTCCGCTAACGCCACTCCGATTTCTGACAAAAATCGCGACTCGTTTTTCAAACGTTATGTCTTCATTAGGATAATGAGGATGGCGTAAATCTCAAGGGACGCGCGCGCGCATAGAGAGTGCATTTTCAGAATGCCCTTGTCGAGGAACGACGGAAGCGGCCGCACATTTGCATAGAGTAATTTAGTGATACATAAAATTCCGTAGCCAATTAGCGCCGGAGTGTCCGATCTATCGCCCGGCCAGCCGTTTTAACGTGTTCGCTCGCCGCGGAACGCTTCTAATTTAGGAAGACGGTAACCCCCTTAAGAGTGGAGACATTCTCGCCCCATTAAAAAACCCTACGCTTCTTTGCGTAGGTTTTATCATTTATATTATACGAGTTTTACTGTCAGGATCCTAGCAGCACCGCTTTTACGTCTCGGACTAATATTCGGGCCACCCACACTAATGTTCATATTCGCGAAAAAGTTTTTATCCTTCGGACACGGCCGGTATTTTGTCTGAAATTGCATCTAATTAAAACAGATTGAAAATCATACACGAATATATGCGATGTGTAGAGATTATTAAAAATTGTTTATATCTCGTTTATATCTCATTAAAGGTCTTTCATTATTATCTGATCCCGTTGATGACATTAAAATATGATTTTTACGTACAAAAAGAGTTTTGGCCCTCTTCATTTAAATCGTTAAATTCCATTTATTACTATTTCCTACTAGCTTTAATAGGCTATTGCCGCGAGGCAAGCAAGGTGATATATCGTTCGGCGCTCATTGACTCGAAGTCTCATGAAATTGGAGGCCATTCGTAATTCTAGATCTCGACAAAGCTCACCGGAGCTTCGCACGGAAGCGGATTAAGCACGGAAAGCGCAAAACGTTGTGTGTCGGAAGCCGTGCATTAGCATATAGACGGAGTTGCCTCCTGGCGATGGTGTTGGGTAGGTAGGTAGCCACAAGGGGCTCTTATTTATTAACGATGTATTCTTCACTGCTACGCTGTATTTGCTCACTTTGTTCTCGTTAACCCTTTCCACCTTTCTCCGCCGTGAGGTCCGCGCTGAGAACTACTCGACTAAATAAAACCAATTTGACGGAGATGGGGGTAGGAGCGTATGCGGTAGCGGTCAAAGGATGACTAAGCCGGACAGGTTGATTAACTCACTGATGCACTATTCAATTCCGATCTGATATCTGAAAACTCCATATGATAAAACGCGATGCAATGACGAAGCTCTTAATAAAATTATTCAAGTAATTGAAATAAGGGGGACGACTTTTATAATAGAAATTGATGTAATTTTTAATAACTCTTTTTTTTTCTAAACTACGCACACACAGACGAAAGGAATGAGATGAAGAGGGAGGTTTATGTACCACTGAAATGAACAACATATTATTTTATGCCGTCCATTTATTTTTCCTTCCTGTACAATTTATGCTTTCCTAAATGTTCGTTCAGTTATTTATACGTGTTACAAATTACATTAACCGCGTCTGATCAATCGCATCATAAAGGGTCGCGTATTATAATTTCGAAAATACGACCCACGGATTCTTGTCCCAGTGTTCCGAAAGGGCACTCGGTTCGGGACGTTTAATAAATTTCTCTATCTATGCGCTTCCATTATCCTGGACGTTCACAGCTGTTTGTAACTCGCGGGGACTCGTAGGGACAATAATTTCCGAATAGCACGCCGGGCTCGGCCTCCTTATTATGACGCGTGAAAGGCGCGCGGTCGTAAGCACGCCTTTATCAGACGTTTCAGGTAGACTAGCACGAGGTCCGTCTCTCGATCGTTCGCCCTCCTAGACGTGTCTACCGAAAAACCTCCCCTCGTCCTCGTATATTCAAAGTTTTATAGCTGCAGCTACACGGTGGTCCCGGTCGGCGGCTTTCTTTCAATTACGAAAGTTCCACGTAGAATCGACGTGTAAATAGCGTCGACGCCGGATTGCTTGGCAGAATGATAGGTCGATAAATTAGGCCTGTATTAGCATTTAAACGATGGAGCGGTCCATCGACGATCTCGATGGCTCTCGATTACTGCGAGAATCGCGAAACGAGAAGAGAAACGAGACGACTGTGCCATCTCCCGCCATTGCTACCATCGATTGGATGAGAAACTCCGTGTCCTTCGTCATTCAAAAAGGGAAAAAGAATATATCTGTTAGCATTTTCGGAATTTGGCTCTCTTTGTAAAAGTTCTATACGAAAAAGTATTTTCTCACGTAAGTGAGATATTCTCCGGCAAGAAATTTCTCATTATTGTACGTTTACGAGGAACTACGGTATTTTACTAAGCGATAAAATGTATTTTACTGCGTATTTTATTTAGCGATAGTGTTTATAATCTGCGTGTTTTATTCAGCGATAGTGTTTATAACTTCGTCACTAATATGTTTCTCTTAGGACAGAAACCTTTGTTGTAAAAACCTTTTAGCATAATAGTGAATAGACGGAGGTCAGACGAGTACATATTAATACTTAATAACTATCGTGTACCATAAGAGCACGCCAAAGTAATTACGAGCACTCCCACATTCACGCTTCGTGAACTGAATTTCGAAGACAAACTTTAAATAATTCATGGAAACGTGTACGAAGTTGTCGAGATCGTTTTCTTTTTTTTTACTCGCTACAAGAGCACGCGGGGTAAAGTTGCATGCGTGGAGTCGAGAATCCGTGTGATTCTTGTCGCTTTCATCTCTGCGATATGCACGCGATTATCTCTCTCTCAACCTGGTCGTGGACGAGACGGGCAAGTCTGGAGAGACAGACAGTTACCGACGTTCTCCTGAAGATCGACCACACACGCCGCTCACTTGTTTTCGAACGATATTATTTATTCGAAGCATTTCCGAGACGATCACCACGATGTGAAGGCAGTGCCGTTTAGACGACGACGTCGTAATATAGTCGCGAAAACGTTTTACGAGACGCAGAAGAGCCGGTCGAACGGCTGTACGAACGAGACAAATGCGACGCGCGAGCTGATAAATAAATTTACGCCAGGCGGCTCGCTCGCGTGTGATCGTTATAAGTGGCCCTTTTACGACGAAAAGATGCATTGAAGCACAGAATACACGTCCGTCCGATGCGCGCCCGCTTCTCGCACGATCACGAATGGAATCTCGATGGAGCGAGAGCACCATCACATTGCAGAGGTCCGCGCACCTGCAAATGTTTATGTTCACTTAAAAGGTCATAAAGATCTGGCGCTTCGGTAAATCTACGCGGTATGCTCTTCGGGGTGATAACGAGCGCCGCGAACGACATGGTCGCCGACCTTGAAGACAATCTTGAAGACGCCGAGACGATCAACGTACCGGACTTTGAAAAGCGAGCCGCGATAACGGACCGCCGTTCCCTCGGAGTGTGCTCACGCACAAGCACACACGCAGGACTCGCACGCACGGCAGCAGGTTTCACTGCATTTTATATGCAATTTAAGCGATAGTAGCGATGTACGTATTTGGCGGAGACATAAATATATTCTCGTGTGATAATATCATTTTAACATTGATATATACCCCTCAATATGACTTTATTGCAACATTCATTTTCTTATCTTCTCTTTAATATATTAATAAATCGATAGAGAAAGAAATTCAGAATACAGGAGCGAGTGTCATTTCCCGTGATACGATCAGTGGATCAATGTCAGGGTTCGATACACCTGCGTCGTCGCAATCATCCCCGATGCGAAAGGAATTGGCCGTGTGATCACGGCCACCGACGTGGCATTTGGATCACGGTTAGGGTTGCCAGATGCGAAATGATTTCTGGGACATTTTTTAAGCGACGGAAAATTGGGTTGTTGGAGAATTTTAGCTAAATTTTTAATTAATTAGTAACTCTCGAATCTATAAAGCTCGAACATATTTAGGGGTAAAAAAAACAAAAGTTTTTGTTAAAAAAATATAATCATAATAATTATTGCACAGAGCTGACAAAGTATAGTACGTATGATTTGTACTGTCTAAATAAAAATTAATATTAGATAAGAACTGAATAGTTAAATCAGTAAAGGGGTACTGCTGTGTTAACTGTGTACAGTGTACTCGAAACAAACAAATACGGTAACCAGTTAGACACATGAAAGTTATGATTTTGTTGAAATTTTCCGGAACAGGAATTCGGACTTCAATTACTGGACGGGCAAGCTTAAGAATTCCGAGACTTTCCCGGAAATCCCGGCTATCTGGCAACCTTAACCACGATAGATACAAGATCGTTGGCAAACTAACGTGTGACCGGTCCGCGTGGCGATCCTTCCCGCGTGCGCTTTAAACGTCGGCTTATCGGGGTCGTTCGGTAGGAAACAAAAGCGCCGCGTCGGGCCGACGAGGTAATTTAGTCGGCGGACGACCCGCTCTCTCGCCCGGCGAATCCTACGAGTCGAGTAATATAGCGGCCGTCTCGCCTTTGCCGAACAGGGCGATGTGTTACCAACGGCGTTACGGCAACAAACTGGCACTAAATCATCTTTGGCAGACCACGTGAACCCGTTCATCTCGCCGGCCGGACGCAGCTGCCGCTAAAGTAAAGCGGTTAAAGATCCAATCTCTCGAGGAGAACCGCGCTCTTTCTCTCCCTCGTCTCGGCGCTATAATATTCCGAGCAAAAAAGACGCACGCGCGGTCTTCCGAGATCGGCAAGTAGCTCGAGAACTTGTAAAGTTTCGCGCACGAGCGTTAGAAACGACAGAAGATCGCATTCTTCCGTTTCTGCAACGGCTCGACGTCGATCATCTCGCGAATTCTTTAAATAATCAGTCTTTTGACCTTTCAACATATGTAGTCTACATGTAGTGTACGGAAGAATTAAGGATCATATATGTAGGTAATAATAACCACGTAAGTATCGAATTCCGAGATGTTACTACCGCCTATGAACTGTGCGAAGTTTTTATATAACTGTCACGTTTAAGTAGGTGACTATAGACATACTTAACACTGCGAACGTAACTGACGGGACTATAAATCTACCTTCAAAACAGGTGGCTCTATTCTCGAAGAAAGTGCGGTTTGCATACACCTTTGCTGAACGTTAGCGAGCCAATTCTGGCGTTAAACGCAATAAAATGCATTATTTATCGTAATAATATAATTTCCGACGATTTGTATCATTGATTCATTATGTACAAATGACGATGCGTTACATCGTTATTAGCGGTAATATAATGCTGGCACGTAGATCCAATCGTAGGAGGCTCTGCCAGCGACTTGTAATGTCGAGCCGATAATGTCAAAGGGTTAACGTAAAGATCACCGGAATAGATCGAGACGCGAGCTTCGCGTTGCGAGTATCTGACTTGTCGAACGAAAGAGCATGGCTCAAGCGATAGAAGGTATTCATCGCTCAAGAAAAACATTCGATCTACAGAGCATTATGCTCACGAGATAAAAGCATTTCCATGTAAAAATTTAAATAATAAATCGAAAAGCGCGCGTTGTATTATAGACAGTAATTTAGAAAGGCCGCAACATTGTGTAAGTTAAAGCGAAGGCGGAATTAAGCGGTCCTCTTCCTTAGCGTTCGACAACGAGACGCTTTACGATCGGTACACGCGCGTAATACCTATAATCGCACATGTAATCCGTGCTTGAGAGGAACCTGCGCTTTCTATCTCGTTAACGCTTGGTCCGTTTTATAATATCAGCAAAATTTTAAATCGCGTGAATTATTAAAAATGGCCTATTCGTCATCGGGATGTATCGCCCAATATGATCGCGATTCTCAAAAACCCACAAAGTGAGCTGACTGGTAAAAAGAGCAGAATAGTGTTGAAAAAATATATTGTTACAAGAGTAAAAAAATAATAAAGACAAGTATGGAAATGGTAGAATGGTACATACGTTTAGAGAAAGTTTGCTCGTGTGCGTAATTGACATGACGTGAAAAATATCTTTAATGGCATCGGTCGACGAAACGATAAAGTTTACCGACACGCACGTCACTGTGTTATTAAAGTCAACTGAAAACCATTAAAAATATTTCTCACGTTGTCTATTACGAGAGATTGTAATTCCAGATATTTTCTATTTTATACATATACTATTATTGAGCTATTATTGAGCATATAGCGTTATAATTAATATTTTGCGCTTATAATAATAGAGAATGTTGCTGTTTAAAGGATAATTTACCCTACATGATTAAAAATGCAGTTATTTATATAATATGGAAGTGTAAATAAAGCTGGTGATTTGCTTCGAAGACTCAAAGCATTTCATAATTTCTGTTATTCAATAAGAACCACTTGACTCTTTACCGAAAGTTTTAAATATGTAATATTTTGTTATAATACTTCTTAAAATTCTAATTTAGGGATAATTAAATATTTTTTAAACATATATATTAATTCTTTTTATTTATAATATTTTGAGCGTTTCCTGATTGAATTTGCACGAATATGTTTTTCGAATCTTCAAAAGTAAATCACACAACAGCTCTAGTAAACATGCAATGGTTCAAATCAATTAACCAAAGAGATTAACGAATAATGTTAAACGTATATATAAATTATCGAAAAATATTGAAATGTTAGAGTATCACAAAATTATTGTTGTATTGTTAGTATCCATGCAGCGTAACCGCGCAACCAACATTCGCGAAAATGAACGTTGCACAGATATCAGTACTGGTGAATCGACCGGATCTGGAACAAAATGGTTCGCGTGTCTTCCGCGCCAACTTCGCAAAATTTATTGCTTTATCGTGCTTTCGCACGGTAGATCCGCGATACCCTCGCTCGTTCGTCTTATCTCGCAGCGAATCGCACGTTTCGAAATTATGCAAATCATTTTTCCCGACATTACATCTTGAACTTCTCGAACGACTCCATAAGCGAGGTTTCGACCATAAAACGCCGATCCCTCGAGGGTGAAGAACGAAAGAAGAATGTTGCCCCGTTGTCAGTTGGTATTTTCATTAGAAAACAAGATTTACTATCAGCAAATTTAATTTAAAGAGATGACACGCGCGCGATCCTCGTTGCTGCCGATTGTATAAGATTCGCCTGGGGACACAGGATCATGAAACGAGGATCATGGTTAATATGATTCGCGAACACGGGACCAGGAACGCGTGGAATCGGTTTATCAGATCGTCGCTATTGAATCGCTCCATTAGGAGCGCATCTAATCGCAAGTTGACCCTCGAAATGACGGGGCCACCCTCGTTTTCGAGCTCCGGCGGGACGCCCTGCAACAGACTGTGACATATTAAGCTACCCCCGCCCTCGCAAAAGGGGCATCATCCCCGACTATAAGTACCTCGTAAAGAGGGTGACCCCCCCGCGATCGGATTTATTGTTTCACGATTTGTTGGACGAGCGAACGGGCCGTGGGAGCGAGATCTGTCGCGGTCGGTTCTCTGGGTAAACCTACGCATCGACAAACTGCATAAATATATTATCGTCGTTGCGCGGAAAGATTGCGAGCGATCGTCGAAGATGGTTGCTCGAGGAGCGGTAATGTTTGTGAGCACGCGAGTGGATGCTTACCGTCGCGCCTTTCAGCGATTTTATCGCCGCGACGGAAGTTTGAATAATCGTTGACTGTCGGGTGAATTACATTGTTCTGACCATGTGATATACGGGATATGTCTAAAGCATACTGGCTAGTAAATTAAATTCATCGGAAATGTGTTTGCAATCTTAGGTAATCTTGTCAGGTGGATTTTGAAACAGCATTAACATTAAATATTTTATAGTACGTGATGGTATTAGTATCCAGCATTGAGAATTATCTTTAACACACGTCATTAATAGGAGAAACAGAAAGATTAAATGTTAAAAGAGAAGATGTTTAATGCTCGATGACAAAGAGCTGCGTAAATAAGCGGCTAAACATGGAAAGCCATGTGAGTCCCCCTACATAAAAATTCATAAATGAACGAACGAGAAAACGTTCCCTCGATTCTCGAGGACGCACCCATAAATCGTGATGGCAGTGCGTCGTCCTTCAGCGGGAGAGGGACTCCGTTTTCCTAATTCACTGGCGGATGTCGCGCCGGAATAGAACATGGCGAGAGCGCCATCCGATCCGTAAATCTAACGGTATCGTCCCCGACGACGACGGGGTCGTTACGCAATGCGCGGAGAGGATAATTCGTCACCTCGGGGCACGTAGAACGATAGGGATACCGAAATGCAAATTATCCGGCTTGCGAGAACGCGAGCGAGCGAGCTGGTGGAAAATCGGAGTCGCGTCCCGTTGACCGACCCTCGTTCGCCAGTCCGGTTTCTCCTGGCGCGCCTTTTCAGCGTGTTTTTTTTCCTTATTATGCGAACTACGTAAGATCCCCGATACGATCTAAATTCGTCGACTCGGTCAGTGGTCGCCTCGCGAATTGGTTCCATGAAAATGTAGGCGAGGCACGTTGCAACGCCACGAGATCAATCTTCCGCATCACCTTTTTACCGTCTTTCACTCGATAGTTAGGTAAACTGCGTCTAATCTGACTACGTTTTAATTCACGTAAGATCCAACGAGAGATCTAGTAAATATCTAAGATAATCCCCAGATATTTAAAATGGGAGTTCGTTTTCTTAAAAGTTACGTTTCTGGCACAAATCTCTTTTTAAAATCCACACGTAAAATTCTCGTGTAACGTTTGTTTGCGACGTCAGTACGAGAACAAGACAGCTATATTGAGTGCTAAATGTGCGGTGGAAACACGAGTCATAATCTTTAAACTCCCGTCAGACATTCCATTTGACTTGTCGTTCGTAAGGCGTTATGAGTTATCGATACAACATCCACTCATTAATCACGCACGCCTCGTTGGTCGAAACAAGCTTCTCTTATTTCCGTAATTTATTATACGACGCATTATGTGGAAAAGAGAGACGAAGCTGTCACAGATTTATTTCTGCCCTGACGAGTATATTCGTTTCTATCCTTTCGAGATAGATACGTGCGTGCCGCCGTCATTCTCGCTCGAAAGGCTTCGTTGACGGGTCGAAACAATTCAGCGCCGGCATGATGTGAAATAATTTCCGAGCGCGTGGGGTTCCGTGAAGGGCTCCGTGGGTCAAGTATCATTACGCGTAACGATTACGCCAGCGACTCCGCTTTTATTGGCATTTCTAAAACGCGATGTATCTTCTCTCTCTCTCATTCTCTCGAGTTAGCAGCTCGACGCACTCGTCGTCGCGTAAGCGACGAGGATAAAAGGGTCGTTTAAGGAGGAGCGATTTACACAGAGGGAAAAGACAGACGCGCACGTCCGTCCGTACATACGCGCGACCGATTTAATATCAAATCCGCCGCATTCCGCGGTAATAATACGCCAGGCAATTATCCCGGCCATTACTCGAAACTCGTTGGTTCCTCTTTCGCACGCGAGCCGCCACGCAACGATTCCGCACGCTGCGTGTGTGCATATGTACCCGGGGCGGTCCGGGCCGCGCAAGGTGCGAGCGTATGCATCTGCTAAAAGAGGAAAATCGCGGCTGGCGTCTTCACGTGCGGCAATATGCCGGAAGTCGTCGTCAGAATCCCGGAAGAGGTCGTCGGCGCGAAAAGAGCTTTAAATTGCTCGAGAGAAGACGACGCTAAATACGGCTCGGCGCGGCGAATAGAACTGCGGGACGCGACGAATATTCGTCACGCGAGCGTTTTTCCATTCTTCTTGCCCTCCTCCGGGTTTGTCGGGCCTCTCTGCGAAGAGTGGAAACCGGGGGAGAGGTGCCGGCACGTCGGTCGGGACGACAGGCCAACGTGAGCGAGAATTCAGATTGTGAGCCTGATTTTTACCTTGTCCGAGCGTGTATACGTACAGTGGTGGCTAAAAGTTTGCCGCTGGCATGAGCGATAGTTCGATTTCGTACAGTCTTTTTGGCATAATAAAAATATTTAATGACTGATTTTTTTTTTTTATACCAATACTTTGTTTAAAGAACTCATTATTAAGTCTTTTATTACATGTATATGATCATATAATATTTGAAAAAATTTAATTTAATAATTTTTTCAATAAAACTTTGGTTTTTATATAATTACATGTATAATTTTATATAACTGGAGAATTTTTATTTAATCTATCATTAATTAATTTAATTTAATTTATTATTATTATATGTAAGGGGAAATGTAAGGAGAATATGAAAAAATCTCACGTTATGCTTACATTTAAAATGAAAACGTGTGTTATGTAATATTTAATTGTAATTTAATCAAAATTATATTTTTTCTCACCTAAAAAAGATTGAAATCGAGGAGAGAAGATAGAGAGCGAGAAAGTGCAAGACCGACAATCGAAAGAGCGATAAATCATCGCGGTCGACACTAGACGCGTCCATGCCGTCGGTGTTTTGGTTTCGACACTGCGGGGGAGATGGCTTCCCGCGGAGGCGCCCTTTATCCCTTGAACCGAGTGCCAAGAGGCCGGCATTGCTGGATAAAGGGTAGAGGCGTCTGCGTCCCGCCGAGCGTCGTTGGTACCCGTCATTCATCGCGCTCTTTCAACGAGCGCCCGTGGTTTGCTCCGGTAACGATTACTCGCATAGTACTAATCACAGTGCTAATGCGTCAAGCGCCACACGAAAAACCACACGATACAAACAGGTGCGTACTTGGAATAGGCTTTATCGAACGGCAACCTCTTCTCCTTTGAACGTCCATACTTGTCTAACAAATTATATATAATCTAATCTAATCTCCAACTTCCTCGTGTT
The DNA here is from genome assembly GCA_901521435.1 of Crematogaster levior. Classification (NCBI taxonomy): domain Eukaryota; kingdom Metazoa; phylum Arthropoda; class Insecta; order Hymenoptera; family Formicidae; genus Crematogaster; species Crematogaster levior. The sequence goes on from CABEGB010000658.1 coordinate 172,972, forward strand.
CATGCGCATTTTTATTCGACGAGTACTATTGTCCGGTTGTTTAAGAATTCCTACGGCGAGAGATAGCGAGATCGTTAACAGCCGTTCCGGCCAACGCGCGTTCGAATAATCATCTGTCAACGAGGGTATTACTCATTCTTCGCCGGTACTATGTTGTACGATTGTACCTACAACGATCGACAAGGAATTATAATGGGCGGTCGCGTGCACGCGCGACCACGATATCGGTATCGCCGATATACGCCCGGGAGGAAGGAGTGTGCGCTAAGCTCTCCGTCGACGGCTGAAAATTCGTAAAGTCGCGTTTTCGCCACGAGCATTTTCAGCCTCGGCGGAGATACTACTACTCCTCCCCATTGTTTCAGCGAAAAAAAAAATCGCAGGCTTAAATAGAATCGCGCAGCGAGAGTCGTTAATAATCGTCCTCCACTTTACTTGAGTGGTACACGATAAAGCCTCGAGGTGTCGACCGCAGATCGAGTATTGTTCGTCCTTTCCCATCACCGGGGCCCTGGTGAATGACGCTGCCCCGGCGATGATACGTCACGATAATGGCCGGTAATTCGACGTACCATCGCCGGGGCTCGTGCGCGCCTAGGAGGAATATTGTTTCGCAGCGCGCCCGCGATGGGAGTAGAGAGAAGTCTTGGCTTTTCAATTATCGGACCTTGGAGCGATACGATGATGGCCGGCGGAAGGCACGTATAACCCGGTGCAAGTCGCTGCACGCGGCCGGTAAACCCACACGCACGGGCGTATCTACGCCAAATTGCAGGTTCGATCGAGCCGCGCTCGTATGTACGCGATGCGCAACGGTACGTGGGGTACGCACCACGCGTGTGGATCCCGCGAGTGATCGATATATCTTTTGCACGGAATTCGCGCGGTCAACGCGCCTATCCGCAAAATTTTGCTAACAATCTTCGATTATCGTTCGTTTAACAACACCACTTTGTCTTCTCTTTCTTTTTCGAAAGGGATAATGTAATTTTCACTAAAATTTACCTTCCCCCTCTCTCCCCGTGATCGATGTCATTCTTACAAAAATGTCCATTTCAAGCAAAAGCTGAATCAAAAGAGAAAGGTTGTTTGGACCTTTCACAAGTGCCCTTCACCAGTGTCTGTTCGTGACTCGGTATATAAAATATCGCACGAGTAGACTTCTTTTTGTGCATTTCACGATTTATCAACGGCAAAGTTCTGTTATCTCGAAGGAAATGCGTTGTTATCTTTATCGCTGTCTCAATCGCTTCACTGTCATAACTCTGTCATAACCATGAGAAAACATTATGACGTCTTAAAGACATGTAAAAAACATTATGAAATTTTAAAGACATCCTTTAGACATGTGTGTTGTCGCTATTTAATTTGTCGTGTGACATGTACTTTTATAACCCGTTCACAGCAGAATTTTTTTTTTCAAACAAAAATCTTGCGAAACGAGAAACGTGGACGTGCACGAGACTTCGATCAATAACGCAGCCATCGATCGAAGATTAACTTCCGTAGTGTTTTTTAGACTGATTCACTTTGCAGATAACGCTGTTAATCGAAGCCGGGAAAGCAAGGATGAAGGGTAATGGCGAGTATCGTGTTCCGCGACCGGTTTCGAGAAAGGCTCACTCGAGGTTCTAATACGTTGAAACGCATAAATCATCCGCAACATAGACGACTTTGAAAAAGCAATAAATATATCGCCCTGTGTAATATCTCCTAGCCTGCAATTTTACACAATTTATGTCTCTCTGAAATATATAAGCGACGTGCCAATCCAACTCGTAGGGACCTCGTCTATCGCATATTTCTGCCGTGTTTAGGATCGATTATACTTTCGGATGACGTTTTTCAGCCCGCGGCCTCGCTTTTCAGCATGAATTCCGTGACGCGCAACGATTTTCCATTTCCGAGATATTGTTTTTCGAAATAATCACGAAATAATCAAAGCGAATCACGCTGGAACTGAAGAGACTTCGCGTGCTCTCTCTTCCCAAATTTTCTACCTTTTGTTTGTTTTTCACAAACGTTTATGTGTGTAAAAAAAAAATTATCACTTTATTGTCACGTTGTCGTTTACTTCTCAGCGGGACCGTTTTTCCCAAACGTCAAATCTATGATCAATTCGGTATCACAGTTGCAAAACTCATGTGTGCATACATGCAAGTTTTTTATGCGAGCCCGCTGCACACATCCGTACGCAAATTATAACCGGCTGTTTATACGAGAGAAAAGGGACGAGCGCGCGCGACGTCCACGTCGATGCTTAAACGAAATCAATCGATCATACGTAATAACGGTTTCCTAAAGACGACTTTTCACAGACCACCACCCGGCGGCCATGTTGTCTCCCCGCACATCTGCTAGTTTCGGGCTCAGTGCAGCACGATGAGCAGAACGAGCTGTACGAGCGAGCTTTCGAAAGGGTGTTTACACGTCGCGAGTTACTATGTGCTCGACGAAAATAATTCATTAGGGTATCACGTTGGGCGTGACAGAGGGGAGACCTCGAGAGAAATGGTGAACCAGTATCCCTGAGTGATATTCCGCAGAGTAGAGAGTTTTATGTATTGAAAGTTCATTGAAACAAACGAAATTTCTATATAAAAATATATAAATAGAAACTTGATAAAATCTCACACTTATAAAGAATTTATTACAAAATAAGAAAAAGGAGAAAAAAATAACGATTCCAATTATATTTCGCAAATGCTTTGTCAAAGAGAGATAGAAAGGACCTTTTTGAATTTTTAACCGCAAGCATGCGTTTCTATTGGATTCTTTCTGGCAACGTCGAAAGATCTATTCTCCGGAATCTGAAGTGAAATTCGGACGCTCGTGATCGCTTTTGAGATACGTATAGAAGGGCTTCGTGGTCAACGAAAGGCAGTATGCATCGCGTGTTTCGCAAGAGATGTTGCGGTCGTTTAAGGAAATGGTGTTCCCTCTTCTCTCTCTCTCTCTCTCTCTCTCTTGTGCTCTCAAATAGTACAAATTAGGACGACATCGTCGTGTGGCATCCGGTGCTTCAGGTAAATCCTCTTAGGTCACGTAAAAGCCCCGCGCAACCCCTCGCCCGCGTTCCCGGCGTGACGGAGGACGCAGTTTTTCTGCGCGACGAGCATTGCACTCCGCAGCGGCCGTTCGCAGTCCATTGTTGCCCTCGAAAATGTCAACGGGACGTCGCTTAAAGGGACACCTTTACCAGACGAATCGGATTATCGGATTACCGATGTGGAAGCAGGAGAGCCCTCGAGAGGGTACTCGAGAGCGCGGCGCGGACGACGTCGTGCAAAATATTGACAGGTGTCAACTACGTTCACCATTGGCGCGGACACGAGCAGAGTCGCATAAAAGAGATCGAGGACGTTAGTTTCTGTCACAAGGACGACATATATGTTCTCCTTCGTGTCACAATTCCCAGCGATATATACATAATAGGTCATCTACTTCGAGAGATACAATTCAAGTAAAGATTCCTTGTAACCTGCACGCATATGTACATGCATATGTACGATATTATAAGTTTACGCAAATTTTTAAAATATTTATGAAATTGTGGAGAGAGGTGGAAGTAGCGTAAGTTGGTGGAAAAAAATTCCGCTGGAAACAAAGATATATTATGTCAACGAAGAAAGCGACGGGGCGCGGCGGAGTCGTACGTGAATTAGTAACTCCGGTTCCAGGGAGGATATCCCAGGCTTCGTCGGTCGTGCATTAATTATTAATAATACACCGGAATCGATCGCTAGAAAGACAATGCTGCTGCATTGCGCCGTGAGTCGTTTATAGCGTGACACGTTTGCTTGGTTTCCCTCGGATTCACGTCTTTTCAACGTAGCGTGCCGACATATAACTTTTACGAAGAAAATTCTCTCCAAGTTTTGTACGTAGTTTCATGTATAGCTCCAACGTGACGAAGGTTCAACGTGTACCGTTTTGCGTGTACGGCGGTTTATTATGCATGACATTGGAGCGGTAAGAGAGTAACATATCTTTATACTACTAAACACATATATTATGTATCGCGTTCCCTCTCGTCTTCCTTTCTCTGATAGATATCATAGCCATATAGATTTATCTTAGCAATTTTTTAATCATGAAAATTTCATGTAAATTTTACCGTCGATATTAAATAATGTAACGTATACGTTTGCGAGATGCAAGCGGCGAAAAAAGGTTGAAAGTGTACGATCGAACCGTCACGTCACGTCGAAACTAGACGTAGAGGGTTGTTGACATTCCTATCCAATCGACCCCGAGAAAAGAAGAGGGAGAACACGTATGCGTGTAAACGACGAGTTAGCGTTGCGCCACGACAGCGAGAGTTCGCCTCTATTCCTCTTGTCGCGCTAAGTCGAGCGTATTAATCGACGCGCAACGCGGAGGTCCCATTCACCGATGCGCCGTCGAGGAGTTTCATGGCCCTTTAAGGACAGCCCCCATTGACGACATGAGAGACAGGGTGAGAAGAAAGAAACAAAGAGACAAGACCCTTATGGAGGAGAGTATCTTATTGGCGGGATCGGGTGGCGAAAGGAAGTAGGCATCGCGTTTTCATCCCACGCATCCTGTCAAGTGGATTCCTCCGGTGCACAAAGGAGGTCGGACAAATAATTGGCTCCTCGGATACACAGGTAGGGCAGTCCTTTTGAGTCCTGAGAACCTTGCGCAAGGACCATTGTGCGAGGGACACTCGATACATTCGGATCGAGTGGCTCGACACCGGCAAAGGAACGTGGCTGGAGTTTGGAAAAACGGGACATCTCCGATTTAGATGAGACTCGGTATACGTTTTTTTTTCCTCACGACAGAAGCTGGAAAAAGCTTTGAAAGGATTCTCGCGCGATAGGAAACATTACCTTCGAGCAGAAAATTTCTTGGGAATGTGCTCCTAATACTCGATACATATTTTTACATCCGGAGAAGAGGGAAACGCGCAATTTTCCGAAACGAATTCATTCGAATCTCTCGCGATGTAATTTTCATCATCAGGGATTTACAGTTATTCGCAAGTGTGAGTTGTAGAACGATCTCTGGAGGATGCTGGAGCGTCGATGCCGCCTATGAATAATCTCGTAGCAAAAACGAACGGCTCGCAAAAAAAGACTTGTACGACGACGCGACGGCAAGACGGTCAAGTATGAAAGAATCACAGCGAAACAGGTTCGAACTGTTGACGAAGATGGGGAAACGCGAGTACCGAGAAACAAATAGCGAATTAAGGACCGGACCGTGCGAGGTAACGAGAGGTGGCAAAAAGTCAGACCGGAAACTGAGTTCGTCCGAAGGGCGATCTCTCGGGCGCGATGTCCACCGACGGATATGTGACTTTTCGCCGACGACATTAATACTCGACGTGGCACACAGGAAACTTTCTGCCTGACTTAATTAATACCCGCGCTCGCGCGCACGCCTTCCTTTTTGACGGCAGGGATTTAATTACTTTTTTACATCGACTCGTAAATCATCTCGCAGGGCCCGCACGGCGGCCGCCGTCGTCCTTCCTGCCGAGTCATAAAATAAAGAGAACTTCGAGCCGGCTACATGTTGCCGCCACAGTCGCGAAGGATACACACTTGAGTTTATCATCGTCAGATTATCTCCAACGTCTGATCCGTCTGCGCGATCTACAGCGTGTCACTAACTTCGTTATACATTCGAGCCAAAAGGCAATCTCGGCAAAGGAGGTGATATAGGTAGATAGGTACTTGCAAAAAACACCGCAAAAAATCATTATTTAAAAATCTTAATAATGATTGACAACTGTCACTGATAGGTCACTGATATTTGATATACGTACATAAGGTATTTATTTCTCTGCATATTTTTCAAATGTACAAAGGTATTTATCTCAAAGATTTAATCTGTGTCTTTTAATTTCTGATCAAGGTCTTATACATTGCAAAAACTCTTGCAATCGCATGATATGACGGTGCATAATAAGTTTTCTCCTTTCTTGATGTTGACACGTTCAACATTGATTACTTGGATCTTGTAAAACATGTTAGAAATTACCACGCGCGTTTTCAAGAACTTATTAATTTACACAAATGCAATAGTTAATATTTTCAAAGCATTTTTGCTTTTGCTTTTCCGCGTTAATTTCCTTCGGTAATTAAGCAAAATAAAAATTCTATAATAAATTATATAATAATTGCACATAAAATGTTATTATTAAAAATAATTGCACAAATAAACTTGATTTCTCAAACAATTATTTAATAAAAAAATCTTTGAATTTGAATGAAGTTCATGTAATATAAATTTCTAATAACTAATGCGTATTGATTTGTAATGTAATATCAATATTTTGATTTAATTAGTTTTCTTATCTTATGATTATTGAACCGACATACAAACAAATGATACGGTGCTCAGAATGTTGATTACTATATCATTCTAATACTCTACACATAAAATGAACTAAATATCTGTTGTGCTACAGATAATAATCAACCTCCTCATTTATCATTTCTGCATGTTGGAATAAAAACATCAACATATAATTATATATTAAATAAAACACCGTTTTTGTACGTATATAAATAATCGAATTGTCTCGTTGTAGCAATTATAAATAATAGCAAAGTAATTTATCGCTAATATGTAGTTGCACACAGCATCCATGTAAATTACACGAGGAACTATTTGTCAATTAATATTTGTCGTTTTTAATACAAGTCTCAAATATAACTCGTAGTGTAGAACGTTTTTCTCTGTGATACACGGAACAAGATTCAAAGGTGAAGTCTACTAGCGATTTGACGTCGGAAATCAAAGATGACATTCGCCTTGATGCCTGACATGACTACAACGTCAGCGATCAAAGCGATTGTCAGAGTCCTTTGAAGGAAATCTCGGCGATCTTATCGGAGGTGTCTAGATATTCGACGGTAGCTGCTAATCTTCGGCTCTACCTGCCAAGACTAATGTAAGATCTCTATCCGGGGTTAATCCGGATGAAATTTGAGAATTCGATCTTGCTCCAAAGAGACTTCCTTCCACCAAGAAATTAACCCGCCGGAGAATTCTTTTCACTAACGTCAAAGAACCTTTTTCACGAGTCATGGCGATAGAAAATTGCAATGTCACGAAACGTAGTAACAAATTTCGATACTCAATATGATGCAAAAGCCAGACAATTTGATGGACATCGATACTGTGACGTACATAACTTCTTGAAAGAAGGGAAAAGAAGGGAGGAAAGACTTGAACGGAGACTCACCACGTGCCCATGCACCGGCGACTTCGCGATAGACTGTAGCTGAGGATAGAGTTGACCAGCCGCCGCCGGCGTCATGTCGGTCAGCATCTCGACTTGGGATTGTCGCAGCCGGTGACCCCGCGGGGGTTCGCGGAAATGAAAGTCACACCGACAAGAAAGGAGTCCTCTCGCCTCGTCACTGAGTCTCGTTTGTTTTGTCCAGTTTTTCCGTTTTATACACTGCACTCGAGAGATCACGGGACCGGACGACGGTGCGATCGCGCTTCAGCGTATCGGACGCGGCTTCGGTGTCGTCCTCGCGGACAATCGTTCGCTCGGATAAAAAAAAAGACTCTCCGTGGGAAAGGCCCGGGATTACCGTGGTTCCCGTTCTTCGCCCCGTGACAGACTGCCGACCGTTCGAACGACTTGGTCTCGACCAGACGGGGATATTAGGTGGTAGGGAAACGTCCAGGATTCCACGGCCCCCGGGCAAAAAAGGGGTCGGATCCGTAGGGCGGAGTTCCACCAGAATCCGTCACCGCCCATCACCGCCTACCTGGTGCTGTGCCTGGTTTCCTCGACTTCGTTTATCCCCCTTCCTCGGGATCCGCGAGTCATCCCCCACCTTCACGGCCTTCCTCATCAGGGCACCCTCACCGCTGTCTCGGTCCCACCGCTCCGCTTCTTCGGCTTCTCTGTCGCGCCTGCGACCCCCTCCGCAACCCCCGATAATTCAGCCGTGGAAATGCGCGCGCAGCTCGTCGGTCGCTGGAAGGAGACACGCGCGGCGACTTTGGTCCCTCTCGGCGTATAGAAGCGAGAAGAGGCTCTCGCTTCGGCCCCTTCCTCCTCCTCGCCTACCCTCTCGCTCTCGCGCTTCCCCTTTCGCCACTTTACGTGACTCGGAGTCGTATCGTTTCGCGAGCTCGCGAGCTTGTAGTTTGACATAACGGTACACTACGCGCCTCGTCGTTATTTAAATACCGATGCGCGCGACAGAGAGACTCGGAACCTCGTGTTCTTCATCTTGTCCAAGATATACGGATTGAAATCATAGTTAGTTGCTCGATTGATCACATCCTTCGCGCTTGGTGTCCGCTTGTGTGCGTGTGAGGAAAAGAGGTAAAAGGGATAAACGAAGATACCTGGATATATTGACCCCTTCTATGGGAATGGTAGACGCAATAGCGATCGCGTTTGACGACTTACGGTTCCATAATCACTTTTTAAATGTTTCAGGCTATTTTGTTCGCCAGGAATTATTATCCAGGATTATCCTTAATGCGTCGCGCGTTCAGGAAATTACATGCAAATTGTTTTGTATTCTATCATTGCCTTTCATACGACCATACTTCTAATGGGCATTATTCCATTTCCACACAATTGTACCGATGCGATTACTTAAGTAAAATATGCGAAGATTGAATTTTCTAGCGATTGCTTGAGATAACATTTTGTTTTTATTAATTGCGCTACGACAATTACCTTCACTATTACATTATTCTATAAGATTTGCATACACGTCGTGTGTACTTCATTCTGTTCAAAAGTTCACGCATGATCTTACTTTCATATGATACTGTATACTGCTAATATGATTATATCTATATATTCTATATATTCACAGAGCCAAATGTATGTTATTTATCGAATTATAGTCCGTTTGTTGCAGTAATGCAACTGAATTGAAATATGATATTTCATTATACTCACTCTCGTTGGAGACAGTCACTTTATCTGATAAGATTATTTTATTTTTGCATGATACATTTACGGCACTCTCAACGGAATACTCTATTCCGTGTGCATTCACGCGTAAACTTGTTACAACATAATTTTACAAATGGATTTCAAACTCGTGTAATTTTTCGCTCCACGTTACGACAGCTGTGCGCACGGAAATCGATACTAATATTTGATCTGCGATAACGATAACATTAATAATGACATTATACTTGGCAAATAATTCTAAATCAATGATCGTATCGCAAGTTGCGTTGAAAAATATATCAATATTTGTACACTGCGATATCGCGCTATCGAAATGAAAAAGTAAATAGGTACAGTCTATATTAGCGAGAATGAATTAATGGATATATTTGCAGAATATAGATGTATGATTTGCAGAATGTGGACGACATTGATGTCTGGTTCGATTAAATGTCGCTATATATTTTTCACATCACTACAAGATTTAGAATCTCGTGGTAACGTTCATCTCAACACCTGCATAACTGTAATTTTGTATCGGACGTCAATTATTATATGCAAAAAAGAGGATCGTACGATCGCAATTTACTTGTGCTGTTTTGATTTTGCGAAATGATCTGCGTGCATGACTCAGGTAGGCGATGCAAGCTTGAGAACGGCGGTTGTTAAAATCACAAATATCACAAAGTTGTGCAGAGAGAACCTGCGGATACGTGCAAAAAGCTAATGCGATTTTAATTGTGTAGTTTGAATTTCAAATGTTATCGGCTCCGTCTTATAAAATGGAACAAGTACGAAGACGTATACTTTCAGTGGCGTATCCGTGCGGACAGAACATTTTTATAATTTTCTGGAAAAAAAAGAAAAAGGAATAAAGTAAATTGTGAGGATTTTAATAAACATGTAGAAAAATTAGGAAGCACAACGTTTTCGTAGGGTCTGATTAAAAATTGTCTAAAATAAAGAAAATAAAGTCTGGATACATCTTGCGTCAACGATTCGAGAATTAAGATGAGAGGTTGTCATTAGGCTACCGCAAATTTTTTTCGTCACATGGCGAATGATACGAGCCGCTTTTATAGCGGTTTGCGTCGTGGCTGTGATTAAACCGTGCCTATAAAACCGCATCGCGAAAGATAGCCAACCGGTTGCTAAGAATTTCATAATTGGCGTAATTTGGTGAGCCGGATTTCTCTTAAAATTTAACGCAACGGATCAAATGTACAAACGGCAATTTAATTCCACCACTAAAAAGCCATTTGTCGTGTTCGTTTATGTTGAGTTACAAAATTTAAATTTCCTGAATGCCTCAAACATGCAGTTTTAGAGCACATCACGGTTTTTTTTTTCTGCCGCGCGTTCGTTACCTTCCTACGCCAATGGCCGGTGGAGACGCGAGCGACGGGTCGAGGTCGCATTAGGATCTAATTTTCCATAATGGAAGAAGTCCGTGGCGTGGTACGGCGCCACTACGGCGAGGCGACTGGCTAATCGTGGTCCATTCATAACCATTCCGGCTAGCCGAGCGCGCAACGAGCCGACGATCGCCAACAGTCCCAATCGAGATTGGACCGGGTAATTTAGATGTAATATCTCATGGAGTTCGGTGACAAGGCGGTCGCGAAGTCTGCTCAAAGAGAATGCCGTCAAGTTTGACGACGAATTGTGACTCGATTTTCTCCTCGTATGTCTCCTAAAACGAAGATCGCGAAGTAACTTGGTCCAACCAACGAGATACTTAACACGCGATGAAATAGAGATACACAATTATATTTCTTCCAATTTGAATATATTCCACCTTTTTTCTTTCTGAATTCGCAAATGTAACACAACTGTATTGTTACATGGATCCATCCGAGTTTTTTTTTATGATTCCAGCTGATATATCCTGCATTACAGAGCAACCATCTGGTCAGCGTGATTTCATATCATCGCATCGACCGGATATAGTATTTACATTAGATGGTACCCTCGAGATAGACGCGTCCGAGTAATCGATAGATGGACGACGCAGAGGTGAGAAAGGAATAGGTTCGCGGAACGAGGGAACGTTATCGGCCGCCACCCGCTACGAATCCTGGCGGCGATTATGCGTACATCGCGTGCCACCGGCGCACAAAAGGTGCGACCCGCCCACACCCTTGCGTATCGCGGAGTAGGACGCTGAATGGGCGCGGGGGGAGGGGGTGCGAAAAGGGATGTTTTACAATGAACGGAACCAAAGACGGGCGTTAACGCTCGCGGCAAGGACAAATGGCGTTGGGCCGCGCGCGTGGAAGCGGTAGCTAGTAGCTATCGGGTTTCCACGTTTTCAGATTCCCGCACGAGAGCAGTTTCTTTGGATTTATTGCGCGCACAAACCCTCCCCGGACCACGATTCGCGAAGATGAATTGCGTCCCGATATTCTCGAAGGATAGACAGCGACACTATTAATCCGACACTAATGTACGAATTATTTCACGTTGTTGAAAAATGATTAGCGCCAATCGTCGTTCTCGATAACGCGATAGATCGACGCGGCCGACATCGGATCTTTCGATGATGGATCGTTGATTGGCAGAGATGGGCCACGGGGTTGAAAGGGAAATGGGGTCTACGGGGCCTCACGGGGGCGGATAATGACAGGGCGGTCTCGCGTAGCGAGGATGGTCCGCGCTCTGGGACCAGCTCGGCTCTTGCCTCTCACACGGCCATGTGGCCATCGAGAGATGCTGATGGACTAATAATTACCGAGGAACCAGCTCCGTGCGTGGCGGCTGGCAGCGTCGAAAATGAAGATTCACCTTACCAGTTGAAGCCAGATCTTGTCTACTATCTACTAACGGCGTGTGTAAGCCTTTTGCCGAAACCGGGCCGAAGGACGCAGACGCGGGACGTTCATTGATGTGCCGACATCTGCTGTCGAACGCTTTTGTGACGCTTCTACAAATCTGCCGAGCAACATTTTGAAATGTTCAGGTTGCTGAAAATTAATCTCAAGAAACGAGATCTCCGACATCGCGGCGATAGATTCCAAATTCCAAGATATTGCGATTTCCAATAATGAACACACGCAGTTACATATCGTAGAATGTAACGTGAAAGGTTTTTTAAGACCAAGCGGTGCATCTCGCCACGAAACAGGACATGGAGAAACTCGTCCGGGACTGATTTACGGATTCGTGGCCGTTGCCGGGGTGTAAGTCGAGATTCTGTCTACATCGTGCTTCGAGATAGAGAGACGCCCGACCGCCTGTGCCCGTCCCTCCGTCCACTGGCCAGATTTATGGGGTGTTCCATGGGAAGGAGAGGAGACAATTCCCCCGTAATTCACGCGTCGCTCCTTTCCGCCGACCGCGAACGTTAGAGGAGCGACGCAAATAAGGCGCACCCCAGTTTCAGGAGGGAATCGATCGAAATAAATATCTTTCCTCGATTTATCCTGCTGCCCTCGATGCTATTGCCTTCCTCTGCTCGTATTCCGAGTATATTAGATGTAGATAAAAGATGGAATGGAGAGGGATAATAACATCGAACAAGTTATTGGATGCTGCAGCTTGTATCGATCTGTATAAATTTAGCTCGTACACTTGGTACACGAAAAAAGATAAGTTTAGACGACTTGCAAGTCTAACTGAATATGCTTTATCGGATTAGCTAGCGGATTAGTTATCGTTCTCCCATCATACAACAGACTGAGAATATATGTATATAGAATGCTGTGATTATAATTAAAATAATTTCCACATTAAGGTCTTGTGTGTAATATCGAACTTTTTAGTCTTTGCATAAGTAGCTACTATATATATTTTTGCATGCATAATTAAAGTAAATTAGGTGTGACATTTAAGCATAGGTAATCAGAGGGAACGTAGCGCAAAGGAAATCATGATTCTTTAATAACCCATAGAAAAAATAATAAATAATATAGATAAATTATTGGCGAGAATATATGTATATATGGTTTTCATAAAAGATTTTTGCATTATACATGACGCAATTTAGACGTGACATGACTTGAATGGTCGAGGTTGACGCACGCGTTGCTATAATTACCGATAATGTTGGTGATAATAACCAATTAAGGAAAAAGTAAAAGACTCGTAACGACGATTAACTATCCTGCAAAACACATCGTTAGTCGACGTTTGAGAAACGTCTGATGTGCTGCGTTGCAGATTTAATGAATTATAAACAGCAATCAATCGATGTAAAACATCGAAAAGCGAAAACAGTCCTCGGTTGCGCAATGTAATTTATTTATACCGTGTTACGTTTTACGACGTTAAACATTCGCTTCTAATAGATAATAGATAAGTAGCGCCCTGCCTCCTGTATTTCTAACGATCGACACGTTTCGTCGGGTACTGTGTCAGAAAACGATCGAGAGCAGGCTGATCGCCGCGAGCGAAATGTCACGGCTTAAACGCGTCGTCCTTAAACGTCGAATATCCGGTACGCGAACCTTCTTCTGTCGAGGCACGTGTGTGTCGGGAATATGTAAGAGAAAGAAAGTATGCGAAGGAGTGGTTGGTACGCGAAAGTTTGGCGTGAAAGGGGGAAACAATTAGCCTGGCCAAGGACCCGCGCCGACAAATTCGCGCGCATGTTCGCTGGAAGTTGAGATCGCGAAATGACGTGCAAACTGAGGGACGCCCTCGTCCGCCCCCCGGCAATACGGTAATCACTATAATTACGTATCGAGCCCTTATATTAATATCCCCCAGCTACATCTCTCTTTTCATCTTCCTTTACCTTCCTCTTCGGTTCCACGGCGATTCCTCGTTCGTCGCCTTGGCCGCGTGAAAGCAGACTTTTTTCGCAGTCTTTCGCGCGAGTCGATCGACCGCGATTTATTATTGGCACGCCGCACGTTTCTTCGGATCGTTAACGCTGAGTGTTTTTTAAGTAAACGAAATTCCATCATCTCTCTTTTCCGTGGGTCAGCTCGTGATCGAAATTTATGTGCAACTTACGTAGGAGTACATTGGTACGGCAACTTGCGATTAAATTAAGAACGTTATTGGACGATAATTGAACGGTAATTGGCGCAGCCGATATTCCTAACAATAGCGTACTGGTATCCTCAACAAAATTCAATCGAACGATCCGATTGGCAATCGGACGAATTGAATTTTCTGCAAACGCCAACGAATTGATCGAAAATGGCTGGTTGCGGCGGACCTGGTGATCCTGTATCGAATCCCCTCTGTGTTAGATGTCGGGAGATGAACAATTAACGAAAGGGGCGCTTTAGAACCGCCCAGGCTCGTTATAGAAGTAAGCTGCGAAGGGGTCGTCGCGGGTTTGAATCATCCGCTAATTCGGCGAGACGCTCGTGGACTTTTAAATCGCTAAAATTACTCATTCTCGATCTGTGTCGCCGGTTAAACCGAATCTCCGCGCACCTGGCATCCTTAAAGAAATAATATATCTCGACATCCTACCTCGAGATACTCTGTTTCCTGCGCGGGATGTAGACTCTGCTGCGGTGCCGTCGGCGCGATCGTCATCACGTTTTGTGGATGGCCGTTATGTGAATACTGATATGCGCAGTTCATTTCTGAGTCTTCTCTGCTTTGAGAACTACGAGTTTTTTAAAAGTCCACCTGAGAGGATTATCCTTGTTCCCGTGAGTCGACGAGACTCAATCCGCTTCTTCGACGATCGTGACTCAGCCAATAGCTTCGGATTTGCGCGTGCAGGGAGACGCTTCCCGGATGACGTCCACAGGTGCATCGGCTGCAGCGGCGGCAGTCCGCTCGAAGTGCTCCACGAGCCCTCGTATATCCCGGTAATCACAGTAATTTCTGTGGCTGCCGCTCGGCCGCGGACGAGGTGGAGGAGGTCAGTCGATAACGAGGTCGGTCGAGGACACGACGAACGCGGATTCTCTCTTGTCCGGTGTCAGTTCGATACGCGTCCGACGTTGCGGCGTCGCGGAACGACCAGCCACAGACCCGCGAAAGGAGGTAACAATTATGAGAGGGACCCCTCCGAGATGCACCTCGCGGCGTGCAACAATTATAACTGAGCTTTTTCGTCCCCCACGTAGGAGAGAAGCGGTCCGGCTACGGAGGCGAGCCGGATCGGTATCTCTTTCTCGCTTTTTCTTTTCATTCTCATTCTCCTTCTCCTCCTTCTCTCTCTCTCTCTTTTCCTCTCACTCTCTTCCCGTCGCCCCCCTATCGCGCGGATATGCGCCTGTATGCGTGGACCGTGTGTGCGTGCGCGTGCCCCAGGAGAGTGCGTCGAGTGGCCGTTCCTAAGGAACTTCGCGAGTACGTTTCCATCCTGGAAGGTGTTGCTGGTGGGGCAGAAACAGCGCCCGCCCTCGCAACGGTCCTCCTCGGTAAGACCTCGCGATCGTCTAATCCACGTTGCAACCCTAACGAACGCTGTTCGCCCTTCCCTTACCTCTTCAGTCACCCCCCTCGGTCCCACTCACCTCCCCCTTGTGTCCCACCTTTCTGCTTGGTTTATCTCGTCCTCCCTCCATCGCAGCGTGGATCGCGTTCCCGACCAATTAAAACGTTCTACGATCACGTGGTTCAGCACAGCGTCCGTCGCTTCGTCTTCCTCTTCTGCGGCTCTTCTTGTTTTCTTCGCGTCCTCTTCCTTGTCCTTTTCCTCTTGCTTCTTCTCCGTTGTCTCCTCCACCTGTGTCACCTTTCTCTTTTTACGATTTTATTGTTTTCTTCTTCTCTCTCTCTCTCCTTTCTTTCTTCGTTATCTTTCCGTTAAGTTGATATTCGAATACGAGATTATTAAAAAAATTTCTTTTGAGATCTTGCGTTTGAGAAGTAGTCGTGGGATGACTAGGTTCGAAATATTAATATCGTCGTTACGATGAAAAATAAGTGATTTTACATTAGTTAATAATTATCTTCTGCTAAGGAAAATAACATCGTATCCAATGACGTTCATACAAATTCCCTTCAGAGATGTCCAGTGTAATACTAAGGACTAATTACACTAAGGTACATGATAATTAATTAACATTAACTTAATTAAGCAAGTTTTTACGTCAACTTTTTCCATTTAGTTTCTTTTTTCCAAGTATTTTTGAATAATCATATTTATTGTCCATTCGATTATCATATCTATTCAATTTTTATGATTTATGTGAATTATTATTTTTTGTTTATTGCAAATTACAAAAATTAAGGAATTTTGTTTAAAGATGTCTATGCTATCGATTAGGATCGCAATGATAATGCGATAACATCATTTGCGATATCAGAAAATATAATTTTCGAGTACAATGAGTAATTCTTTCGCTCTGCTATATAAGTCTATAATAGCTATAATAATAATTAGATGAGATTATCTAATAATGAACATAGATCACGCAGATGTGAAATCACGCTGACACGAAAAATAATAAATTACAGATTTAATTATTTAAAACGTACACCAATATTGTATACAAGTTTTTCGTTTTCAAACGTCAAATCGATATCACAAATAACAGGATAATGTATCATCGAGACATAAATTTCAACGATATAATTATCGTTAATATGAAATTGCAGTTGCGAACGATTAACCGATTGCATTATTGCCAAGTCAATAATAATAATAATAATAATGGTTTGCTGGTCGCTCACGTAAACGAGCGCACGCACGTTTGCATGCACACACAAATATCTTGTCGCGACTCTATTATTCGAGATAAATTGAAATCATTCATGTCGTGTGTTTATCACTGAAGACATGAAAAATGTTTTTCTATAAATGTTTTAACTATATGTACATAAACATACATATATATTGCTATAATGTGATGATTGATCCAATTGCATTTGTATTTGTAATTGCAATCGTATTTGGCACTTTAAGACAACTAAAACATGAATAACAGTCATTTCCCTAAATGATTATTATTGATCCGTTATTTTTCAAAAAATAAATTGTAAATCTTCAGAAGTTCTAAAGCATGCAGATACTCAAAGTCAAAATCAAGTCGAGTCTGATTATACCCAACGATTCATGTTCGGATAACTTTTGATAACTCGATTATTTTTTTTATCATTCGAATCTTTTCGCTCAACCCGTTTTATCAGGCTAATAGAGAGAAATCGATTACCGAAATTTCTTCCGATTGTTTTTAAGTTGCGATATGCGTCACAGGATACTTAAACCGTTATTTTACATTTAATTTTATGATTGATAACAAATTTGGTTCGTGATTTTAGATAACGAATAAGTTTGGATAGTTCGACTATCCTTTATTATCCGGAACACTCGATATATCTCGGTTTACTTGAGTTTTATCGAGTTATCGGAAAGCAAAATCCCTCAGAGAGACCAGCGATAATCGCTTCAATGGATTCTTCTATCGGACGCATAATACTAGAGGTATTTCATTCTTCTTTCATCTGTCTGTAGCGTTTGTAATTCGATACAGTGGGAACCGCGTGTGATCTCTATTGAATCGCTAGAACGTCTCTTTAGAGAAAGGATTTAAAGGATTATTTCGGCAACGGTGCCAAGGGTGCGCTGTCGACAGACATGTATTCTCTCTTCCACCCTCGCACATTTTCTATCATTCTTTTCAAAAAAGCCTATTTTAGCCTTCTTATGCAACATGAGTACTAATTGATTGTGACAGCACAAAGAATATGTATAAAATAATTAATAAGTTGCTGCAAGATTTCTCGCTAACCAAGTGGAAAACAATATTAGACTTCTTCCGCCGTATCGTTCTAAAACTATATCGATCTACGAACGACAGTTGGATCTCGGACAGGAAAGAAAGTGGAAAATATTAGGGTTGATCGATATACGTGGCACGGGGCCAGGTGGCGCCAACGAGCTTTCCCGAAAAGAGAATAAACGTCGATCGCGTTAAGGGATGATAAACGACGTCGAAGGCGGACTATGGGTAAAACGAGCGAACGGGAGAAAAAGTAAACGATGTTGCGGACGAGGGTGAGAGGGAAGGAGGGAGAGAGATCGACCGCGAGATGCAGCGGTCAGTGCGCAGTGCGAGGGGGTGAATGATGAAAAATTGTGTTAGCCAAGACTTGTGCGTTCTCCTGGATATGAAACTGCCAGACGGATAGACGGACAGACGGACGAAAAGAACGAATGGCCGTTTCTTCTCGAGCGGAGACGGGCCCGACGGTCTGTTATTACATCTACCTCTTTCTCTCCTTCTCACTCTCTTCACCCGTGTTCTCCGTGACTTAGGAGAGAAGAACGGATCGCCGCGTTACCGACGAGAGAAAGAATAATAGCCTCCCCCCGTATCCGTGGTCTACAATTAAAACTCTCTCGCGCGCGCGCCCGCGTATTTCCAAGGGCGGGAAGAGTTCTTTCTTGTCGGTGTACCGACTAATCGACTCGCGCTCACTCGCAAAACGTTTCGCATCCAGGCGAAATGGTTCGCGGCCCAGACGCCTCTATCCCCTATCCGGCGTCTAAAGATGATCAAGCGAGTTGTTCAATCCACTTTTTCGCCGGGCATTGAAACGTCCGGTGGTACCATGACATTCCACACCTAAAACGGAAACTTCGTCCTTGGCGGGAAACGCCGTAAAATTCGTGCACGCCGTGATTCTCTCGATCGGTCTACCTTGTAGTTATGTGAATCGGAACGAAAACTGGAGACGATTAGTTCCTGTCGGCCTAATAATAGAAGTCCGCGTTGACGTCGGTAGCGTCGGTACGAGACGAGCGAGAACAAGGAGGGAGAATACGAGTATACCGCCTAGGCGCAACAGTGGCAGTTGCTCCGGTGGTTTCGGTCCGCATTACGAGTTACGCGGGCGGGGTAATCATGATGATTCCGACTTCGGGTGGGTCATCATCTCGTCACCGCGTCACCCGCGGCCAAAAAACGCTCGGCACGCACGCGGTACGATGTATTCGCAGCCACGAGCTTAACTGCAGCCTCGACCACTACCACCACCACCGTCAGCGTTGATCGACACCACCACCGGACCGAAGGAAGATTACGAGAGGAGCGAAGGATGCTTTATGGACTTATCAATCACCTGATAGCCTCCTCGCGCTGGATGCGCGCGGCGCTCCGCGTTTCTTAACCGGACGCGCACCCTGTTATTAGCGACGATTAAAAGATTCCGCGCGGCGGTCGGAATCGAGTGCCGTTTCCTCGATTCGTTTCATCGACAGGGATTTATGGTTTTCACCGCCTGAGATAGGTCGTCGAACGCATCTTGCTTTTCACACGGAGATTTACGTTGTCGTCGCCGCGGAAAGTGACGATCATTCTCAGAAGACTACCGGCGACGTGGTGTCTTCCGTGAATTCTAAAACGTGGCAAACGGCTGACTTCATCAAATATATTGTCGCTCAAAATTACATCTGCAATTATTTGTTTGACACCGGCAACGTTATTGATCTGTTCGCGATTACTTTGCCAAAGTCTCGAGGAATAAACTTTGCGTCCGATCACGCGGAGCTAGCAAGGCATTCGAGGCCGGGGGTAGAATCTAGATGGCCACGCGATACGCTCACACACGAAATCTCAATATCTTGAATTGAAATCTCGGTGCCGATCGAAATTGAGCGAGGCAGGCCCGCGAGCGGCGCCTATCTTCGAATCCTCGCGTCGCGAACGGATGGGGATCGTCTCGCTGTTTTGTGGGTGGACTTTGCGACCGGGCTCGCCGTATCTACGTGTTCTTGCCGTACGAATGTACTCGCATTTTGGCCCGGGCGTGCAGAGGCCCGGGGACGGGGCCGTGGCGGGGCCCACGAACCCGGTAATTAAATAGCTGTACCCTGCAATTAGGGCCACTAAATCGTGGCGGAGCTCGGACCCGGCCAGCGAAGGGCCTGCCAGACACAAAAAACAACGTCGAAACGTTGCTTATGCCAAGCGAGAGGCGCACACACGTACCCTATGTGCTACGTACGAGCGGGGCTTCGGAATCCTTGGTGTGCGTGTCGCGGGGGTGGTTTCGTAGCATGTGGGAACCTAATCGGGCGAGAGAAAACAGCGAGGTTGCCCTTCGTATCTAAAACACGCTCAACTGTCGTTTAGGTGCCTCTATCCGCTCCTCTTTCTTAACCCGTTCCTATTATATGGCGAACGATGTGTTCGCTGTTGTAAGCGTTTCAACATTTTTAAGATATGCAAGTCTGGACATTATATCACAAAACGTTTAATTGCGTTGTGTAAAAATAAGATATTAAAAACGAAGGCTTCGAACATGAAATTGAAGCGTACCATAATCAAATGGTCGATTAAAGGAGATTTCGATTGCCTGCAAGATATTGAAGAATTTTTCATTAAAAAAGCTAACTGCAATGGCCGTGTTAATTTTGCGAATTGCCCTGCTAATTAATTATCTTGCCTGTGTTGTCACGACGAGCGACGTTATTTTTAATCGGCGGAACGAGTTTGACGATCTTATCATTCGAGAGAAGACCATTGAATTATATCGTTCGAAAGAGCAGATAGTGAGTTGGAGTCTCCAGAGAGATAGTTATGCGTGATTATCTTTTTTATGAACTTCTACTTATGATTTACAGTACGTGAGCTCTGCTTTCTGCTGCCTACGAGAGATAGTAACAACTTATATTGATACTTTTTATATTATATCTACTGTACGTCAACTAATACGGTTGATTATAGAATTATTCACATACCCAAGATGTTTTGCATAAGAAAAAAATTATAAATATTGTAATTATGGTTATATGAGTTGCGATTTGTAACGTGGTACTTTGTACCTGAGGTACCCGAGGTAAAATCGTACGAAGCTACACATTCGTGAGCGAGCAAAGTAATCAAATTAAATCCAGTAGTCCTAATTACTTCAGTGACAAAAAATGTCAATGCTATACTATCAGCTTTTTAAAAAATGCCCGTCTTATTTTTCGCAACACTTGGACTTGGACTCTCGAGTTAAATCCCTCCAAGTTTCCCCAGCGTGCTCATGTCGACGAAATATTCACCGCCGAGGGGATGGACGAGCAGGGAGCGGCCAAGCTAGAAAGGAAGATAATGGTAACAAACAGTCTTCCTTCCTGTTACAGAACGACAGTGTCGCTTCCCCGTTCTCGACCTTCCCGGCACGTGAAATAGCACGTCCGCCGCGATATCCGCGTATGCAAAATCGGGTATGCGCACGCACCAAGAGGGAGCACCTCTAGATGGATGACCGAGCATCACGCTTCCCGTCGTATTAAAATATCAGGGCTACCCCCGGCCACCCGGCCAACCCTCCGCCGTTACGGTTCCGCCGCCGTGCCGGCCCTCTCATCCCCCTCGCTTCTCAGCCGCGTTGGCATTAAATCAGCCACCCACCAGCCCTCGGGTTATCTAAAGAGCCTATCTGTGGACCGGCTAAGATATCGTCGCTGCTTTGTGAGAGAACTCGTTGCGTTGGTTGCACGCTTACATGATCCCTCTCTCGTCGTGGAGTACCTTCGAGGAAAGAGGGAGAAAAAATGGAGGAAGTACATGTATACCGAGAGAAAGAGAGATCAGCCATTCTCGGGTATTGCGAGCGATGTTCTTGATTTTCTTGATTTGAAAAAGAAAGAGATTTTTGTAATACACAATTTTTTCCATAATTCAGAGATAAATTGTGCGATACTCATTAATACTGCTTAATATACTAGAATAACCTTTCAACGAAGAGCAATATCGTTGCATACGTTATAGAGAATACCGGTCGTGATTTCGATCGAGTTACCTAAAGGTTCTTTCCGTCGTCATTACTTTTCAGGGGAACATAGGAAAACGTCGTGTTCGCGAGCTGAATGGAGACAAAGAACCATTCGGAGCGAGAGAGTACGGGAGAGAGTCGGCGACGTGATGCCGGTCGTACGTGCAATTCCTCTCAGTACCGGCTGACAATTTAATTTTCTAATTATCACAACGCCGCCTCGATCGAGAGAGAAGGTATGCCGTCGTTATCTCCGTGTGGTATCTGCGTATGTAGCCGGCCACTCTACGCGCATATAAAAGCTAATGGATCCACGCGATGCTCGACTCGGCTTCTCCGAACTCAATCTCGACTAATATCCTTGTAGCGCGAGTACGTGCGTACAGGAGAGAGGAAAGAGAAAGAGAGAGAGAGAGAAAGAGAGCATATACGCCCACGAAGCGAGCACGAATCGTCGCGGACGACGAGGAGGACAAGAAACGGGAGAGTAAGGTTGAAGTGGGGGATGTTTGTACCATGGTGCAGTGAATTAATTGATTACCACGCGTACCCACGTACAATGTTCTTGCAGCGAGAAACAATCGCAAACGGAGAGACGCAAGTTGCCGATACTGAATAACGATCGCTTTTCCTACGGATGCGTCACTTTTCTGCAAAAATTTCTTTTGCAGGAATATTTGCATTAGCTTTCTGAATTTTGGACTGCAAGTTTCCTGAATGTTCAAAGCGAAACGTACGTGTCCATTGAATATAGCACGAGTGCCAAAATTACGGTATCGAGAGGCACTATCGTCGCGCCAATAATCAATATAAACCTCAACGGTTTGTTACACAAGGTTTACAGTTTTCGCACGCTGGCGGGTAAACGCCGGTGTATCAGATCGAACGCACGAGCGTGACCCAGAATTACCTACAAATTTGCGGAGCTCTCGACGAGCGCATGCGTCTCGACCGCAATCACGGCCGTCTAAGTAGCGTAAGGAGAAGACGAACGGCTTATACAAGGGTTCTTACGGTAGTTGGCGGTACGTGTCGGCGCGCGTTGCGGCCGGACGCGTACGACGTACACACGGTTCCACGGGGTACATCGCATCGGGGGGAACTCGCGCGCTCTCTTCCCGGAGGGCCCCGCCGGCGGTTAAGGCCGCGGTTACCGCGTGGTTATCAAGTTAACCTTTTACCTCGAAGCCGCGGCTGGATGAGGTTTGCGGCCACGTCCGACGTGGCCAGGAGGTAGGGGGAGGGGGCTGGACGGGGGCAAGAAAGGGGACGACGAAGGTGTGAAACCACTCCAAAGCAAAGAGGCAAGAAATTGTGTGCGATTATCCCCCGACTGGTAAATGCGACCGGCCCAGAATGGTTCTCTCTCTTTCTTTCTCTCTCTCTCGGAGTCTCGATAACGATTCGATGAAACTTTTCTCGCGTGTTCGTTTCCTCCCTTTTTTGGTCTTCTTCTTCTTCTTTCTCCTCCTCTTCTTCTCCCGTTGTACCTTTCCGTATTACACTTGGCATAACGGCAACAGGTACGCTTTTACCGTGCGACTTACAAAGATAGGTTACGACGTCGGGAAAGGACAAGAGCGGTATATACGCGCATACGTATACTTTATTCATTATCCGGTTTGTAATTCATAACGCGCCATTAGTCGTATTATTATGGTATTTACTGGCGTCCCAATAGCGGGTGTCCGGGCGAAACTCGTCATTATATCATAGCGCGCGCGTGGTAATTGTCGAATTACATGTGGAAAGGGAAACTCGGAGCTATGTGAATACGAGCGAATGTAAAAAGTCATTGATAGCTTGAAAAAAAAAACCCCGCAAAAATTTTTTGCATAACCCGAAAGACAAGTTTTCTCTAAATCAGCTCGAACTACACGTCGCGAAATTATCGGAGAACAGAATTAATTTCAAATTTCGCGGTCTGTGTCCTCTAAACTCCTAAACGTTACCGTATCCGCGACGCATTATTGTTCGCGTAAACGTTACTCGTAAATCTCTCCCTGTTTGTAATACCTCGCTCGCGTGTTCGACTATTATGTAACGTGCACGACACACGCGCGGCGCACATATTTCACGCCACTTTCTGAGAAACGGCTACTTGCCGGCGTGCAAGAGAAGATTACCAGTTTACAGGACGATCTGCGAGTGCTGTAAAAGTCAATCCTGTTTCGATCGACGACCTGGCGCAAGTGCCAGCGTCGATTTTGGCTGTCTCCTCGTTTCGCGGGACAGGAAAAACGATAATGTTCGATGAACCTGGGTAAGCATTCGACGGACTCTGTGATCACGATCGTTATACGTGATCCCCGCGTCTCTTCTTCTTCTTTGCTTCTTCCTTTTCTACTACGCGTGCGATCGATCGTCGATGAATTATCGCGCACGAGATCCTTTATTTGTCATCACGATAATCACAGCGAAGTGTCTGCTAAGCGTGTAACGTGATCTGGGATCACGCTACACCTGCCGTCTCGTCCAGCGATCAAACTCAGTGGGCGAGCGATAGTTTCTGCGAAGTTTAGGTGCGAAGGATACAGCCTGTCTAATGTGACAAGGTTTTAAAAATGAAAGTTATATTAATGATCAACTGCTAATAATATAGAAGTAACAACTACGTGTATTGTTACTAGACACAGAATTCCCGTAAGCAGAAAATAGTCATGTGAGCTCGATATCGATTACTCGCAGCGCCAGTTTATCGCGATGCCGATATATACGGTACAACGCTTCCGTAAGCGACAGTCACATATATCCTCGAGGAGCAGAGTTTCCTACGTTTCCCTCTTTTTTTTCTCTCTCGACGGGTTTCCTACGTCGAGTGACGGACCGTCGACTTCCTCGACTCCGATCCCATCGAAGAACCCATCCTGAGCGATACGGGGCGCCTTAATCTCAATAACGCCGGGCGCCCGGACGGAAGTTTGGGCTCGTAAAACGCGCGCAGCATACCGTCGTTCCCTCGTCGCTCCGTTACGTTTTTCGTCTTTCCTTCCCGAATTCATCCCCGGGGTTCGATCGGTTCACGCGCGCGACTCGCTTCGTCTACGAACAGGATGCTGCGACTTTCCCCGAGATGCAACGTCCGTTGAGTCATTCTTATCCTCTTCAACATGTACGTTTTACGAATTCTTTCTTTTTAACTTGTTGATAGGCTCGCTGAACCACGTGTCGTTTATCCGCACCTTTATGTAGACAAATCAGGCCGCGTCGCGTCGATCCTCCCGGCGCGTGTTGGCAAGAGTCTCGTAGTCGCATACATAATTCATACAATTAGCGGGCGTGTCTGTCGGCTCGGGCCAGAGCTTACGTACGTCGTGCTTACATACTCGACACCAGATTGAGAAGAACCCCCAGCGGGAGACTCCGTGGTAGGGCCCGGTGGATGTCGACTCGTGCCGTCCACAATGGAAAAGAGAAATATACATTGCTTCAAGATGTAGCATATGGCATACAATTTCCTTCTCAAAATGACGGCGCTGTCAGAATTACAATCGTCTCTCGTCACGGAAGTGAAAATACTGCTCGATTAAGAAAAATGTCAAGATGAAGTAGAATGACGAATGTCGTTATGCTCCTGTGTCGCATCCATGTTTGTTGACGAGTGTGTGAAAAAAACTGTCGTTATCGTCACGACGTATACGATGAGTCCAAATGACACGTTTTCGTCTGTACGGAGGATTACAATAATGATTGTCACACAAAAACGGCGTGAGAGGAAGAAAGAGAGTTAAGAAATTAGGTTGCAGAGATATCGCAATCAGGCACGCTGAATTTTATGCTCGACGAGTACTACCCTAATTATAATGCAATAAAGTAGACGCACGGTCGTCGTTATCGGAATGCTCATCTCACCGACGCTCATTACAAAGTTGTGGTAAATTGGCAGCCTCTCGCACGTGATAAATATTGATGTATAATTGTATTATTACATACGTTTATACAATACACTCGTTAACTGTCGTAACAATTTGAGCGTGCAGTGCCTAACGCGATCATCGATCGGAAGTGTAGCGTTTCGTGTTCGACAAGCAATACTCATTGGTGATACTCATTGGTGATTATCCGCTGAACTTTCTCGTCTTATTAGTCAAAATTGTGTAATCTCTGTTTTTCCGAACTTGTTTAGAAGAACATATGAAACGTTTTCTAAACAATAGAGGCAAAATTGAAATACAATGGAAGATAAAAGTGGAACAATTTTGCAATTAGGAGCGATTCGAATAATGCGAATCACAGAGCGATTGTAATTGCCATTGTTAAGTTTACAATCACGCATTGATAAATCGGGTTTGCATTACGTTACACGAGCGCGCGAGTTTTAAATTTCAAAGTTACATCACGCCGTGCTTTGTTTCGCGAGCAAATGTCACGGCTGTCGAGTGACAAGTATATCGATACACGAAGATCAATAATGCGAATGTCGGGACTAATAAACGTGGTTTCGTCCGTGTTGTAGGATACATGCTGCACGTTGGTTGCATTCGTCGACGCATCACGATGCCGCGCACCAAGCGGCGCGACGACTCCTCGTACTCGTCACCGGCGCCTGCTCTGTAATTGCGATTCGCGCACTGTAATAATTATTACCTACGGCCTGTCATCAGCGGCGACGTCTATGCGCGAGTATGCTTGTCGTCGTCGTCGTCGCCGAGCTTTCGAAAGAAGGCTAATAAAAATAACTCGCCGACTCTTCATATGTCGGTGAGAAAGTCGTACAACGCAAGGGAGAAAAAAAGAAAACTCATTAGGGGTGTATTGTGTCGTGGTTTTATAATCGGGTTAAAGAGCAAAGGAGAGATCCTCGCTATTTGAAAGGATCCGGATTATCATTAGCAGATGCAATCGCAACATCAAAGGAATCGAAATCGGAATTGATCTTATAACTATAATTTTATATCTCGCGATGTTGATACGTATAAGTATCAATTGAATCTTGTTGAATGGCGCTACATGAGCCAAAGAATAAGTTTTTAAGAAACACCCGTGTAACGCAAAATTCTCTTCGCGAATAGACAAGAAAGGGAGATGTGTAGAAAATTGTTAAAAAAATCAGCGTGGCACCGATTGAAGCCGTATACGCGGGGATATATCTGAACAAGAACACGAGAGAAAAGCCGATGAGGAACAGACCGGTGAATGAATGGACTCGGTAACGTTACACGTGGCCCGATAATTATGACTCCTCTAATCACCGACAATTACTGCAGTTACCGGGCTCGCGGCGTTATCTCGGCCGGTCCATCTCGCGCCGCGGTGGAAGAGCACGGGGGAGACGAGGAAAGAGCACGGTAAAAAACGTCAGAGAATTAATAGGAAGAGTGTGAGGGATGGATTGTACGCTGTCGCTGGAGTCGATTACAAAGAAAGAAACCATTCGACCGATGCCTTTTCAGGCGCGCTTTACTCGTAGTTTAGAGTCTAAAGTTCGGAAATAGCACAGTTTTCCGTAATCGGATAAATTCAATTAAATTGATATAGCGTATAAAGTCGCATGCATCTCGCGATGTAGGAAAATCACACCAACGAGCGGAAGGACGACGAGTCGCGTGGGTTCACGATGGATTTTAATACGTTTTCGCCAGTCATCGCGCCTCTCATCCCCTTCTCCTCTCCTCCCCCGCGCATTATCCCGTTACATCGTCGGCGGCCGAGGTCGATATCAGATCGCCACGCTTCGACGTCGGCTATGTAATTCGCCGGAGCGAATACGCGCCGTCTGGTTCCGAGCGAGAAGAACGCGCCGTACGTCGCGCGGGGTGATGCGCACGGGGCGGGGAGGGGGAGGGCGGGGGGGATATTCAAATGGCCCTACTCTTGTATGGAAATGCGCGAGATGTAAAGATGACGGTGGGATACGGGCCCCGTCGCAGGGATATTACCAGTCGTTAGCGCGACAAGCCAGCCACGATAACGCTTCTCGAGGCCGTCCTCCTTGAACTCCACGTGGCTTTTAAGATCCTCCGCGCGTAGTCGACGCCGATGATTGATAACGATACGAGGGGCAAGTTGTTTAAATACGGAGAGAGAAGAAATTATTATCCATTATTCTCGTTTATGATTTAGTTTGTGTTTTCGTCGTGAAGTATACGAGGGATATATAGACGGGCTATATACGGGTTGCGGGAATGAATTGTTGATTTTTAATAGACTATTTTAACGTAACGCGCCCTTCTCTGGTAGACGTTAATCCGCACGATCGGCAGAAAGAGAACGCCGATTCGTAATGATGAAAAAACATCACTGCAACCCCGTTGCTTCGCAACGTGTAATTTCGTGGGCCGTGCAAACGTCGAAACATTCGCGGACCTACGAGGGAGATATATGACCGAGTACCCTCGTCACTTAAAAAATCGAGCGCGTCTGAGCGCTCAAGTCAGTTTGAGGGAGATTTGGAGCCCTTCAGGCCAGAATGAGATAGTCTTGCACTCGTCGTAATAGGCAACTCTGACGCCAAGGTGTTATTAAAAGCGGCAGAAAAGCCGCGTAACAATTAAAAAATTACTCTCACGTTCTGCACGTGGGAATCCTCGAATGAACTTTTGAGATTGCATTCGCGGGCACCTGAAAAGGACGACGTTTCGCCATTTCGTGTGACGTGCGCGAAAAAAAAAATATAAGAAACATTAGGACCGTTACGGAACACAGATTAAATCATTATAATCTACAGGTTGATCGTTTTTTATCCTTACTAGCGAGCGCAGTGACGAACATGAGGCAGCTTCCATCGGATCACGAACCTTCGTATGTGTAAATAGCATCAGTGAATTTCTGCGATAATTAGGCACGATACGCGAAGATACATGGCCATCGTATCCTCGAAAGAGTCGACCTAATTACGTATCGATCTTCTGGACAGATACCTCAGTCATAAAGTAGCATGCCTTCTAATTGTACAAGATATCCCTTAGATAAAAGCCCGGGTTGCGTTGGTCTAGCGTCTCAATTATCGATCGCAGATACGTCGATCATCAATCACTCTGCGGCTCATTACCGATATCGCTCAATAAGATTATTGTCCATCGCTTTCGTAATCGTATCATTGTTAATAAGTGCACTATTGTTATTACAGATGAAAGCGAATGATGTTAAGAATATAGGTATGTGTAGTTAATATTATATAGGTATGGATAGTTTGTCTAACATAAGCTGTAGATATATTCGCCGCAACAAAGTTGCCATGTATTCACGCAGAAATCTTCTCGCTCAGTCTGAAAGACGAGAAAATGCGAGGAAGATAGAGAAGAAATTCTCCCACACGATGGGAACTCTCAAAATTCCGAAGATAAAATCGCTCTCGCGATGAATAGACCTGCTTAACGTCTAAGTTTCTGTTTAACACATCGATATGAGAAGCATTTGGAGGAAGGGGAATATCCATTATATTCTTCAGTCAAACGTGATTTATCGCATAAGCCGAGAATTTTACAGGAGCCAGAATTGGTGCAAAGCCAAACATGATCCGGCACATTGTACGGTAAGAGGGTAATAAGCGGACGGTAATCGGGGATTCACACGTTGAGTTTCCGCATCGGCGCCGCCGCAGCCGCGCGGATGCCTTTCGCGGCCGAAAGGAAAATGGCAGATCAGATAGGCCCCGCAGCCGTTTAGCATGCAACGATGCATTCATATCGATCGACGCATGCATATGCAACAACCTCGCCGCGCGTTACCGGTATGCATTTCGCGCGCGTGCAACGGGAAAGGGAAGAGAAGACGCCGACGCATACATTTTGCGCGTGTGTGTAGGCATGCGTTACGGCGCACCCGTTAATTATCATCACCCGCTTGCCAAAAATTAAGGGACTGCGATAGTGTCGATCATTCCATTCGGATTCTCGCCGATCGCAAAGCGGATGAAAACTCCGCCAGATATCTTTGCATTTACATTTTTTTAATTACGGCACTGCAAAAATGTAAATATTTCTACCTCAAATGGCCTTTCACAAATCATCAGTGTTGTTCCGTATTTCACAGAATTCGCTCGGAACGATAGCGCGCTTGCAACCGAGAAAAAGCCGGAAATGTTCCCCAACAACAGAAATTCGTGTGTACTTTCTTTAAACGCATCGAGGATGACGGATTTTGCTAATGAACGAAGTGTACCGTATCGTTTCGTATAACATGAATATTCACAGTCTGATATATGTATGCGCGCGAATATTATTTGCATTCTGTGAAATTGGTAGGCGATATTGCGATCTTATAGCTATTTCATATTAAAAATTACGAGATCAAAACTATTACATGTGCGAGATTGAAAACCGTATAGCTATCATGTGTAAAATAAGGAATTTTCACGCAACCACTGAATTAGCTGCCTCAGAAAGTCATCAAACTCTGGCTTCTATCTCGAATTTCTTACGACGTAATATGTACTTGCAGTAACGATAGTGCTTACTTGGAAGTTGCTATGCGCGTAACCAGACAGCCATCCAGTGATCAACGCTTGACGATCGTTTGCCTCGGCGAAGGAAGCATCGTGCACACTTACCGGCTGAAACAAAATAACAAAAGGACAAAACTTGGAGCAATCGGTCGTAAAAGACAATTAACTTATCACGCGCTAATGATAATCCGATAATCTGTGGCGGAGCAACGTAAAAAGCTATTTTAGATATTCTTGCGCTTTCAATCTCTTCAGAGGCAAACTTTTAACGTTGGAAGAAAGAGATTTAATTTTCGTTCAATTATACTTTATTCGATTGAAATAGAAATTAAAATAAAAGAATAAAAAAAAATTAAATTATGATGAATACCGTACGTTTTTCTTTTGTCAGTAATATTAGAATTTTAAAAAAAGTGAAATAATGAATAGATTAAAGAAATTTTCATCATTTTTTATAGCAATGTTATAAATATAATATAAGAAACTTCGGATCTTTCTTTGATCTTGATAAATTTCAAATAAAACGCGTTATTTAATATATATACTACCTACACATATATATTAATTAATATATAATTATGTCTCATTTAAACATTTAAAAAATATTTAAATTTTTTGTGAAAGCTCGCGTTCTTTATAAATCAATGCAAAAGATCACTTAATAACTCGCCGTTCCAGTCAATCGAGATCCCGCGATCGTGATCGACCGGAACGGTGCGCCGGTTAAATTTTTTAATCACATTGTACAAACCCATAACTTTCTATACGTCCTCATTGAGATATGGTGCGCGTATTATTATACCGGGATAACTTTATTACTGGCTGGGAAACTGGATTTTTGTAAGAGAGAGAGACTTTGATGATGAGAGTGCAGGGAAAGCTCGAGCGGAACAAAAGCGATCTAGTTGGTGGAGTGTCTGAAGATTCTGATAGTATAGCGAATAGCCCTCAGATTAATACTACCTACTTACAACTAAGGTCCCGTTCGGAATCAGATAAACTACTTTTCTAGATAAACTAATTAATCCAAAAAGAAGGTTATTATTTGACGACAAACTGACTATATGATATCTTTTGTGTTCACGACGTTTCGATCTATTTAATGTCTACAAAGACATCAACGCGTGTATGTCATATGTAGAATGGGTATCATATATATTCTACATGCATCAGCATCGCCGCAAGTTTCGAAGTTGAACAGTCGTTTTTCCTCGTTTTTCGGTGCACTCCGCGTAATGCATCCTCCAAAATATTGTAATTTTACTTCTGTTGTGGAATTCCATTTTGAAAAGTTGGCAACGCCGGTGCCATCGGAGACCGGCGAGGGGTGGCTCGCGCGAGGGTGTACGTGTAGGCGAGTATGCACGCGTAAAGTATACAGAGAGAGAAAGAGAGAGAGGTAGAGAGAGAAAGATAGAGGCGCGGCGCGATGCGCCCGGTAAGAGGAAGACGTGATCGATGCCCGTGGGATGCGAGGGCGTTCCTGGTGCGGGAGGCGCCCGAGACAAATGGACGTCGCGCGTCTACCGACCACGCCTTCCCGCGGGAGAAGAAACTCCGTTGCGTGTATGTGCTCTCCTGCTTCGCCACGGATTCTTCCGTCCGACGTCTTCGATGAGGTTCCGCGGGCCGACCGGCCGGCCGCTCTACTCGCCTCGCGGTGATGACCGCTGCGGAGGGGGGTTTCCCCTTTGAGCGTCTTCCGACCCTATCTTACTTCACGCGTCCTGGCGAACTTCGCGCGGTATCTCGCCATCGGGACTCAAGTTGGGATCAGATAAGCCGCCGATTGTGTTCCGGTAATTAATGTCAATCACGTGGCGAATGAAAGGATCGGTCTCGCAAGTTTGATAATAACAGCTTAGCGGAACATTCCAACTGAGTTATTTTATACATAAGTCAAGGCCCGGAATATACTTGTACATATTTTAAATAGAGCAAATATTTCGTGAGTCGATTGTATGTATGTGTTCAGTATTACGAACGATGCGAATGCATAAAGGAATCGGAGTCAAAAGGTTACATATCAGGTGCAACAAATACTCGTCTTCTATATATAGGAGATCGCGTCGACGATGACTTTGCGGATACGCGCACGTTCCGCTCGTATTCGCAGCTTTGCACGAGAGGAGCAAAACGAGACCGCGCACTCCCGTCACCCTTCTATAAATAATCCCGCGAGGCGAGAAAGAATCGTTGCTCGCGAAGAGGAAAACGCACGAGCAAGAGGTACGAAGGGCATTTAAATTCAAGCGAGGCAGAACGGCGTACAAACAAGGCGAACGGCGATAAATATTCAACGAGCCTCAGGAAGTTACGTCAATCCCCCGGGTCTACGAGTCCCTCTCGTTTTACTCCGAACTACTACGCTCGTCCGCCGCTGCTCGTTCCGCCGGACGTTGCGACTGTCACGAAACGGCGCCTTCATGGAAAACCATCCCCCCGCACGCACGAGAAACAGATCTTGGATTTACAGCGCGACGTGTCGTATGCTGCGCGGGGGGGAAATTTCGGAAATGACACGCTATCGAGTGACAGGTATTTAAGAGCCGCGGCGTGGTACTCAGTCGGAGGCGAAGTCACGATCGGATCATTGATGATGGAAAACGACGTGCGGGAGGCGTCAAGAGTCGCGTCAAGATTATCGGCGGTGAGACCACCCAAAGCGTTCAAGAACTATCGACCATACGGGCAAGGAAGAGCTAACGATAGCGAAAACCTGTCCTAACAGCGGGATCCGCGAGATAAGGTGGTGAATGCAGGTGTTTAGCGGCCGTCCAGTCATCGTATTGTCATTACTTACGACTGACACCGTGAAGCGGTGGAGCGGTCGACGTCGTTGAACGCGCCGCGGGGGTCGGACACTCTTTTAAATTTCGAGAACACGCGCTCTCGGCCAGCGTCGTTTTTGTCACGTCATCGACAGCCGAAGTGTCTCTCGCCACAGCGTGGTGATCGACCATCGTCGAGATCGTGCTATATCACTCGCGGACGGGCAGGTAGACTTTGTAAGATTGAATGAATTATCGCTTCGAAGAGTCGCTGTGTAGCAGAGACGATTAGAGAGGAAGGTGAAAGCACAAGTTGTTATTACAACTGATCTTAAATGAGTGTTTGAGATCTTAATATTATTATTATTATTGTTAAACTAATTTTTAAGTTGCGACTTGAATAATTCCCATTTTTCGCACCTTTGACATTGCATATGTCTTTTTGTAATTAATCGAGAAGCACAAAGAATCCTACCAATGGAACGTATTTCTGTGTAGTTCTATGCAATCTAGCGAATATCCAGGATAATTGTAACGCACAAATAGCTGGTAAACATTGATGTAATAATATATGGTATAATTGTTGTTTTTCGACATCGACGACGACGCAACAAAAAATGTGTATGGATATTAGACGTGCCGCGCGACACCTGTGCGTCGATGATTGATGCCGGTACACGTACAATACGCATACATCGTCCGACGTGGATTGTGTTCAACTCTGTTGGAGGTGGACCCGTGATGATATAACGTAGACCTTTACGACCCGTCAAGATGTTTGTCCGACGAGAGGATCTCGAGCCTCTCACGCCTCGCGTAAATTAAGAACTTTTCGGAATAAGCAGCAATTGTTCAGAGCGCAATGTCAGGTTTATTTGTTTAAAATTTTATTGTGGTCGCACATCGTAATTATTTCATTGTTGCAAAAAAAATCTTAAAAAAAAAATTCGATATATAAAGAGCTTATCGTTCTTCTTTTTGTTGCAGCTGTAACATTACGGAAATTCTGCGAGATGGCCAGCAAAGTGAGTCATAAATCAATTTACAGTTTTTATGTAATATAATATATCATTGTTCGAAATTGCATATTTTTAAAGTCTGCTCCTTTGTATTGGGAGAGCTGATGACAAAAGTGAAAAAAAGAATTGATGCAAAATATTTTTTATTCGATACATGATATATACATATTACGAAAAGTATATCATAAAGTATTTGTGTTATTATATAGGACAGACGAAGATATCTTGAAACATGGTTAAGAACATCAAAATAATTTTAAGAAACAACCACTCAGTAATTAGCAAACATAGATTATCTTTTGCACACGAATTTGACTGGCAAAAACCAAAAATTTTACATAAAGTAAGACACACCAGAAAAAGAGATAGCAGAAATGCTGTTCATTAAGAAATATTCGGCTATAAATTTACAAAAAGTCACGGAAAGTACAACCGCGATATACGACGGCCTCATAAATATTATATACCTAAGTGTCTTTGTACTTTTATTTATTGTTTTGTTTTTAATTTCGTTTGGGACTCATTTGTCTCTCAGCAAGATGATTCATTAATACATTAGTCAAAAATTAGTCGTGCGATTGTACGATCAGAGCGTTAATGCAAACGAACGATTAAAAATCAATTCTCTAATCAAACTCCATTATCAACGAAGCGTGTCTCGTGTCACGCGTCGGCTCGCACGCGCGTCGGCTCGCACGCGCGTGTACACGCGCGTAAATAAACGCGAGCTCCATGCGTTGCGACCCTCTGATGCCGGACTACCACGCCCATTACGACCACGTTCGTTCGTTCGTGACGCGTAGCAAAGACGCGAGCACAGAAAGATAGCGCGCAGCTTCTCACAGCTTCACCGCCAAAAATACGCGAGGTCGTGAAAAATAAGACTGCGCTAGGCGAGGCGTGGCGAGGGCAAGGTGTTGGAAAACATGAAAGGACGCTTTGTAAAATAAAAAAGATTATGATAAAAGTGTTTCATAAAGTAGCGTAACCACAGTTTTCATTCCTTACGATCCCGCGTCACGACAGCTCGACGTTGCGTATTCTCGTGCGTGCGCGCGATATTATAATTCATATCTAGCAGGGATCGGACGCACGCTCATTACAGTCGGATATTAGATGAGGAATCGGCGCAGGAGATCTTAATTAACTGCAAAAAAAAACAATGGCAAATCGCGACGAATCTTTTACAGATGTACAAGCGGAAAAAAGGAGGAGGATCGCGATGAGGAGTTTTCATCCAGCCCCTCACCGGAGCGCCGCGCACCTCTCGCTCGTTTCAGCCTCGGTTTTCCGCGCGTCGGCACGCGCGTGCGGGAAATCCAAGAGCTACCGAGAGCAAGTGAACGAGCGAGGGAGATAATATCGGGGGCGCGCATAACGATCGAACACCGGGAGCCTCTTCGGGGCATCCGCGCGTGGTGTACACGCTGTATCGGGGCAGGGAACGCGGAATCGGAGATCCCGGCCTCGGATGGCGATGGGGAATAATTGCGCGTTTGCGCTCGTTGCGGGAGGAGGATTCCGTGGGCCGCCTCCACGACTCCCGGTAGTAATTATCGAATCCCTCCTTTCTCCCCCATCCCCCCCGCCGGCCGGTCATCGAGCTCTCCCTGTGCCCCCGCGTCTCGTCCCGTGTTACTTGGGTGTCTTACGAGCCGCGGAACGCTCGATCTCCTCTCTTCTCGGTCCTGTGTGTTATTATTCGATGCGCTCTCGCTTAGATCGGCTTCTTCCCGTCTATTGGACTTGGCCAGCATCCAGCAGCGGAGCATCACCGCGCACCGCCGCGGCATCGGAAGCAGCTCTGACGCGAAGATTACTGGAATTAAGGCCGTAGCCTCCGCGATTCGTGCCGACGAATCGCTGTAACCTCGCGCTTCGGGGCGACATCCGTCGCAGCGTCAGCGTGTCCCCCTTTCCCCTTTCCCCCTTCGCGACATCATAATCATGATTGAATTATAGCGTTTGTTGTACCGTTACGTGTTGTCGTCGATCATTCATTATTCACATCAAAGATTGATCGGCAAGATGTTGATCATAAAAATATTTTAGAAATATTTCGACCTATTAACGAGGGGGGAGACGAAATTTATTAGCCGCTAAGGGCGACACCGCGATACAGATAGGTCCAGTCCGACTTCATAACGCGTTAGTGGTTAATGCACTCGAATCAGTCTTAATTTTCTGACGACTGAATCGCATGTCGAGATAGCCGTCGCCGGTTATCGCGAAAGCTCCTCCATCGAAGTCGCCGATGGACAAGAGAATGCACGATGTTTTAATTGCTTAATTGGTGCGCACGACTCGGTAGTCGCCGATTCCACCGGAGCGACAAAGGTCCGCAAGGCTAACCGAGAGCTGCGGGTAGATCGAAATCGCCGCTGAACGACTCAATCGAGATGAGTCGCCGATAATATCGTCTTTCTGACCGGTGTGTATAAAGTTTCTGCCAAGACAACTCTTTTTTCGACCGCGATTCCTCGATTAATCCGCGCCGAATTACACCTGCGCCCAGGTTGCAAAAAATAATTATAAAATCAAACATTGTGCATATATTTTTACACGTAAGCCCATTTATCTGCTTCTTCTATGAAAGCAATGTGTCACACGTTCGGAGTGATATCACTTCCGAATCGCATTAGAAGCGAGAGCTAAACCCTGAGGCGCATTAGGGAGCGTGTAACCCCGAGAACTCGCACATATACAACCTATCCCCCCTAATCATGGCTGGAGTCAATATCGTCGCCACGATCGACCTCGTTGGTCGACTCGCTACCGCAAATGGAGTGCCTGTAAATAACGATGCCACCCCGATGTTGTGATTATATTACTTACTCGGGACAGAGAAAAGGAGAGAATGAGATACGCAGGACGTAGAAATGGGAGAGGAGATGAAGGGAAAAAGAGAGATAGAAAGAGACAAAGAGGCCACAGGGAGGGTGGTCTCTCGAGGGAGTCTGCGGTAGATTAAATCTTCGCCGGTTAGCGTTTGATTAAACCCGGGATCGAGCTAGATGTTAATGTTCGTACTAAGGCCGATTGCGTACCAACGAGATTGTCGGATCTCAAGAGTCACAACATCGTAACAGCGGTACACATGCGATTTATTTCTTTCCCTCCCTCCACCCCTCCCCGGATGAGATTCGATTTTAAATTTACGAAAGACAGGATATGTCTGTCACACATATACACACATCGTATTTCCAATAGAGATAATTTCCAATACTTGATTTTTTAAATAAACGAATATCGATCAAAACTTAAAAATCTAAAATATTTCTATTCTACGCTACATATTTACAATGTAATAATATATTGATGCAAAAGCTTTGTCACCTTTTATTAAGTAAAACTAAAAATAATATTTAAGCAAAGTTACACTCTTCTTTTTTCATCTAGACAAAGCTTTCTCGATTCCCTCTTCAAAGTAGTTTGATTTTTCTAAGTTTATTTAATACAAGACTCGTTAAAAAAATGTCCTTAATAAAGATGAACCTTAATAAAAATAATTTGTAGTTTTCTTGTGTTTTATTTAGTAAAACGGATGCAGATGTGTTACTGTAAATAAAAAAGTTGAAGTCGACACACTCGATACCCTCGATACGGTATTTCATCTATCCCTTATATTGCTTATTAATCATCAGTTGGTTAATAATTACGTATGAATATCCAACGGAACTTTCAAGTAATACGATCATACGTCTTTGGCAACGACTTTACTCCCTTCGTACATTACGAGTGATCGCGAGGCGTGCACGGACTCATTCGTAACACCTTCGACAGATTTGTTTAATTACTTAATTGCCATGCCGCGGGCAATCGATGCATCGTTCACGTACCGACGTCGCAGATGTCGAAACCCTTCGGGCAAGACGGAGATGAAATAACCGTCTTATCTGCCGGTCCTTTGAAATCGAATTAAACCACACAAGCCGATCTTCGCCCTTTTCAAATTTCGCATTATTCCAGTAACCATTATATTGGATTAAAAGGGTGAAGATATTGCTTTAAACAATTATCAAGAAATTTGCCGTAACAAAGATAACATTAAAGTGATATGACTCGAATCAACCCCCCGTTTTGATTATTTCCTAACTTGTAATTATACTAATTTAAATTATTTCTTTGTATATTTAGTATGTAAGAAAGTTCATCTCGTATCGTTTATTACCGATCGCTTTATTATTATCGCGTAATAATAACTTTAATTCGATGTTGCAAGCGATTTTACAAAATGTTTCCAAGACGTTTCCGGCAAAGAGACACGGAATATTGAATAAAAATTTCCGTCTGCGGCAAAAATCGAGCAAATACGTGAAGGAGGCATATTCTCGATGAGGCACGTATACGAAGAAAGAAAAAGACGTCGCGGCGGTTGCGCGCGGTGCGGAAGGGGCGAGGAAACGGAGGAGACTGGGTCTCGAAGCGAAGGGGCCTCACAATTAGCGCATACATCACCGCTTGAGAGGCCGCGAGAGGGTAAGAGAGGGCCCGGTACTGGCAACCTGTTATTATATACGCGGCCCGAAATACGCATGTATCATTCACGTACACACGTGGGCGCGCGAGCGCACCAACGGCCTGTCGTTGGATTAATTCACACGGGCTCGATCGTGAAAACGACGACGGAAAGCTTGTACGTACGACGAAAGTCGATTTACGAACAACAGCCTTGCATCTCTTCTCGGCGCACCTCTCTGGAACCGAACGGCTTCAACGATCGGTCTAGCAAACGTCGAAGAGACGTTTCGCGCGTGCACAAAAAATCGCGGTGGTGGATTGTGACGAATCGCGCGACGAGGCCTAATGTTCTGACGCGAGCCGATTACGCGATGACTTACGGCCGAATAACCGGCCGACTAATGGCAAGACGGGACGAGTTTCCCTAAGGATCCGCGTAATTGATAGCTTCGTATAAATGAGCGGGCGCATGTGCGATAAGTGCGAAAGATACCGCGAAATAGTTATTAACGCGCGCCCTCGCGAGGTAAATAATCGGTGATGCAATCGCTGCGCCCGATAGTTTGTCCGGGCTCTTCGATCGTTAACCCCGTGCGACCGCGCGATGAGTATCGAATTAACGCACGTTTGGCGTCGCCAAGTGATAATTATAATAGCGGTTTCACGCGCGATTAGACTGCTCTGTGTTTTATGGAAGTAATTAATTGTTCGAAATATTTTTACGCGGCATAAAGTACCGAATCTTCTGCCGAATTGTCCTGCACCGCGCGTTTATTATCAATTTTTATTTTAATAACGAGATAAAAGTTCACAGTATTCGCCATACTGATAAACAATCGATTCGCGGTTCCCTGTATTAATAACAGTAACAGCATCGAAGTACGCCACGCTCGTGTCAAGGACCACCCGCGGCGAGTCGTCCCGACACTGCAGGGGACAGACGACACGACACAATCAGGAGCTCCCCTTCCGCCGGCGAGCTCGCTAATAAATTATTAAAGGACAGCTTCTGGAACTGACTGTCCTGACGGGAACGAGCGACCAGCATTTCTCGCATTGTCGCATGATTCGTTTCTTCGATTTACTCTACCGCGAAGAACGCACAAAGAACTTGTAAAAAGCATACGAAAAAAAGAAGGGAAAGACCATTTTACAAGTGGATTAAATCATAGAAGGATTCGTTTATTTCCATTATGGTAATTTAGATCAAAACTTTTTATGATCCCGCGCCTGTATGTGTATTTTACTTTATTTACCAGTCGTGACACGAACGAATTAAAACGTTGTTGCTACACGGAACGTGGCGTATGACAAGTTAGTTTAACGAACGGTAGGAAAATTGCGAGGAGCGCTGGAGTATCAAAGTTTCACGAGTGAAATGATACGATCGCAGTTTCGATGAATCGCACGTATCCAGCGCTCGATATTTCGACTCGATTCGACGATGCAATGTGGTTCCGAATCCAAACTCTGTACTCATCTCATGAAGGGATGATGCGAAAGAGAGAGAGAGAGAGAAAGCGCAGTTTCCCTCTCTCACAAACTATAAACTCCGTCACTATTTTGATTCCCAGCATTCGGCATGATCGTACGCGCGTTCGGCGGTCCCCTCATGCAATATTGATGACTCGCCGCGGATCAAATGCCCTATGATAGCCCTCACCCTAACCGGTATCCTGATTGCGAAGCGGGTCAGAGCCACTGATTTTCAATGGATGGGATCCGAATTTAAACTATGATTATACCCCGCGTCGCCTAAGTACCGGGCACGACGTCGGGTTAATGAAGCTTTGCCGAATTAGTGCCGCGAAAATTACCGTCGCTCCGCGATCAAACTCGAATGGGATACGTCATTGTTGCGAGACACGTAACGTTATTTGCCGCGACTCGCGATCCGCCAGTCGTCTGCGTATGTCTTCATCTCTGAAAAACGACTGAAGACATTTGGAATAAAATATCAGCTGGATATCGTTTGACATTGCAAGATACATAATTATTCGATGAGTAATAACTAATTTTCTATTCGTACCTTCGAACGTACTTTAATGAGGCACGATAACGTCATTGTGTATAAATCATAGATAGAAATTATTCCAAGAAAGCCGTAACTCACGCACGATTCGCCGCAAGGGTGATGCCTCGGATATAGCGCGTTAAGAGAGAAAACCTCCGACGATGTCCGGAGATGGCGATCTCGGCGTCGAGGTAAGGTAGAAGAGATGAATGACGGCCCTCGAGAGCACGTTCCACTTGCGCGTCATAGCGTTGCGATAGCTCCGTGTAACTGGTCGGCCACCAGAGTGGAAGATCGGTAAAAGAGACGAGGGATGATACAACGCGGCGAGAAAGATGAAGAAGAAAATTTCGCGGCAGAAAGAGAAAAGTCCGGAGGAAGGAAAGACCGAAGGAAGGCAAGAAGAAAATTAACGAGTTACGAGGAAACAAAATATTGTAGAGGGTTGTTTCAAGCCGGGCTGTGACTGAAGGGTGTAACGAGACGATGTTATTGAAGACAAAATGGTATATAACTGCAACAAATTCAGAATACTATAATCCATTCCGCGATTTTACTCTCTAAATCTCTGAATCTTTTCCTTCCATTCACAATATCAACGGCGCAATCGCGCACATCCTCGATTCGTCCTTCTCGCCCTCTTCGTCCTCCTTCCCTTCGCTTCTCCACCCCGTTCACTCATCGCAATGGCGCGGCCAGCATGGTATCCGTTCCTTCTTAATGGCAAATAAACCAGGTAGAGCGCAGTGGAGAACCGCTCGTGATTGCCGGATTAATTGGCTGTAGCGTGGCTGCAGCGGTAACGGAGAGGATGTACACGGCACGGATTATTATCCGGCCGTTCGACGGAGAGCTATCCTAAACGTTCTTTCCGTGCCCCCTAACGGCCACCCTCCGCCTCGTCTCGTCGACCCCTTTTCGCTCTGTACTCCGCGGCATCGATCCTCCGTAAATTCTCGAGCCGGGAGAGAAGACGCGGGAGCGCGAAGGATGGCTCGATCGATTATCCGTGAGCATGTCGCTCGTTCTCCGGAACAACTCGTCTCGGCAAACAAATTTTCGATGTTTACAATATAAGAGATAACGTTTTAACAACTGTAAAAAGATTAAATTTCTGCACGCAAAAATCTCGCGAGGAAGGAAAACGAGATGGGCAACAATGTCCGAGTTACCCCTTTATTAAAAAAGAAAAAATTAAAAGAAATGTGGCCTCGATCTTACTCTTCGTTTTCTTGAAACAAATGCAGGTTTGTACAAATTACACAAATTGGGTAAAGATTGCACCCGCATACGTATTGTATCTTGTTTCTTCGAGAAAATTTCTCGGCGAGAGAAAAGTGCGTCGCTTGTCGCAGCGGAATTGCCAGCAAATAGGGTTATCGAGATCGCTTGCGTGTATATCGCCGCAGGTGGATACATTGGGACGATTCTCGAAGACTCAAAGTGCTGACGCGGTAACCATCTTGGTTTCCCTGAGTGGTACTGTCGGCGAATGCCGTTGGGTGTCACGGGGTGGATTCGTTCGTGGATGGCGGCGTGGTGGAAGATTCGATTTCGGTGCGGATAGGAGGACGAAAAAGGGGACTAGAGGGAGAAGTAGCGAGGAGAAGAAGAGATCTCTGAGCGACGTGACCGCGGGAATCGATGCGGACATTCCGGTAAATTGTGCGCACTATTGCTGATGCGGTGTTTTCGTAATTCCCGTCGTATTGGCCATCCGGTTTATGTCACTCGTTGATCGCGTTACGTGGCATAAAGAAATTTATGGAACAACCGCGTGAGACATAATGTAAAACTTTTTGCTTCATAAAGTAACATTTCCTCGGCCTCGTGAGTTTTCCAATTGCCATTCTCCTATAGCTCATACGCTCACATTCAATAGCTTAAAATGTGTCTCGTCATTCAATGAAATTTTAGACAGGGCTTTCCTCGTCTATGGCGGAAAAACGGTTTCGAGGAAGATTGAGTCAATGGAATTCATGAGGGCGGGATAGACGCGTGCGTGGAAATCGAGAACACCGTATATCACTTTAGGACTCGAGTGGACTTTTATTTTTTGCCAGCAGCACAGAGTGTCTTTTCCCCTTTGCGGCGGATTCACTTTACCGTAGAGTTGAGTTTTTATTACTCTTGAGCTTTTTTTCTTCTTTCCTACTTTCGTAAGAAGTTTTCGTAAGTCTCTTTTAAATATTATTAGAATTTATATCGTATTAATTTAGTATTT
Organism: Crematogaster levior; assembly: GCA_901521435.1. Lineage (NCBI taxonomy): Eukaryota > Metazoa > Arthropoda > Insecta > Hymenoptera > Formicidae > Crematogaster > Crematogaster levior. Next base: position 215,388 of record CABEGB010000658.1, read on the forward strand.
TAATAGAGTGCTGCTCTCGAGAAAACCAACCAGTCACTCCTCTCACATTAATACCGCATGTCGATCAATCGGTGTAACAAACGCGAGCGAAGCAATTACGCTCGCGTACACGAACCTTGTCACCTTGTTTTGCCACATTCCTGCAATGCAATTAGAAACGTGTCGAGGAAACGATGCCGAAACTCGCAATAGTCTGCTGATAATCAAACATAATTATCCACGATCGTTTTGTAATCGCGATCGATTTAGTGGCCGTATCGAATTATAATAACGATTATGCTAATCGCCTCTGTTTCTTCTGTTAGGCAATCGCGTATGATTGGCTTATTATATACGAAGCCCAGAAACGCGTTATCGACTGTAACACGCACCAATAACTAATCTGTTAAATATGTTCTCCACAGTTTTTCTACATACTGGGAAATCTTTCGTCTATATCTTTTAATTATTTATTTTCGAAATTTCGGATCGGATTTTTTTGATATAAGAAAATTGCGCCCTTCGTTCGATCCGCAGGAATTCTCTATTTTTCCTCGTCGGTCTCGTCGCTTTGTCGCACGCTACAGATTGAGGGCATTCATAACGGCAATCACGCAACGGCGTGCGTGTGCGTCACTCAAAAGCCAACGAATCTTTTTCACGCGCGACCTACCTTCTCATCCGGACAAGTTACAAGATCGTGCCGGTATGCATCGATTCGTACATCCATATGGAATATTTTTTACGCTGTAAAACACACAAAACGACCTCGTAATTTGACGACGCTACGTTTTCTTGGATTAAGTAATTCTTTAGATACCAAGAAATCCAATGACATCGTTATGAGAGTGACGTAATGCGTTCCTGCTCCCGCACTTCTGCTCGCGTTGTTGCGTAAGTCGGAAGTAGAAAAATGCTCACGAACGTAATTTCAATTCTGAGAAATGATACTAAACGACGATGTAGGTAAAGGAAGAACCATAAGAAAGAGAAAGAGAGAAGAAAAAAGAAAAAAAAATCATCGATATACGTTTCCGACAAACGCAAGTAACCGGCACTGAGGGTGGGAATTAGTCCCGTTTCAAGGACGCCACGGGAGAGATTCGTAGATTGCGTGCTTGTCGTAAGTTTTCGCTCGTCGATATACACACGAAGTCTCAAGGTGTATAATGACGACGTCTTTTCTGTCGGCCCCTTTCAAAGCGTCACGATCAGACAGCGGCTGGTAGCTCTGTTACGCGGAAGCCACATTCGAAAGTATCCCGGTAGTTTTCCTTTCTTTCCCGAATTCACGCCACCTCAAAATCTCTATCGCGTTTAACCACTTACCTCGTCGAGAAATCCAAATTCAAACAAGAAAATGTTTTCTCCAAACAAATTGACTGTATAATTGTTGTTTCTCATGTATAGTCGTTTCCATTATTTCATTCATTATTATGATAAGGATACAGAAATCACTGTGTTTATCGGATTTTATTATCGTATTTATCTGTGTTTATCGGATTTTATTATCGTTTTAATTGCATTTAATTTTTTACATTCGCGTGCGTTGAAAGTTTCCGTTTTTATTAAGCAGCAACACCTTTATATATGTATTATAAATGTTAAATATTAAAATTAGTTGTTCAAGATCAACCTCTTGCTATACATATCATTATCTCGTTCCTCGACCTACTGCTATATCACACTATGTTAATTGATTGAAGTCTTTGCTCATACAGTAATCTCCACTCACGAGCTGCGAAACACAGAGGTTTACGGTAAGAATTTTTGTTCGTAAGTTCATAAATTATGCGAGGTTTAGCTCAGCTCACGTCATCCGCCATCGGCTTATCGCTTCGTATTACGTGTCACGCTGTAATCGGTCGACAAAGTTGCGGAGTGAGAGATAATGGGCAATTACCAGTCCAGAACGGGGAACGGCGTGCGTAGCTTCTTTTGCGTTCAGAAGAAACCGGTCACGATGATCGGACGGGGCCCGGCGCAATCACGGAAATTGAACTTCGTGTTTTTCTTTCCCTGATAAACCGTATCACTCGACCTAGTCCCTAGATAGTAACATGTCATCATTCGACTCGTCATATTTCCTTTCCTTGGTTTTACGCTTTAAAAAATTTGAATTTTATACTTGCCGCGATATTGGATCTAATATCGACGACAAGATTTTTCAAGTCATGATTGTGAGTTGCTCTACAATTATTAAACTACAATTATGAAACTAGTTACCCTTATTTATCTTCTTTCATAAAGAGAAAATGATTTGCCACAGTAAATACCTGGAAGGCAATTATTGAGAGTCTAAGAAAAAGAATTTCCATACTGCAAGTCTTTGCGGTCTACATGCGGAAAACCGATAAGGAACTGTCATCGGAATCAATCGGCTTACGAGATCATTAGTAGCACGGATTATTGCACCGACTAACTGCATCAGGTCCGGTCGACCAGTATATAAAGAAACATCTTTATCATAATTGTTAAATCTAATAGTTCAAGTTAGAAGTAACTTCTGCGTCGCGCATCATGCGTCGTCCAAAGCAGATTAAAATCTCTCTCTATTTTTCTCTGATCCTCTCTTTACGCTCGATCGGATTGAATAAGCATAATTTTTTAAATTAATGTCAGATATTTATTGATTATCGATGTGTGTTTCCAATGACGACATAATCGGTTAATTATCCTATTATTAAAAACGTATATTTCGAAAGAACGAATATTAATTTTTGGATTTAATAAAGTAATTTCCTTTTTTTTAGACATTATAGTTTATACATTTTTTAAATGTTATTTGCAACTGCGGATCGTCTGTATTTCTCCGAGATTCTCGTTCGCTTGTCTAAATCGCCAAACAGGCACTCGACATTCGCCAGCACGAGAGTCGTCTTGGTTCTACCTGAAAATTTTACCGTCGATCGCGTGTCCATCCGCGCGCGACCTTGGAGCGATTAAGTCGACGGAAAGGTCTAAATTCGCTCGTGCGATTGCTACAACCTCCCTCGTGCGATCGGCGCTTCGTTCGCTCGAAATTCCGCGAACCTTCCGCTACCTCCCACACGCAGGTCGCGCGAACGATGCCGAGAAATCCACGGACGTATCCAGGTACGACCCGGTAAGGCACGATAATTGCGCACTTCGCGTCGATAACGGCAACCAAGGTGGCAATGACGGAAAACGCGAGCGAGCGCACGTCACCACGTTGCTCCCGCGGCTACCTCGAGACGAGTTCCCACGTAGTCAAAGTCCAAGCCTGCGCTCGAGCTGAGGGATCATCGGCATGAAAACGGGGATAATTGTGGCTCCGTAAATACCGCTACTTAATACCTGACTCTCCCGTACTCGTATAGCGTTATATGCACCTTGTTGCGCCGCGCGCGTATTAGCCTCCCTTCTCGCATTCGTGCTACCGTCAATCTCCTTTAGAAAACGCTTTTCTCCTCGCGCGGCACAGCGTGTAGAAAACGAGGTAATTGTACGCGGCAGTTGCATACTCTGCCGATATGCACTTCCGCCGCGGATCTAGCCCCGTGTAATTTCACGCGATCTCGACTGCCGATTTCGTTCTCCAGCCCGCTCGTCAAGCACCGTGATGCGCTCCCGAACAGTTCGAGCGTCGAAGTTACCGATGATCGTTTACGAACATTTCTGATGTACTTCGATGATGTTGATCAAAATAATTTTGCGATACCAAGAGAACTTTCTGTTAACGTTTACATCAAATAGATACATCAAGTAGGAAATTGCGATAAGAAAATCAGTAGATAAAAGACGATCGAGTTCATTCGTAGGACTGACGACAGAGCGACCGATCAATTATCGATGCTATTATCGCTGTCACTACTCGTCTTAGTCTTATTTGCATCGGATCGTGATTAAGAGCGAACTGGCCAAGCGGAGAGCACTCTTTTACGCGCGGTCAATGCACCGCGTGCAGCCGCGTCCTTCCTCTGCCAGTACGCCGGTCTGCCCGGTCATCTTGATGTCATTCTGCATTCTGTCCGATGCGAGCAGTAATTAAAACGTAGTCAGCGTTATCTCTCGGATCCCTCGACGGTGATTAAGCTCCACCATCTGATGCTCACACACTCGGTCCGACTGTGCCGTATCAACATGTTCCCGTCATAATGTCCGGCACATTGCCAGGTGGGAGGCTGATCCTCCCACGAAATTACGTGGAAATTCGGATCATTCGGAACCTTCAAGTGAACGTGAGGTAGTATATTTTTAACGACGTGGCCGAGCCAAAACGAAGTCGCAGGACGCGAAACGCGTACGTGTGCGGCGTGGTGGTGCGTACAATTAATTAATGTCGAGTGCTTTACTTTCGCCGGCGACCCGAGCGCCAAAGTCGTGTATTATTAGCTTGATGTCTTGTTACGAGAAACACATTCTGGGAAGTCCGATCCTACCGTGGCAGAGCTTCGGTCTCTGAATTTCTGGAATCCGGAGCTTGTCGTTTTCGAGCTAATTCGTTAACGCGATGAATTTACTGAACAAAGTGACGACATGTCACGCTTTGTTTTCTCTCTCTCTCTCTTTCTACATATATATATGAAAATCTGATTAGCGATTGATACGATTTTCGAGTTGAAGAAGTTATGCATTAACCAGGAATCATAGCGTTCAAGGAAGCCTGCGAGAAAACGTCCAGCTAAGCGGGAAACTTGGGTGAATGCAGGGCTCTCGTAACGCGTTTACATTAAGCCAACGCATTTAGAAAATGGCGAATGGTGGATAGTGTGTGCCTTGGGCCTGGCGATTACTCAGGAATGAAGGGATACCGGTATTGCCGCACCAGGAACACGATCCGGCTGTACCAAGAACCGCTGGCGCCTTCCTCCACACCCACCCCACCCCCTCCACCTCCGCCCTCTCTCATACTCGCGATTTTGCTTGTATTCTTTCGGAAATTGTGCAAAGTTGGGCAATGTACCACATGCATGAGAAAGATGGCTGATAAGACCGTAATTGTTGTCTACGTTCGTCTTAGAACGTAGCTACAACGAGATTTGACGGTATTTGCGAATCCGTAAATAATCTAAAAAGGGTAAATCGTCTAAAAGGGTGGACCTCATTCACGTTATTACATGCGCGAATACTTTACACACGTATTACGCGTGTAATGCGAGTTTTATTACCTCTGAACGCGGTACCACTTTTCTCGTTGCGTGCCAGCCACGAGGCTTTTAACCGCACAAACCTTACCATGCTAAACCCTGTAAACCACGAATTTAAGAAACCATCTTATATATCTTTTCGCGCATACAAAATTGTTGCGAGCGCTGATAAACAACTTTGCATTCGACGTCTCCGATTGCGTTATTGAAACGTTCGATATCGACGACGACAATGATGATCGAACGATTTTTCACCTGTAAAAACAATACGCAGAATGTCGGACAAATTATACGGATTAGACGCAACGTTGAAAGCGTAGGCGTCCATAATTTGTCATATCGCGAAATAAAAGAGCCGCGACTTGCGACAACTTATTTGGCTTGTGCCGCGCGACGTAAAACTAGTATTAATTAACACCGATGCTCCGTGCAAATTAATGACGTCATGCGAAATCGAGCAGCGATTCTATGCGATGCGCTGGAAAGTAATTATACATCGTTACCGGTCCCGGTGACGGGTATACCGCTTGCCGCCGGAGTCTGGATTCAGTTTGCGATGTGATTATGTTTATTGTCCCTTCCGGCCGACTTCTCGGAAATCTCGGAAACGTAAGATGGCCACGCGAGATCTGCCGATCGCTCGGTCTGTTCTTAATGCTTTCATCCTTCCATTACGAAGCTGATAAGAATGTTCGAGCTAATTATTTCCGAATTTCAAACAGACACTTTCTTTGTAATTTAAAGGTACGCGTATTTAATACACTATGTATTAAAAAGTGACCATAAATTTCTGATTATATTTTAAGGGTAACTTCTTTTATCATTAAATTATCAAAATAATGAGTTTCTAGGAAAATTTTTACCACATGAAGGTTTCGACATTTCTGGTTCTTTCAGTTTTCGTACAGACGACTGCGTTGAAATGTGAAGCGAGCGAAGTCATATTCGCAACTTTTAGAAAACTTTCTTCGGCAGTGCGACGAATCGCTATCAACAAAAGTGTCTTTTGTCGAGGCGAATTATTCGTTCCTCTTGACGAGGTCGTGCTCTCACGACTTCGCGCGATACGCGAGCACTTAACTAACGGACTCTTCCACGAAGTGGAACGACGCCCGTCCGCTAGAGTTTGTAGTTTTTCGAGCCAACGCAACAGAAACTGGAAAGTCGACCGGGACAAACTTTAAATGTAGAAATAAGAAAACAAATAATAAGAAATGATCTTTGCTAAAAAAAAAAATACTGTAGAAAAAGAGAAAAAGTAGATCTTATTTTTAAAAAATGACTTTATACATTGTCATTGTTGTGATACGAATATATTATATTTCTGTGTTAAAGACACTTACTTATGCGATATAACAAGTTTTTTGCGTTTATTATCCCTGCCGATATCACAGTTTTCCTTTCATACTCATATACACAAATGTGATAACGCTAATATAACAATAGTTAATGATTGAAGGAACAGTTAATGATTCAAGAAATGATTTGATCTCTAAAACTGGATTTACATGTGCAAAAGTTCTGTGGGGCAGTTCGACAATAATAATTACATTTCATTTTATTCTTATATTACATAAATTTTTATTGATTTGAAATTGATGTGATACTTAGTTGATTGCAACGATCCCTATCTTTCTGTTATATCTTTTGTGAAGCTACATAAATAATGAATGTAATTTGTATCGCCATGTATGTAAGCGGTTTAAATATCAAATGCGATAACTAAGAAAAGGAATCTCCATTCCTCCATGGTGTTTTTAACAGTCGTGCACTTCTCTGAAGAAACACGAAGTAGGCCGAACGTTCGTCGTCGCGAGAAAATGCTTCTTCTCTCATATGTCTTGCATAACATTCTTCCGGTAAATGGTGCGAACTTGGCAACCGCAATTATAGCGTACTGCAAACTCGTTCGATGATTATCAGCGATCGTCTTGCCGTATTGCTTGTATTTTCTTTTTAGACAATCTATTTTAACGCGCGCGATGTTGTCCGCCATTATCCCCAATTTGAGTGGTTAGTGAAAAATCGCAGCCTCAATCAAGTTCTTGAAATGCACTTAATCATTATATTGCAGCGTAGATAAATTTGGAATGAGAGAGTATTTCTAGCATGCCATAAATTTATTCTTGAACTTTGATACGCTCCTGTGCTCCAGAGAGAACTTCCTTCTGCTAGTTCTCTTCCTGTTCTTCGAACTTCCGTCGAGACGGATCTCGGAAGGTCTCGCATAGAGTCGGAAACTGCGCTGGCTGGCACACACGAAGTCGAAAGAGGCTTCGCAGGTAATTGCCAAGCCGGCGGGTCGATAATGAGCACTGGCTTCGGGGAACCGATTACGCCCGACCCGAGCCAAAAGCAAAGTCGGACCCCAAGAACCAGAGAAGAGCAAGAGAAGGATGAAGATGAAGGAGGAGAAGAAGAAGAAGAAGAAGAACGGAAAAGACGGAGTAGAAGAAGGGCAGAAAGATCCGTTGGGAGGAGAGGATCAACTCGGGTAAAGGGAAAGAGGGGGAAGTGATGAAGGAGAGATTTTAAGTCGCTTATAATCCTCTGGACCGTAGCTCCGCGAGAGCGGCATTCACGAGTCTCTTCGCGATCCGATAATTCAACGGGCTTGGAGTTCGATATTCCGACTAATCTCGCATGATGTGTGTGCAGAAGTTCTCCGCGTGCGCCCTTTTCGGGGCACCGATAATTGCGGCTATATCTTTTTTATTTTTGTTTTGCGTTGCAAACTGTCTGTATCCCGACAAATGCCTGCGAAGCTTGCTCGGACGTGCTTGTATGCCATTAATCGCGCTCTCTACCTTCACCATGTAGTTACGGGAAAAATCTGCGGAGCATTCATTATTTTGCTTTGTAAGACGTCTTTCCGCGTAATTTTGTAATTTGAATTTATTTCTAGAAATTTATGCAACATTCCTCCACTTCCGTTACAGAACAATTTTATTTTGTTTGCGATATGTGTACAAATCACATAATTATCATATGTATATTACTCGATTTATTCTTTTTCAACAATAAAAACATTGTGAGCGTGTAAAATATCAACTCTATATTTATTGACGGCGATAACGGATTGCATATTAACGGCATCACGAATTTATCGAGAAATAGCGAGATCCAACGAAGATGAGAAACAAGTCAACACGTTGATACGCATCAATACTAGTATAAAAAGAAAAGCGAAACGTAACTAATTGCTAAATCACCGGCAACGAGTTGTCGATGTCAGGCGATGCGGCCACCTGTGTGGCTTGAAGGAAGAGAGCTTCGCAATGGAAAGTGGAAGAAGTACCCTGACGAGGCAGGAGCAGAGGAGAAAGAGGGATCGGGCGAGGGAGAGTCGAATGAGCAAGAAGAAAATGAAGCGGAAAAAATGGACGAAAGGGGAATAAGAAGTCCTTCCTGTATCGCGCGATGAAACCTGCCTAGATCTCGCTACCGGGATGAGGTAGAGGTAGGTGATCTAATTTCCCGGGCAGTCGTGCAGAAAATGATTCAGGCCGCGATTACGAAACGGCTTCTAGTCTTTGCCGGGGGCGACGAAGGCACCGTTTTTGCCGTTCTCTTTTCGTTTCTACGTGCCGTGTGCTACGATCACGGACGCAATGTTGTCAGCTATCTCTACAAATGGAGAACATCCTGCGTGTGCGAGAAGTTACTTCATCGTTAGAAGAAGAGGATTTTTTTGAAGACCGCGTTCTAATAAAAATATTGCAAGAGAAAATATTTATCATTATAAAACATTTTTTTCCTTAAAAAAAAATTGAATTTCTTAAAGAAAAATTTTGATTTTAATTTCAGTGGATAGCATGCTCATCTTTTTAGCGTGTCGTTGTTTCTTTCGTGACGTATATACAATGTTTCGCGAAATAAGCGTAAAGTGCATGAAGCACCATGCATTAGCTCGTGGACCGGCAGTGTGGCGACGATGCGGTGCCCCTTCGTGGCCTCGAGGGTCGCTGATCCCACAATTAACATAATGAGGTAGAAAACGTAGATATTAGCACGAAGTTAGTTAATAGTGCACTTATCCGGAGAATGTAAATAGTTGGTGGTCGCGATATCTCTTTCTCTCTCTCTCTCTCTCTCTCTCTCTCTCTCTCATGTTTCGCGGCAGGGTCCATCCCTCGCCTTTTCATTCTAACTCGTGTCCCGCACATTTTCCGGTCCTTCCTCACCCTCGGAGCACCACGTCATAAGAAATCTCGTAAATCAAAAGTGACAGAATCGAATTCCCGTTTGCATAATCCGGTCGTTTTATTCCACGCGCGCTTCCCTGGGTCGACTCGCCGGTTACGGAGGCTTCCTAAACAAATTATTAATCAACGTTATCGTCAGACATTCACAAAATTAAGCGGCAACGTACAGTTTGCAATTGATGATCCTAGATCGATACGATCTTTCGATTAAAAAAATGTCCCAGGGAGAACGCAACGGATAATGACAGCGAAGAATAAAAACGAAAGTAGAGTAACAAGAAAATTCTGCGAAGAAAGAAAGATGCGGTCGGTGAGCGTATATTAATTAGTATCGCAATACTTATAATGAACACACACAAGATCATGAAGCTTAAGAAAGATAAATAGACGTTGAAAAAAATAAATTAATGCATATATTAACTGGTAAATTAATTTTTTTCTAATACATGAGAGATACGACTATACTTTCAATGATATTTTTCATGTGCTGCTGTCCTAGCTCAAATTTTCTACTAATTCATTTTTTGTATCATTCATTTCGTATTCTTTTTTCTGCCGTTGCAGTCTCGTTGTTTCTCGATGTTCTTCAGTCCTTTCCAGTGTACACTGTCGTTACACCGTCCGCTCGAATGCACCGGGCGCATCTCTCCGCGGCCGATGGTATCGCTGTAATCTGCAACAGCTGCAACGGGGTTCTCCCGATTCGAGACTATGTTATCCGTTGCATCCCTGATTTCTAGACCTCTCGTTTCTCTCCTTCCCTCCCCTTCCGCGACTCTACCTCTCCGCGCTCGCAAATGGCGGTGGCAATTTGCAGGTGCAAAGTTCACGATGGAGGGAAACCGCTAATGAGGGAGTGGTACGGGGCCCCGATGCGCAACGCAGGGCACGCATGGATTTTCAGAGGGACGGGTTAATTACCCGCTCTGACCGCCGGAATTGTGACTTACTCGTGTGCGCTGTTTTTCCCGAGCTGTCGTGCGTTCACAATTACTAACTTGTCTTTGACAGCGCTAATCTCTCGTTCACTGATGCCCCATTATATATCGTAAAGGGTTTTTTGCAGTTCGCAGATCGAACTAACCACATTATCCTGCTTCAAAGCCCGCCCCTTCGAGACCGTAACTGTCCTATGGCGCCTCTCACTAACCATAAATTAATTAAACTGGCGCGGAGGTGTGTGGATGGGTGTCAGTGCGGTGTTCTTCATCTTTCGACCGTCGTTCGAACCACTTTGTTCCGTCTCGATCGAACAGCCCAAACTCGAGTTGCGCTACGGCTCGTTTCATAATTTTCAAGAGAGCAGCTCTTTCGAAGAGAATACTTTGCCAGAATATGGTCTCCTTGAATAGCGGAATTTTTATTTCTTTGTAAAAACATCTGTCAATGTAATTGGTCTAAATAGAGCGACAGGTAACGACATACATATTTTTGCGTTATAGCTTATGTAATTTCTTGGCACTGTATCGTGCTGTTAATTACACCCTGAACGAGTGCTAATCGCTTCCAAGTACGTACGTACATCGTTATTATTATTATTATTACCGTGTGGTACTCTATGAGAATTTATCGTCATAACGTTATTCGTTGTCTCCACGTGTACACACTTATTTTAAATAACATCATTTAACTTTAAAATAGAACAACATACGTATTATAGTCATTCTCAAGCTGGACACGTGTACACGTGACAATAAAATTGACCGAATGATAAGATCAAACACGGGGGAGGGAGAAGAATCTTCACGATTATATCTATTATACTTCAAATATTTTATTTTCGTTTGAACCAATTTGAAAGAGGATTGTTTTCTTGTTCTCGCAATTAAAACCGTAAACGCAGAAAGACGATCTAATTTTTATCACACTCGCAGATCATCTTAGGAACGGCTTATACGTCGGCGCATAGTTGTTCGCATAAATCGCCTTTTCAGCCGACGTATGGCAGGGGGGCGTGAACGGGGCGTAGCAACATAGTAACGTTTATTACATTGGCTGGCACAACTAGTGAACTGTGCGCCCTCGCCGATTTCTCCGGAGGACCGGGCGCGTTAAAACTTTGCTGGGATCCCATACACGGGGCACTCATCGCGGCATTTATCGATACCATTCTATCTCGCGTCAATGCTGATGTCCGATCCTGATCGCGAGACAGGAACAAAGACATCTGAATGATAAAACGTGCTGTCAGTATCGTTATTGTGCTCCGCTCTTAAATAAGACCTGTTCGTAGAAGAGGTACGAATGATAAAGTCCGATGACAGCCTAAAATAAAATATGAAGCGCTTTAGTAGTTTTCCCTCGTCGTAGGTAATGGCGGTCGGTTCGATTTGATGTAAAAACGAGCAGGGCAGGTAATAAACGAGGTAGTCGATACGACTCGGCGACGAATGTTCCATTCCCATTGTTTCGCTGATGTGCAGGTCACTTCCACGAGTAAAGATCGATCGAGTGACACGGGTGGTCAGATGGCGAGTGCACGTTGTTTTCGCATGAGCTCCTCGTCGCGTCTAACTAGAGGTGACTTCCCAAAGGGGGAAGACCGGATGTGGTAAAGAGACACCACCATGGACGCCACTCGCCGGCATTAATTTCTCACGACACGTCGTGCAATTCCCTTTTACGTTTGTAGGGCCATCAATTATATGCACGCTCACGGTAAAAGTACGCGCATCGACACATCGTACGTTCGAAAATCATTTAGCGCAATTACCAGGTGCATGCGATCTAAATTGGGAAGGAACGAATAACAGGGAATATTAATTCTTGATTTGACTACGTGTTTCACCTCATGAATGACGAGTTCTCATGGAAAAGAAGTAAAACAATATTAGGAAGTCGTAACGGGATTGAAATTATTGGTGAGATTCTCACAAAGCAAAGAAAACAATGAAGGCGGCGGCAAAGATTCATTTCAAGCCCCATAAGGCTCGCGTAGGAATAGAAACGTTCACGGGGATTCTCATTCTCAGGAGGAATGATAAAGAAAACCACAAAATTTGAAATAATCTATCCGCGTTGATTAAATTCGAGGTTTCGTTTAAGACGTTCGTTAGATTCTCGTAATATCAAGATGATCCTGTCGGAACGAGATTAAACGCGATCGCGGAAACTTGAGGAAATTATAGCGATTCCGAGAGATAACCGCGAGATTCTCATAAAATCATGAGTAAAGACGATCATGGAACTCTCGTTAATTTAAGATGGCGCTATAAACGATGACGAAAATTCTCATAAAAGCGGAATGTTAATAAGCGATCATTAAACTTTGTATTTAAGCAAAGCTTGTATCTGTATAAATCAATATTCACGCTTCAAAAATGTGATCAGTGTAATTGAAAGCATATATAAATTTTAAAAGAAGAACATCTTACTTGTGATTATTAAATATATATACATATTATGAAAAGAGTGGGAGATCGTGGAATTATCTTAATGAGAAAACGCCACCATCCAAGTTAACTCGACAACATTTGTGATCAGGATTCTCCGCATAATCGTGAACGAGACCAAGACTTACGTTTATACTGCTGAGGGGTGTCGGGCTGACACCCCTGCGGCCACTGCCGCCGCCGCTGCTGACCTCCGCGTCCAGTTTGCCGATTTGCCTAATCACTGCGATGTGAACGACAATCTCCGGACCCGAGTCGGTCCCACGATCCTGAAAACGCGCGAAATCACGCAAAGGACGCACACGGTCACGAGAAGCGTGGACCACCTCTTGCGTTGAAGATACGCGGCTTCGATCACGACTCCATCTCTCGAGTGCTCTCGAGTGATTTCGAGTGTTCTCAAGACGGGTCTCTTTCTTTCTTTCTCTTTCTCCTGAGAGCGCGTAATTCGTATCTTTCGCGTGGCGATTTTAATCGTATCAGCTACGACACGTTAACGTTGCATGCGAGTCGTGCGGAGTAGCCTCCTTTCAGACAGCCTGCTACATTCATAGCGACAAGCGCACTGGCTGGCTGAATGGCACTCGTAAAACGTACGCACGGTACTCACGACGCTCATCGGAGCACAGAGCGTCGACGCGCGGCGGGCCGCGCTGCCGGCCGCAGCCGCGAGCTTCATATTCACTGACGTGCTCCAGTGCGAACGTCAATCCTCAGGCGGGCACTAATGCGGCGACGATGAACGGTACCCCTTTTTCGTCGATCAATGCTCAACGACGACCCATCCGTGTCCCACTTCGATTCCTTTCGCGTGGGTATTGCTACCTGATTCCCCGGCGAACGGAGCATTCGCGTCGACGTTGTTGACGATGGGCGATGGTGGGCGGTGAATGCGCGCGTGATCAAGGCGGCGACGGTGGTGACGATGACGAAGACGAGTCGGCGTGCTGCTCGTTCGCCTTAAGGGCCGTTGGTCGCAGACGCATGCTCGCGGCACGTCGCAGCCTCTCGCACTGACCGCACGTAACACGTAAGAGAGAGGTGCGTACTGTACTTGTGTGTCTACCCCCTCCTGCTGTCTTTCTCTCTCTTTCTCGCTCTCCCTGCCGTCGCGCGCCGCGCTCAGCCCTCCGAGCGCTATCTCTCCCTATCACGCGCCCGCTCTCTCCTCGTCACTTTCTCGTCAATTACCGCGCGCGCGGAAGACGGCTATGGGGAGAAGAAGAGTTTCCACACACGCACACACACGCGTGCGCGCGCGCACGCACGCCGAACCCTGGCTCTTGAATCCTACGCTTTGCGCGCCGGCTTCTCGCGGGTATCCTCGCGCGGTAACTCCAGTAGGGAACGCGAGTCCGGAATTGCCGTGGCGCCACTCTTCCTCCCCTCCCGGTGCCTCCATTCTCTTCTTCCACCTCGTCGTCGTCGTCGTTGTTGTCCTCCGCCGTGAGTGAGCGAGTGCCGCCGCGCAGCCCACGGGGCTGCCTCCTTTCCGCAACGCGGCGCCGCGCGTCCCACCTCGTTTTTCCCTATAATTTGCTCGGCAGCCGGGCTTTTTTTTCTTTTACTCCATTTTCGTATCTTCTCTCTCGCCCCGCCGCGACTCTGCCGTTGCTACCCTTTGCGTCCCTTTTCGTCCCCTCTGCTCTCTTCCTCCTCCTCCTGCTCTTCCATCGTTCATCCTCTGCGATGTCCCTCTTTTCCTCTCTGTCTCTGCCTCCGCTACTGCCACCGCCACCGTCACTGCCTCCGTGCCTCTCTATCTCTGCCTCTGTCTGCCTGTGCATATACCTCTTCCTCTTGGTGCCAGCCATGAATCCTCGATCGAGTCGGGGGGAGTCAGGAGGGCTGCATGGCGCACCGCCCCTTTAATAGCGCTACGTCGACCTCTTCTATTCACCGTGCCGCCATCTACCAGTGACAAGCTGAAGATCATTGTGGCATTAAATGTAATCACGCTCTCACCCTAAACGCATATGAACGGGGGTTGCGTTTATTATGAGATATTTTTTTCAATACTAAGAGAAGATTATAATTGTTGTTTTTTTGATTTGATGAATTGTTTGTTTGAAATTTTATGGAATCGTAGGTTTTTTAAACAATTGTGATAAACGGTACTTTAGATCGTAACAAGACTGTAAACTGACAGTCCCCAACATATGGCCCGCAGTCGAATCCGTGAATTTTTATCTGATTTGCCAAGAAATTTTGACATTATACATATATATAATAAATATAAAATCAAGTTAAACTCTTTGTAATGACCAAACACCAATTTTATTTTCGAAATTATATAAAAACAAAATATCTTATTTAAAAATCTTTTTATACTATAAAAATCCGATAACAGCTGCAATTAAACTGCAAAACCAAAGGCAACATGTACAATATACAATATACAATATAACTTTTTTGTAGTTTGAACTTTTCTAATGTAAAAGGATAAAAAATGAAGATATTTTGTTCTTATAACTTTAAAAGTTTATGCCCAGTTGTTACAAAAACTTTATTCTCTCTTGACAAAAAGATTGAAGAGTCTCTTGTAGTTGATTATGCCTGGGGGAATACGGATTTTACTCATGAGTTTTGTTTGGTGTACAAGTTTATCAGAAATTTTAATAACAACTGTATAAGATTTCTGCATCTAAGTATTATAACAATAAGCCATCTGTCTCAGAAGGAACATAGAAGCATAGAAAAATATTCTTTGGGCGTTCACTTTGGCGGCTGACCCTTCATTTGAACGAAATAAAGGGCAGATGACATGTTGAGTGACAGGAAGATATCAAGATACAACATAAAATACGATAATTTGTAAACTATTTATTATTATTTGAATTCTTTGACATGACCCTTCTTTTTTCCCTGTTATATCAAAACCATAAACTCATCGAAAATATCCTTGAAATTCAAGTGTAAGTGGATCATAGATGTGAAGAATATCAGATTATTGAGATAAGAAAGATGAGACAAAACTTTTTAAAATAATTTTTAAAAGAAAAATTACTTTATTATACATATTCTACTCTAGAATCTATTGTCTTTAACAGTTTTAGTTATTAATCTTAAAATTTTAAAAATAATAAAGATATAATACATGTTAACCAAGAGGGTTTCCGGATGGATGCCACGTGCGTGTTGGATACTTTGCCGACGTTTCGTAAACATTGCAGCTTACATCATTAGGGCTAGGATTCTGACCGGGTCCCTCCGGGACCTCCGATTCTAAGCTCTCTTTGGTTGCCCGAAGTTCATCCGGAAACCCTCTTGGTTAATGATATCAATGGCCACGAAAGTCTTAAAACTAAAATATAATATAAAATGAAATTAATTAATAGATGACTCCTCAATATAAAAATATGAGTGAACACGTAAGCCTTTTAAGAGCCAGACATTTACAACGATAACAATAGACTAATTATAATAATTAAGTTCGTATATTAAAAGAAATTATACATAGAATACATAAATGTCAATCAACTGTCATACGCGTTTCAAACTCATAGAGTCCTCTTCAGTGTTAAAGCGTTATATCTCATGAAATAAGTATTTTAGTAAAAAATTGAGTGATTTGAAAGGTTATTGTGATTTTGAAAAAGACATAACTTTAATTTTATCTTAGTATTCTTATAATTATCGAAATCATTTATGTTTTTTAACGAAATTAGTGGCGATCATGGCTCAGAGAGATGTACGTTGGTTTAATGAGCTGAAGATCCTCGAGTTCAAATCCGACCAAAAATCGTCGATTTTTATTTGATCGCCACCTCTCGGAAGGCAACGGCAAACCACCGAGAGTATCTTGCCAAAAAAAACAGTTTGTCAAATTGACGAGCTATATGCGGAAGGCAACGGAAAACCACCGCATTATTCTTTCTCAAGACAATCATGGATAATACCATGATCGCCAACGATCGGATACGGTTACGGCACTAGAAGAAAAAGAAGAAATGAAATTATATAAATTTTTTTATATAATTTCATAAAATAACATAAATTGACTTTTCTTAATATTCCACACATGTAACAGTTGGGCTGAAAAGTCCGTAGGCTAACATAGTAAAACACATTTTTTTGGTAAAAATCAATTTTTTTATTCAATATAGTTGCCTTCAAGAGCAATACAACGATTATAGCGGTCATACAATTTTACGATACCATTTTTATAGTATGATTTCTCTTTAGCCTCAAAATAGGCCTCAGTTTCGGCGATTACCTCTTCATCAGTGCTGAATTTTTTTCCAGCGAGCATTCTTTTGAGATTTGCAAACAGGAAAAAGTCACTGGGGGCCAGATCTGGAGAATACGGTGGATGGGGAAGTAATTCGAAGCCCAATTCATACAACTTTGCCATCGTTTTTATTGATTTGTGACACGGCGCATTGTCTTGATGAAACAACACGCGCGGCACCCACTTTGCACACAGCTTTCGCATGTCCAAATATTCATGTATCATATGTCCTACCCGTTCCTTTGATATCTTTAGAGTCTCAGCTAACTCAATCAACTTTACTTTACGGTCATTCAAAATTATTTTATGGACTTTCTTGATGTTTTCGTCGGTAACAGCCTCTTTCGGTCGTCCGCTGCGTGCATCATCTTCGACGCTCATTTCGCCTCGTTTAAACTTAGCAAACCACTTCTCAACGGTTGATTTTCCTGGTGCAGAGTCCGAATAATGTTTATCAAGCCAAGCCTTGGCTTCAACAGTATTTTTTTTCAATAAGAAGCAATGTTTTATTAACACACGAAAATCTTTTTTATCCATCTTTTTGAAAATAACAAAAGCTGCTTCACTCAAAATGCTATATCTCACGAACCAACTACTCGACAGCTGGGAAATTTATACACATATCTTTTGAAGGTTAGTACTAACAAAAAATCATATGGATTTAATCCTCGTAATGCCATTTATGTGTTAGCCTACGGACTTTTCAGCCCACCTGGTATATACTGTTATGTATTACACAAAATTATATACAAGTATATTTAATGTGTATTTTTTTGGGGCATTTCTTGTTGTTCAGGCAAACCACCGAGAGTATCTCTTGCCAAAAATGGTTTATCAATTTGATGAATTGTAACCGCAGATCTGGTCCTCTTAGAAGGGGTTGAGCGCTGGGCTAACAACCCGGCCTCGAAAAAAAGAAAACAGTTACGAATGTTCACGAGTAGGCACTGGTCCACGAGGGGCTGTCTGGCCAATGATAATGATGATGATAATGCTTATTGGTACATCAAAATTGATCCTCCCTAAAAATCCTATAGATATCATATAGATATTAGATTCATATAAATATCAATATTAGGAAAAACACAGTTTGTATAATGTTTGTGGAAAATCTCTATAGCTCGAAAATTTATTAGGTGGTCCAGTTATGTAAAGAGAATTATACAGTACCGGCCAAAATTATATCACCTTTTTTTTTCTATTCTTGTTGTTCACCTGTCTCCAAAAGCGGATGAGTCTTTAACAGACCAACGGCATAGAATCAGGAAGGCAAGGGGAAACCACCTGATTACACTCCCATGAGCACATCATGCAGAATCTCTAGCTGCATGATGCCACCACATCCTTTTGAGGGTTGGACTAAGATTGATTGATATTTAATGTATAAGCATCGTCAATCATTGCCTTATTTCCTGAGTTTTGATATAACTGGCGAAAAGAAGATTATTCATATATTTTTATTTTCTTAATAATATTAAAAAAATAAAAATATATGAATAATCTTCTTTTCGCCAGTTATATCAAAACTCAGGAAATAAGGCAATGATTGACGTGCAAACTGGCAATTGATACATTTATTAAAGACACAACGTTTCGACCATAAGATTTGGTCCTTTTCAAGCGTATAATTTATGAGTGTGACTTAGGGATTACATTATAATATAAAATTGAAAAAAGTGAGATGTTAAAAATGTCTAGCAATTAAATACGCGTCAACTGTTTATGACCGCTAAAAACAGACATTTAAAAAATAAATTCAAATTTTGATTTTAAGAACAAATTTTTAAGATTTCAAGATAAAATTATGAAATTATATGCAGTTTGCATAAAATACAATTATTAGAAAATTAGGGTAAAATTCTATTTCATCAAAATACATCCCGACCGAAGCGGAGGAAACGGCCAGAGGGGGCCAGGACTGATGTGGCGGTGGTCCTGAGCCCTAGGACAGTAGTAGTTGGACGGGGGTATCATAACAACTTGGGGCGGGAAGGGCGCGGCTATACTGCGTACTTGCGGAGGAATACTGGGATGTAATGTCTAGAGCGGTTCCCCAGTATCCCTCATTACGCAGGATTGGTCATAGAGGAGTTTTTAGTGGGTGCAAGTCCCACTCGCTCCGTCTCCATCCCCCGGGATGGGGCGGTTAGGTCATATGACGTTTCTCCTCTCAAAAAAAAAAAAAAAAAAAAAAAAAAAAATCATACATGAGAACTCACACAGAGTTTGTGATATTTTGAAGAAGTAGCTAAGGAATCCAAAATTTCGGTATTTTCGAGTAAGCTGTTCTTGTTCGAGTCAGTTCTGATTACATGAGATTTATTATTTTCCTTCTCGTGTATCTTTGCATGCTTGTTGAGATGGTCACTTCTCATAAACCTTCTTTGACATTTGACGCAGATATACTTCTTTTCGCCGGTGTGCGTGCGATAGTGACGCTGCAGTTCGTCACTCCGGGTGAACTTTTTATCACAGCAAGGCCATGTACAGGAGTATGGTCGTTCGCCGTTATGCGATCTAATGTGCGCCTTGAGATGCGATGACTTGCCATATATCTTTCCACATCCTGGCACATAACATATGTGTTGCCGTTTGCCATCGCTGCTAAAAGAGCCATCGTCCTCCTTAACAATGCAATTAGGACAATCGCATCTCTTCCTGTTGGATTTACTGGATTTGTGTATCAAGTCTGGAAGTTCGACTAAAGTGTCTATTGACGAATGACGATAGAAATTGTCATTTGATACATATTTATAAGAGTTAACAGTTCTTTCCCATAATTCTTGTGTTATATTAGACTCTGGTGAACGATAATATTGGTCGATCGGATGAATTGTCGTAATCTGGTGGTTAGGATGGTTTTGCATGGTTAACGATATGTTGGTCATCGTCTCAGCCGGTATAGTGTGTGTATTACTGTTAGTTAAGGGTTCATAACTTTCTTTATAAGTAGTATTATAATTATTCGGATATTGGTAAATTGGTGCACTTGGCAGAGTACACGAGAATGGCTCGTCTTCCTGACAAGTTGAACTGGTGAAGATAGAAGGGGCATCATTGCACGTATCATAACGATAATTCGGTGTTATATAATTGTAACTTTGCTTGTAACAATTGTAGTCCCTATGATCGTTATCTGTTAATTGGGGAAAGACTTTTCTACTTATGTATCGTGCATTCAAGATGAGATTGTTATTTATTTGTGTAGGCATTGAAGATGAGATTGACGATGCTGTTTCAGTTGATGTCTGCAAATAAAAGAGTAAGTGTAAGTAGAAAAGAAAGGACAAAAAGAGAGAGAGAGAGAAATTTTATACGATTTATTAAATACTTTTTGAATAAATCCTAATACAGTCTGAGAAGCATAAAAAACGAGAAAAATAAAGAATAATAATAATAAGTCAGTATAAGAATGAGTATTATATATTGATAGTAATTAAAATAAAAGCATGTTATAAGCATAATTACAAGATGCTCAACATGAGATAAGAAAATATTATATTTTAAAATATATATTTTAAGAAAATATTAAAATTATTAAAAAATTGTGGAATATAAAAATACACACACAAATTTTAAGTCAACGTAAGATTATAATACTATTGTATGCAAATATCACACATTTATATGTATTTATGTATACAATTTATATTGTATGCAAATATAAATATCAAATATTGTACGAGAAACTACTATTATTATATTCATATATATTGACTCATGTATCGTATTTCATGTAATTTCATTATTTTTATTAACAAAAATCGATAAATTTCAAAATATTTGTTATTAAAAAGATACTTGAAAATTGAAAGTACACTTTTTGGAAATATTATCATAGTTTTAAAATAATTGTTTATTTATCCTACTTGTTCTTCATGTATTTTGAAATTCCCAAAAAATATATTTTTATTTTGTGCTTTAAAAAATCGTTCACACATTTCAAAACTTTTAATTTCAAACAATTGTTATAGGTACGAAAGGAAGAACACACACATACACACACACGTGAGGATCTATGTAATTATGTTACTTATACAAAAAAAAACAAACCTGTGGATACATGATATTTTGTGGAATTCGGTTTAATCCGTATTTTTGCCATGGTCCCATATCGTTGGATATTACTGCGGAAAATAAACAATACACTGTCAAATTCGATTATATAAATTTAAAAAAATAAAAACAAATTTTTATTAATTAATAAAATTATTAATAGAAATGTTTTTTAAAATATAGAATTAAATTGTAACCTATTACATAAAATTTAAATATGTAGCAGAATTCCAAGATAAAAAAAGTATTGTTTTAATGTCATATTAAATATCAATTTTTTTAAAAACTTACTTTTTTCGACGAGTAGTTTATGAAATCTTTCTATTCCAGTGCGATGATGGAGAATTAGAGTATTTTTTATAAGAAGGTTCGAACGGTTAGATCAACATAACGCTTCGCTTCAACTTTTGAAACTGAGTAGGTCAAGATATTCGTCGAGAAGAGAAGACGGAGCTATGTACATAAGTGGGGATAAAAGCGGCTAAACGACGCATGCGCAACTCTATTATTTGCCTGTCATAAATCATACTCAAATCTTAACTATTGTAAACTGAATTCTGTTCCAAAAAAAATCATATTTTACGCGACATTTTTCTTTTCGCTCTCCTTTGTAACTTTTAATTTCCTTAAACGAAGAAAAGTAAAACAAAATCTTCTTGCTTCTAAAATTTCATTTAATCAATTCAAGAACTTATAATTTTTAAACATTAGAAACACAACAATCAAAAATAAAAAAGATAATAATTTTTAATTGTTTTTTTTTTAAGTTTTCACAATTAATAGCCAACATACTATAATAGTGAAATATAAAAATTAATGAAAGAAGTAAAAAATTATGTCATGTGCTTCTAGTATCTAAAGTTTATAAGTTTTTATAAAAATGAAATAATTAAATAAATTTTTTAACAAAAATCTTGCAACATTCCTACATTAATTTTTTTTCAAGAAATGATTAGAAAGTCTCAAGGAAAAATATAAAGAATTACATAGAATAACAAAATTGAATAAAAAATTTATATAAAAAATTTTTATGTAATAAAACTATGACAAAAAGATTCAAAAGGCTTCAAAAATTTGATGTACTTACTTCTCGCTGGTCAATTGGCGAGAAAAATTCGAAATTAGTTCAATATTTTAATATTTCAAAATTTATATTTAATTATAAACACAGACAGGAAAATTGTTATTATACAGCCATAAGCTTCAGTTTAAATGAAATAACTCAAGATTATAAATATTATTTTAAACTTCTATATAATTCAACTTTTATCTTTTTTATCTCTTTTAAATTTGCGTTCCTTTGTATAATATATCAATTTGTAATTTTTTTAGAAAAGTTAAAATTTGATTAAGATATTATATAAATAATTAATACATGATTTTAGAATTAATTTAGTATAAGACGAGAATTTTATAGCGCTTTCAAATGATGTATCTGTATATCTTTTTTCAAATGATGTATCTGTATATTTCCAAAATTCGCTCGTTTCATTTATAATTCAGTATTAATTTATTATAATTAATTTATTATAATTAGTATTGTGAGTTTGATTTTATATATATATATATATATATATATATATATATATGTATGTATGTATAACAAATTTGTCAAAATAGTTCTAAAGCTATTTGAATATATTTTTTCTTTCTCTTATACTTCTTTATTGGAGAGTAAAAGGTCTACCAATTTTCTTTGTCATGTTTTCTTTCATTTTTGAGGATAACGAATTTTACATACGTATCGAATTCAAATATTATAGCAATCTGACCGCAGGTAAAATCATTGCTTCGCGTTTTGACCGCCCAAGATTCGAAGGCAATCGTTCTGGTAGGTAATAATTATCAATAAAGACGGCAACTGAGAGGAGTAGTGGTGATGGTAGGAGAAAAGCTTAATCGTTTGGATTTAATTAGCGGATGAGGCTTTTCGGTTTAATTAGCGGTCCTGCGCGCCCGATGTCGTTTCGTTTAAAGACGCGAATGCCATCGCGCCAAGTTTGTACGTCGACATAATTATACGATAGTCAATGGTCGCTTATAGCGTTGTTCTTTACTTCTCTCTGCGATCGTGTACGCTTGCGTGCGTGTTTTTATGCGCGCACGTATGCGGCGAGTCTCCGCGAGGCGTTACATTTTCATGGCCAAGCGATTTAAACTTCCAGTTTGAGAAGTTAATCTCAGCTTGTACCGGATACGTCAGAGACAATTATCTTATAAGTAAAAAAATAAAACTATCTTTGTTTATTCATGGTATACTTTCATCAAAAAGTTTATAGATACGATTGACGTATATAATTTTACATGTGATTTTACAGAAAGGGACTTTTGACTAGATCACTTTTTTATATTATTATATTTTTTCCAATATTACTGTAAATCTTTATAACAATTGCAAAAATGAAGAACATGTATGAATTTTGCTAAGATTATCAATGTTTTTCTTCTCGTTAAAAAAATAATTGAGGAAGATAAAAGAGAAAGATTACATAAAATTTAACATTAATTTTAGTGACATCAAAATTCTGTAGGAAGCAAGTAACATGACACGGAATGTTCCATGTTCTTCCGTTTATTTTAAACTTTTCAAGTCAGAAGTAATCCCCGAAATTATGGTTATCTAGAAAATAGTTGACAGGAAGTTGATAACGTTACTAATTTCCGTTTCTTTTACTTCTGGCAGATAAACCAAACAGACTTTATAGAGTTTATCTTTATTTGGCATGTTAAATTCATTAAGAAGTTAAACAAGTAAAATTTTTAAAAATACTGAAATTCTGAAAATGTTATGTTTATTTATTTGGTAAAAAAATGACGGCGCATATAAGGAGACTTAATATGTTAACATGTTATTTGTGAGTTTTTAAAAGTTATTTTATAAAATAAAACTTATTCAATTAAATAACAATTAAATAACAAAAGCATTAAAAAAATCATATCAAACATATTCTATTAGCAAGATTATCCATTAGTAATTACAACAGAAAAATTAATAATTACACTTGTTTTTATTCTTCTTTATTCTGATAAATTATAAATATGTTTCTATAACATTTACTCTTCTATTTTTCTTCAATTGAGAACATAATATTCACCGCGTGATGTCTTTAAAGAAATATCAATGAAAATCGCGAGGGAAAGCAGTTTAGGATCGGTCACTTTAAGGTCAATTTTTGCTTTTTGTTCGGTATCGTTTGATGTATTATATCTGCCTGGATGATACAATAATGGTTCATTTATCTTAATACACATCGATAGTGTAAAAATGTCAGCACTTCGTCCATGACTAAAAGTTGAAAAATTTTTCTGAAGGAAACTAGCTGTTGTGATAGTTTTTGTACTAAATTTTTTACATAGAGTTAATAAGATGCTAACGATAAATATACAGAAAATATGTATTTTTTTGAATAGTAGAAATTGTGATGACGGAATGACAGTTCTTAAATATAAATTCTAATACGTTACAAAATTTGACGTTAAATCAAAACTCGACGTTAAACGGTAATGAGAACATAAGTCATATTTACTTCGCGACAGATATGGCGGAATGCATGATCCCCCTTTTCGGTGATCACGGATTACCACATTAACTTGAAATCTTCTTGGATCGAAGATACAGGTGGAGTTTCTTTTATATCCAACAAGTCGTAAAGCATGTAACCACGATCCTGATGATATTGAAACGAACCTCTTGGCGAATGGATTTCTAGCTAACTATAAACGCTTCTAAGTTATGTCGTGGAACTGTCGGAAAGTGCGCTTGTTCAGGCATATCGGTTTCTCAAAAATAAAACCTTGTAATGCGATCGGAAGGCTGACTCTTTCACAAAAGAGTGCCGAAAGACTGTTACGACCGAGAAGAAATATGTTATCCCCTTCCCCCGTCCTCGTTTTTCGATCCTCGTCTGTCCAGCAGAGGGTCACTTTAATTTTTGACCGCTGCTGCGTCGACGTAAAACGTTTGGCGGTATAATTAAATGATCAGTCGCTAATCAAGATTTATCGGACTGGGAATAGAATAATATACAATGTAGAGACGG
The DNA here is from genome assembly GCA_901521435.1 of Crematogaster levior. Classification (NCBI taxonomy): domain Eukaryota; kingdom Metazoa; phylum Arthropoda; class Insecta; order Hymenoptera; family Formicidae; genus Crematogaster; species Crematogaster levior. The sequence goes on from CABEGB010000658.1 coordinate 240,402, forward strand.
TTTTTTTAAGTATATTTTTAAGTATATTTACATTTTTTGTTAGAAACCATCATTTCTAATTAAATTTCTCCGTTTTTATAGTTGTTATTTTTATCTTTATAAATTTAAACATATTACAATATTTTACTTTGCTATATAATTTATAATTTCCTAGATGCGTGACTTTAACAGTCAGAATTTGAATGTTGCATTAGTGAAATACCATGCTATGTGTATAATATACGCCTCACTTTCTAACGTGATTGTGGCGGCTTCGTCTTTAGCTTCTCTCTCTCGGCTTCGTCTCTTTGTCATTTTTCCGAATCTCGACAAACGTTCTCAAAATTGTATGATGACCAAGAAGCATTTCCTATTTTTCTTGATGACGGTCGTTTTGACGGTCGTTCAAGTCTGTTACAGAACAATTATATGTACCTGTCCTCGATAGAATTTAACTTAGGTCTAGAAATTTTCTTTAGGAATATTAGTCACGTGAAAGAGAAACGGAGATGGTGAAGGGAAAAAGATTTTCGCTCCGACACGCGAGAAGAAAGATTATAGGTAAGAATAAAAGAAAGGTAAAGCTTTTGACTATAGCAGAATTCTCTTCTTCACTTGTTGATGTTTCGTAGTCAATGTACGTAATGTTGATATAATGATTCATCAGTATTTTTCATTATTTATCGTAAAGATGATTTATGAAATCTTGTTGATATATGTATTTGACTTGTTGAAAAAAAGCAATTCTTTGAAACTGGTTTTCAATAAACAAATTTATGAAATTTAGACTTTTGAACTTTTGAAAGGTAGAGAAGGTGATGACTAAGCGCGAGGAAAGAGAGAGAGAGAGAGAGATTTGCAGGAACATTTGACCACACGATGAGCGGTCATAGATAAGTCATTTCGACCCGCCTGTGTTAAGAAACGTATAACGAACTCATTAATCATCTCCGAAACGAGAAACCAAAAACAATCTTAGGCTGCGCGGAAGGAGGTAACTGTCGGATGTTATGAGTCACTATCCATTTGTTACGCGTCGTTTACAGACAAAAGACATCGGCCGATCAGTGGTGGTTAATAATCGACGAGAAACCGGAGTTTTCTATTACAACAGGCATTTAATGAAAACCCACATAGGGGCAGGAACACTTGGATCGAGACTTCGCTCAGTGAAACGAGGTCCAACGTGATCTTCGATTTTTATTCCCGATCCAAGCTGTCGCACGGTCAAAGGAACAGTCATTCGCGAAGCATCCGCAGGTGGGAACAGGAATTATATCTGATGCTGGTGAGCAGGTGTCGGCTCTAGAGGTCTATAAATTTGTGTGCGTCTCGGCTCTAGTGAGACACGAATTGTATCGAAGGGGTGCTCGGCACAGCGCGGTGCGGCAATTTTATTCGTAGAGACACCCTTGTCACAATACGACCTGTTGCGTCGACATCGGCAAGAGGAGCAAAGAAAGGCAACCGGCAGATTCGGATAGAATTAACGTTTCTTCTTGGTTCTTTCCACAGCCGTGAGAACTACTCATCAAAGCAAGCCGCCGCCATTGTTACACCGCTTCATTACGCAAACTGAGCTTTGTACGCGCCAGGGTGAGAAGGCATAGTGCACCCCATAGCACAAATATTCCTTTAAGGTTCTGTCATCGGTTAGTCATTCAACAATGGGGATTGATGATTTTTAAATGGGTCAAGAATAATAAAAGATTTTGCTATTTTTTTATGTGATTATTACGTCTCGGAAAATTTTTCCGAAATGTAATAATTAAAATTCTAATGAATTAATTTTTTTATAATCGTATTTATTACATTTCGGAAAATTCTCTCGAAGTATAATAAATACGATTATAAAATAAGTTCATTAGAATTTAAAAAGAACACTTTGATGATTTAAATTGTAATTTTAATTAGTTTATATAGCTTTATATTATTATTTTGTATTATTTATTATTTATTATTTAATATATTATTCATTATATTATTATTTTAATATTTTTAGATCATTTTTAATAAGATTATATTATATATATATATATATATATATATATATATATATATATATACAAAAATTTTTATAATATAAATTACAAAAATTTTGAAGAGAGATTATGAAACACGCTTGCGCAACATATAACATTTTTAAGTATCCAGGTCAATATCGTTCTTCCACCCTCATCCCTTGTTTGCTCCTTTTACATCAGTAGAACTGGTGCTGCAACCTTACGATTCGTAGCATGTACTTGACTACAGCTTCTCAAAAGATAACATTGCTATTGTCCTTCAAGAAATCTTGATATTTTTTTCATTATTCATAAAATTATAGTTGATGAAAGGAAAATTAAGAAAAGAAAATAATTGTTAAAATAATAAAATAAATAGTAATAAATGTACATTACATATGAAATAATAATATTATAAATGATTATTATAAATAATGTAATAAATAATGTTTGAAATGTATTTAGATATGAAATAAACACATGCAGTATGTAGAGGGAAAGAAATGTATATGATTATGTGACGCGATCTCATATTATCGAATTATATAGTATATTTTCTAATCATAGTAATACTGTTCCATTAATAATTGTTACATTAATTACAATGCGGTAGTGAACTAAACACGTTGATGATTTAATCAGAGGTTAATTAGAACCAAATACCGTCAGATTCGTCAGGCGCGTACCTTCGCATCGACAATTCAAATAGGAGAGGGTAATGAACGGAATTATCGATTATGCTCGCGTACAATGTACATGTATAAACACATTCGCCCAATCCAGTAGGGTTACAAATAAATCCACGTAATATTGTAGCTAGCTAGATACAGGGAATTGTTTATGTTACATATATATGTACTAAGCACCGGAAATATCATATTTTTGATAAAATTCCGAGTTTGCAGGAGCTTGCTCGAAGAAATATCGGTTTATTGCATTTATCTAATCGTACTAACATTTGTGTTCACACTTGTTGTGTCGCGTTGTTAACTTTCAATATAGTTGTGAAAAATAGGTACATCCTTTTTTATGTTACCAATCATATATTTTCGATGCTTTGTACCACAAAATTCGCATATATATTGTCTCGATAAACATACAGAAATAATTAAGAGCAAGAGTCATCTCTTTATCCGTAGGTTTCGCTTTCTGGAAAAATACTGTACTCTGTACATACGGAACTCTGTAGGAAGGATTTGCCTTTTAACTCGACAATTCGTACCTGACGCACATTCAAAGGGCTTATACAAAGAGTACGTTAACGTCATTTTTACTTCTTTAATTCCTATGTAAAATTTATTTGTCTCTCAAACTATTGCATAATGCATGTAATTCGTTTTGTTACATGCCTGGATGATCGTGAGAAGGAATGTGTACGAAATCATTGTTTGTGATTGAGTGGTTGATAGGAAGATGTGTATTGCGAGGTATAAACAGGCTTCTGTTCACGGTAATGACGGATGACTCGCTAGCCATAAAAAACGAAAAGCCGCAAAGAACAAAATATCGACGTAGAAAGGATATGAAATGTCTATACGAGGGTAAATGCGAGGGTAAAGTGAAGAGATAGTACGAAGAATAGATAGATACGAAAACATTTAGCTTAAGTTTTTGTACATTGAGATGTAATTGACTAGCTCTACGAATGGAAAACATTGATTTTCGGGTATTCGAGGCCCGAGACTAGATATCAGGAGATCCTTTGCTTAAAAAGCGACCCCTCCTTTGGGCAACCCTTTGTGTATCTACGAAACTTTCGTAATTAACATCGATTGCACGTCCTGAGGTTTGCAACATAACTCTTCCGTAACACCAGTTAGGAGTTGTTTGTAATAAACCTTCATTTTTTTTTACTGATTCCCTCGACTTCATAAATAATTCTAGTTATTGCACTCTCTTGCCCAATACATACTAAAAATTATCTGTTCCTCGTATTGCGTTTCATGATGACTAATGAAAATATAAATAACATGTTGTAAAACATTAGAGAGACTATTTTGAACAATGATACAAGCATCTCTCAATATCTAGCCCATTGAGAAGCCACGTCGACCTTAGCTACTTATGGATGGATTACATGTGTTGGGCCTTTACGGGCATAAAAATTCTAGACGAACAAGAGAGCTTCCTTCGCCCATCATCTGCTCTACTTACAATACGCTTACTAAAACTAACTTACTACGATAATAGATACAATCACGGTAAAGACTTTCGATCTTATCGATTCGCGATTCTGCAGATTCGACACGAGACCGCTGATGTCAGCTTAGCGCCTCATAGAACACAAGCTTTCTTTCATACTTTTATAGCGACTCCCAAATTCTAGTACCCTGTAAAAGAGTACTATTTAAAAACATTGTGCTTTGCTACGTTAATCGTTTTAATATAATACGAAGTAAATAATACTTAATTTATTTGTAGACTCTAGTTTCGTTTGCGTATTTTAACATTGCGCTGAAATATTTGAAGTATCAGCGGACAAATATTTGGGAGCAAACGGTTTAAATATAAAGCATTGTTTTGGCATCTTCGAAACATTATTTTTTCAAGTAAACTGGCGAATGGAAATTATCACTAATTTTTCGCCAACACATGTATATATACACACACGCGCGCGCGCGCGCGGGTGTGTGTATGTGTGTGCAACATTTTATTTTTGAGATCAATAATTGTTTTCTTTGGTTATTTTTCAGTTATTCCAGTGAACAATTTGGTTTTTACTAAACAATAATTTGGTTTACTAAAGAATTACAACCTACTGATTTGTCTCCCGGATTGGAACAAGTAAATTTCTTTATAAAAATCTATCAGAATAGAAGACTCGATCAATAATAATGAAACAATCACGAGTCGATCGTAATCTTTGAATGATACAAGGTATTCCATAATTTACGTCCCCTAATTAAATTACATGCTATTCTTTAATGAAAAACGAGCCGAAAAATCCCGAATTATTTTTTTCTCCTTAGGTATCATTAAATGTAACCACTTAATCTGTGCTTTTATTCCTAAAGAATAGCTCTGTAGTAGACGCGAATTATGGAATACCGAGTCCATCTCTGATCCTACAATATTTTAAGCTTACACATCTTAACATTAATTCTGTTCCATGTTTTACGCACATTGAATTTTTCATATTCGAGCGGCAGTTGAGCGCAAATCAAGCCAGTCGATTTTGCAGATGCTTATAATCTGCAAATAACAAAAAGTTTTGGCGATCGGAGAGCTTATCATATTCTAAAATATGTATCGTAAAGCGAAAGACGGATGTGGTCATAAATATAGGATTGCAATATGATACTTTATGAATAAATCGCGCTTTTAATTATTGAAAATTTCAATCGCTGACTTGATCTGCGTTTCCATTTAAACATTCATCTCTTTACAAAACTCACACTGAGAACACTCGAATCAGCAGGTTCAATATGAACTCGCGATTCGCAAATATTGTGTTTTACGCTTTACTTTAAACACACACGTTTCACATACAGTAGGAATATTAATTTGACATGTTTGTTTTTTTAGTTTAAACATAAGAGATAATCTTTTATATAATCTTTTATATAAAAGAATAAAAATTTGGATGGAATAATTTTTTTATATTTTTTTGTTCCGATCGTTGATAGATGTCAATAAATTAATAAATTATAATTAATAAATTACAAATTGAAAAATATAAAAAACAACAATACAGCGAAATAATTTCCTATAAATGATAATGATTTTATAGGTATTTATTGTTAGCTATTTATTTACCTATCTATCGGCATTAAATAAAAATGGCGATCTGTATATTTTTCATCTAAGCGATTACGTTATTATAGATTACTTTCTACACGATAAAATTCAATATATTTTAAAACTGTACTTCTCTAAATATATATTGCGGATTGATACATTAATGGCATTTGCTAGAAACAATGGCTACGTTTGGCATGTTATATCATATTTCTCTTCCGATTTCTGTTTCGACGTCGACAATGCAACGTAGCGACGATATGACGTAAATGGCAATAGTAATCAACAAACTTTAACGAATGAAAAAAATTAACAATCACAACAAAAGGCATATTTACTCTGTAACGAAGAACGTAACGTATATAAAATCAACGATGTTTAACTTTAATGTTAATAATCAAATAAATCATGATAAACGTCGAAAAAATCGATCTCTTCAAGCGTCAATTTTACCGTCAAGGAATACTTTGTAAAACACCACAGCAACTTGGAAAAATTGGACTGCGAACGTTTCCCTTAATCAGTCTTCTCGTGCTTTTTTTCTTATCACTAACGGTGCGTGGATGACTCAGCTAAAATGGACCATCGGTCATCCTTAGAAGATATGCGGCGCCAGCTGTAACTTCCAAAGAGAGACCGGCCTGGCGAACACCGTGACTTGACCCTTTTCTTTGCCGCCAACCAAAAAGACGTACAAGGGTGCCGGCCCGTAGGAAGGTGTTTTAGCGTCGGTTGCATCCACCGCCGCTACCTTTGCCCTCTGCCTCTCAGCCCTCGACGCACTCACCGCTCTTCTCGATGGCGAACCCAACGGCAGACTCTTCGGTGGCGCTCGGGGCACCCTTTTAATTTCTTGAAGCTCCAGAAGCTCCGCGAATGTTTGCGAAGCCGATCTTCCAGGTTCGTCTTCCAGTACGCTATCGGGCGGACTGTTGAGTAATTTGGCATACTTTCCGTCTTGTTGTTGTTGTTGTTGTTGATGGTGGTGATTGTGGTGGTGGTGATGGCCAGATTTTGTTTCATCCAGGCCAAGATAATTCGGATTACAGAAACCGAATTGACCCTCTCGTATTGTCGACGAAGTGACAATCGGCCTGTGCGGCTTCGATCTTCTTCCAGACACCCAATCATCGTCGGCGAGCGGATCGCCCGGACTTCTCGCCTCGATACTCGCGTAATCCGACGTCGACTCCTCACCCTCCTCAAGATCGGCGAAACGAACGGAAGCGGAGGTAGGGATCTTTGTCGTCGTCGGCGTTTTTGGCGTTTGCAGAGCGGCTTCATAGAGATGCGAGCTGTAACTCTCGCCGCGGGTGGGCTGGCAAGCTTGGTGTACCGCTGCAAAATCTCTGTAACGAATGTATAAGGAATATAGGAATCTTACTGAATCTTTAACAAATTAATTAAATGTGTTATTTTATATAGCAATTACCGTCTTTCCTCTTGAACTTCGATCAGTCTCGACGTGGGCGGTTCCTTGCGTTCTTCATTGTCACTATTCTCATCCGGATCAACAAAGACCAATCTGGCAGCCTCTACAGGCGTGAGAACAGGAGTTGGTAACGTCAAAGCACGAAAGTTTGGCACCGAAATAGGATCTCTGGTCATACCAGAAGTATTGCTAGTATTGTTAACGTCAACTGTCCTCGCCGTTCCCTCCGACGCTTTTTGCCTTCGGCGAGCCAGCGTGTTGGCACTGCGAGATTTCACCATTCCCGTGGAGGGTTCGATTACTTCGACGTCCACTTGCTGAAAAGGATAATACGTGTTTGCCTGCATGCAGGCCTGACTGGTATAAAGAACATCTATTAAGAAGTACTTTAGAACTTGTGTGGACATACCTCCTGCGGGCTTTCTTCATTATCATCATGTCCACTGAGAACTGAATAACTACATTTCGTCGGATGACTGAGCCTCGACAGATTTATTTGCGATAATTTTGAAATTTCCCTGAGAAAGCTGGGTCTGGCAGAAGGTGCTTCGTTTGGCGACATTCTATTGCTCGAGAGTCTAGGCCTTTGGTTTCTTGGCCTAGGTTTTGAATTGTCTATACCTGTTCCACGAATCAACAGTTCGGACACTGCGAGAGCGACGCTTTCAGCTCTCGGCTGCGGTTTCGGTCCTGATACCGTCAGCTTTTCCCAGGTTTCCGTACCTGACGAAATAATAATTAAAAAGTAAATTTTGATTTATAAAAATTATATATTATAATATTGTACACTTCAAACTTTTATACTATTATATGCTAATGTAATGAATACCAAAATGAAATCTCCAAAGCTCGTTTGTCGCCAAACCGCCGCTCTCGCCACCAAAGATCAGCATGCAACTTGGCAATCTGCATGCCGCGTGGCCATGAAGAGGTCCAGGACCTGGTTTGTTCTTCAGCATGGACCACGAAGCGCTGTTGACGTCCCATCGCCAGCAATCGTTCCTTTCTTGAAGGTCCGTCATCCCACCGTAAATATACATCGCGTCACCATGCAAAACCGCTGAATGCTTGTGTCTTGCAGCCGGTCCGCTTTCGCTCGACGAAAGCAAATGCCAAGATTCAGTTTCTGTAACGTTAAGCAAGTTGGAGTTAGTTATGCATTATCATTAATCGAGTTATGTACGGGATACAAAGTGACATTACCGAAATGAAAAGCCCACAGTTCGGAGGAGCTTCCACGTAAGTCTTGGTAACCGCCGTATATGAGCATTTGTCCGCGATGCACCAAGGCGGTGTGACCTCTTCGACCTCTAGGAACCACGCAACCCCGTTGAGTTCTCACCTTTCTCCATGCATTTGTCTGAAAATCATAATCATTCACAATCGGATTGCTTGGTTTTTCGCATTATTTCTCTTAAAGAATTGTCTTTCCGATTAGAAACGAACTTGACTTTACATTTCTACATTTTTGGGGATACTTGTGAAAATGACATGTAATGAGACCGGCTAACAACAAAAGGGGTAAAGATCTCTGAATGACCCTCTGTCCCAATTCTGCCGTCTGAAGTAGACTTGATTTTACTCTCTTGGGGTTGCGATAATTGTTGTTGTCTGAATAGAGATGCGAAAATTATTCTCTCACTAGTTGCAACACGAATTCTGGTAAATATTTTATATTTAGAACGTACGTTTAAAATATGTATTATAAAACTTTGAGTAAGTATTATTAGCCAAATATTTCTCTCTTTCTCTCTCTCTTCTCTATATTTTTAATATAGTTTATGTGTGCCTTTTTATATTGATAAAAACAAAACAAACGGCATTTTGTAAATTGCGTAAGTTTAAAAATATGTAAAATATTAATCGTATCAATGCTCCATGCAAAAAATATTTATTTATATGAATTGATGTCGAAGGCGTAGCGTAGCAACGTATGCAAATGAGAGGCGTAGTCGGTATTCACCGCCGGTGAATATTTGAGCTTGGTAACGCATTCATAACTCGAACTTTCATCCAGTCACGAAAAGCATGCGGTTGGATGGAGGAATGCAATTTGTAAGCCACCGGCGATTATAACGCGGATGTATTACGAGAAAGAATACGCGTTTGTAGAAAGACAAATAATTTGAAAAATACATATTATTATTAGATTATATATTGAACGGTATATAAGATTATGCATATATAAAAGTGTCTTACTTTCATATTCAGATCTATAATGTTATACAATGGAGGTATTTTATTAAGACAGTATTGCATTGTTATTTACGATATTGCAGTATTGACTGCAGAAAGACCTTTACAATGTTTAATATTCACAAAAGAATATTTAAATATCGTTATATACAGTAGGTAGGTAGTAGATTTATTTTTACCGTACTGTCACCTTGGAACAATTTCCATGAAAAGTGTGCCGTAGGAAAAAAAGCATTCTTCGCGTGTCCATTATATTTACACATATCGATGAAATCAATAAGCTATGCTCCCCACTTTCTGCCTCGGAGAGATTTATCGCTTGGTCTAGCAGAAAATTCGGGCGTGCGTATCAACTGGCGTTTTAAAATCGCATTAGCCTTCTTCTTTCGAAATATCATGGTTCATGAAATTGCAACATGGAAATGAACGAATGGACCGTGTAACTGTCTGGTGAATATACTAGAAGGGATCATCAGGGGCATTCCCTTCCTCACAATGAGAACTATAACCAAGAGTGAAAACGAGATACAAGTTTCCAGTATCAACCTCAGATTTACCCAAGAGATGATCAAGTCACTTTAACTCATCGGGTTTAGACGAGCACTTTATGTAATTACTTTCGACACTCTTAGCTGGCAACGGCTATCTCCGTAGTCGTTCTTCGCACATCGATACACACACTCGTACCACTGGGACATAGAGAGTGTTGACGATAGATATTACCCCGAGCAGGGTAAAAGACCTCATTGCTACTGTACATCAAAAGAACCACCGGTGTAGTCCGTTCCGCTCGCCAAGAGAGCCATACATATCTACTTGGAATATTTAGCCACGAATATATATTTCGTCATATATGACATTTATATGACATATTTTACAATGTGTTTGCAAATCAGCAAAAAGAATATAAGAACCGTAAAAAAATTCAAATAAATATCAGTTTTACATACATGAATGGCCGTTACTCACGAAGAGCATTTTTCGTAAATTACAAATGAAAAAGAAATGAAATATGTGCTATAAGCATGCGTCTTCTCCCACTTTTTATTCTAAAAATAAGGTAGTGTAGTTTTAACGAAGTAGAGAGAAAAAAGAGACAGGAAGTGAAAGAGGCAGCGAGGTAAAGAAAGTAGGGAGAGAACAAACGCGCCGAACAACCCCTCCGGCTTAGCCAATCAGCTTTGCCTGACGCATTCGTAACGTAGATTTCAATAATACACAGCGGAGGGATACATCCGTATTTCCTCCATAGTCCAGTGATTAAAAACAAATGGACCAAGAGTAACCATGGTAACTCAGCCAAAAAAATCTCGGGACATGCGAAATAGCTGAAAAAGAGTTGGTTGTACTTTCCCGTTCGATACAGTTTTGTTTTGTCTATAACAAAATGTTCTTTTTAATCATTTGCAGCTTGTAAAATTTGAAATTTATATTATTAGTATGAGAAGAAAGTAACGAAAAACATTTTTCAATAATTTTTTATTTAAAAAGGAATAAAACAACGAAAAAATAGATGCACTTTTGTGAACAATGAAAATTATACATAAAAAGAAATTGATCAGAATATATGGTATATGAAACCTATCGAGTGAAAGAGATAACCAAGCATTGCTGACGAAGGAAATCAGTGTAGCTAGCACATTTATCTGTCCTATACCAAACCCATATATCAAGTCATACAACGCAATTCAGTGCAAACTTGCAAATTTGTGGTAAATGCATTGACACAAATGATTAGATGACTTTATTTATTATTATTGATAGAATCAGAAATAAAAGGCAATAATAAGTAAATTTATTAAATAAATAAATTTAGTGTTTCTTAAATAAAGTAAGCAATATTTCGATCTTTTCTTTCAACAAATAACCGATAGGACAAATCGATGAAGCGTGATGTTTCGTATTCCACGTTTGATGCGGTTTATTAATTTTTAATGCCTCACACGTGAGTGGCAACTACCCTTGGGAGAATAAAGCCTTGTCTGGTTTCAAGGGTACGAATCGGAGAGAAAGCCTGTTAACACCAGCTGTTGCCAAAAACCACCCTCGACTTAAATTGCTCTTGAAGGTCTCACGAAAGATATCGCCTCTGAATATTGTATGTATGAAATTAGAGGGCACGTCAGTAAATATTAACACTAACAAGAAAAGTGAATAAGAATTTTAATATTATATGTGCACATATATAAATATATAATTATGCGCACGTGCGTGTGTGTATGGTGTGTGAAAAATAGAGAAACAGAGATTTTTAAATTCTTAAGTTCTTAGTATTTTTTGTTCATTTAAAGAAATGTTAATTGAATCTTTTGAAGGATTTTAAACTTTTTTTCTCTCTCTCGGCTCCATTATGAAAAATGAAATTAAACATAAATCGAAATTACAAAATTAAGTTTAACGTCGGACACGACGTTAGCTGATGATGATGATGAATTAAGTTACAATAAATTAATTTATTTAATTTAAGACTTTTATAAGATGTTATCGGGATATTTCCGCGTTTCATCTAAAATTCGCTATCAGACTTTCAATTGAATTCGTTATCAAGATTTAGTTAAATCTGTATATTGAAGATATTAGAGATTTAAATCGCATAAGTTTATTAGACTTTAAGCATAGTTATAATTATCCATTAGATAATTGTTTGGGATGTCATCAATTTGAAATTGATCCTCGAGTTGATCTTCTCTCTCCTTTAAGATCTTTTAATATCGCAACTATATTCCGAAGATTGATTGCAATCTAGTATCTTCAAAAATGGAAGTGCCAGCGTGTTGAACTATTCTATCGAGACGAAAACTCATTCGTCATCATCAATATCAATGCACTTCTGTCATTCTCTCGGTATGAATGTCCATTACATGGACATTCTCAATAATCGAGAACGCAATACGTTACGTCAAAGTTGAAAAGGAAAATTTAATTTCCAAACAGGAAACATAATATTCGATATATCATCGTAAAATTGTGAAATAATTTCTGATAATTTGTAGATCTGATCAAAAAGATAGGTAATGGTCACAAATCAATTAATTAAGTTAGTTTATTACAAGATCGAGGAAGATGGCGCAATACAATTAAAAGAGCAATTGAACAATTAGAGGATAATACTACTTTATCAGTCACCACACGTCGAACACGACGTTAGCTGATGATGATGATGAATTAAGTTACAATAAATTAATTTATTTAATTTAAAACTTTTATAAAATGTTATCGGGATATTTCCGCATTTCATCTAAAATTCTATCAGACTTTCAATTGAATTCGTTATCAAGATTTGGTTAAGAACGACCCATGCGGTCTGATTAGATGAGACGACGGGCAGCCTTCTGAATAGCCTCCAGGCAATCGCCATGGTTGTTTCGGTGATCAGAAGGATGGCTTGCACCCTCCCCCCCTTCAATTTGGTAAACGAGACGAAGGGCAATTGGACAACTGCGTTGAAGTTGATAGACAATATCGCGCACCGATACCTTCTCCTAAATTTGTGGTATATGCGAGTTTGAGACTACAATTTCATATTAATTAAACAATGTAAATAAATCAAAAACTAGCACTAAAATATATTATTCTCTCAGGAATTATCTGACTACATTAAAATAATTTTATGTTTAGCGATACAAACGCAACATATGTATAACTTGCCTATTACAAACTTATTATTAAAATATCATATACTTTCTATTAAAAATAAAATTCTTCATACTCATACTAAAATAGTTGAAGTAACTATAGTATCATAAACATTACTTTTGTAAACTGAGGTTAGTCAATATCCGAACTAGATCATTCTTGTTTACGAGAATCGACGAAAAGTAACATCAAGCAATTTCGCAGGATTGGTTTTTCACACGCGAGACGTCTCCCTCGTAACCGGAAGAGGCCAACCACCCCGTGTTGCTTGTCTCGCGTCGCACTTATTATTCTCCCCAAGGAGTGCTTGACATTGTATAGAGCACAACAGAATAACAACGGTAGCTCGGTGAATTTCTACACGTGCTTGATACGCGAGTCGTTATTGGCTGGATAAGCCTCGGTCGCCCTTGGTAACTTGTCACTCGCTGCTAAAATCATCCCTCTGTGTCAGAGGTAAGGGAAAGTGGCGCGCTACCGCGTAAAGCGTGTAACCAATGACGTTGCTATCGATTAAGCGATATTTCTCGAGGGTACGATTTTTCCGTCTCTTGTTCTCACTGCCTTCTCTACGACTCCCCTCGTCGTGGGGAAGATCATTAAGAGTTTTCTCAACGCGAAACGACTCTGTCGGGATCGTTATCAGAAGTGTGAGAACGTGTTTATCACTATAAACGTGTTCACCTTAAGCGGCATTATTCGCACGACTTAATTTCTCGTATTGTATTCTACATTTATATTGTATTCTACATTTATATTTTGCGCATTACCTTGACGTTATAAACCCATAGTGGCGTTTCCGTCCCGGCAGAGAAGCCCAGTTCGCCACCAAAAACGTAGAGACAATCCTTATACGCCACTGCGCTGTGTTCCTGAAGAGCCGGCGGTCGTTCGCCGCCTGGATGCAATTCCTCCCATTTGCTCTCCACTGAAAAAGAAATGAAGAAAAGCTTGTCACATAATCTGACATTCTTAGCTTCCAGGTTTGCAGTTATTACAGAATGTACATATTACAAGTGCACGAGAAACGTCGAGCTTTTCTAATGCACTCGTTGCATTTTCATAACCGACTTCGAGTCTAGCAGAATGTATATTGCATATCTCAGTTTTTAATTTAAAAATACAAGTGCTTTTCAACGTAATAAGACACACGACATTTATGATTTTTACAAAATTTTATCCTTATCGTGTTTTAGTAATTGCGATGTCGCTGGTGAATATTTTATCTTTTGTGAATTCTCACAGTTACCAATTTAGCTAGATATATTTTCTTGTATATACTTAAACGAGAACGAAGAGAAAACGAAGAAGATCCGGGATTATTACGCCATTCGATCGTAATGGCGACAGTTTGCGAAGAGAATATTAAAAATCCCTTGTGTATCCCTTAATAAAACAGTCTGGGCGTCCTTCAAAACTATCGTGAAGAAGAAGCCAGAGTTCTCCTCCGGCGAAAGTATAAAAGATATAAAAGCGAGAAAAACTCGCTTGGGTAGCGCATAAATTTGCATTTTTTATCGAAATATTCTTCCGACGGGTATCGGAGTGAATGTAAAGATATTGCTGCACGCGCCAATTATCATTTCTCTCTCTGTTCGTGCATTGAATTGATTTTATGACTCTTCTCGGCGTAATTTTATTCCTGTGTTGCAGAATAGAAAAGCATAAAAAGAAAAATTTCTATTTTGATTTTTATTAGATATCGCAGAATCTCATTGCTCATTTATTAAATTATTTGTTTAAAAGATCAATTTCGTATCCTTTTTTTACTTTATCCTTTTCAAGCACTCTTGTCTCTATGATTTTACATCTTTCATATCGTGCCTTTTTTCACCCTACGACCCTTTTGTTCTGTCCCTTCCATTCGTATCCTCTTTATTCGCCCGGAATCGCTTTGAGGGGAATGATAATATATCCATAAATAAATAAGACGACGAAATATGTGTGATTCATGAACGACATTCGTGCCGATCACCTAATTCCGCAATATCCGCGAAAGCTTCAGCTTCCACTCGGAACGTGCTCGAGAACAAAGACCCGGGTAAGAACCATAACATGCTGACTGAAGCATCTCCGATGTCGCTAGAATGATAGATGCTCGACATTAAATTACGTAATACACGTGTCATATCTATCATATCTAGTTTTAGCAGTGAAACAATACCTTCTTTTGTATAAAACCATTCATTGTGAAATTGCAGCGTGTTTGATGTACATGTAAGAGATTTGGCATTTTCAAACGAGTAGGCATACATGCTTTGCACAATAACTTGAACCATTAAAGCGACTTTTGCTTTTTTAAATATATTCATTAAATATAAGCGGAAATATTAGAAATATTTTATGCAGAAACTTTATGTAAAGAGAAATGTATATTCTTAAGAAAATAAAGATAGAAACTTCAAATTAATTTTTATCTCCATTTTTCTCCCTCCCTCTCTCTCTCTCTCTCTCTCTCTCTCTCTTTGCAACTTTTTCTTCTATTAATTAAATTTCTTCTCGAAGTATACCTATCTCAAATCTCTTCAAAAATAGTTACTTCTCTAATAACTGAAAGAGTTACTTCTCTAATAACTAAATCTGAAGATAAAAGAGGATGCAACAAAAACTGGATTCCGCTGGAGTATTTTTGTGATTCTTCGAGTTATCACAATATTTTTGCTAGATCAAGAGCGACAAAACTGAGCTTTTAAAACGAAGGGGGTAGTAGCCGGGGACATTGTTTGTCCCAGGAAACGAACCCGTCGACCCTTCCGCTGCTTCAATATTCATCCGAACAAGCACACGACCGAACAATACCCTCTGATTAAGAGACCCGTTCGTGCAAGCACGAGCGAAACGAAATTCGTGTTACATCGACTATACTTGACTATACGTCATAAATCACCACTCTTCTTGAGATTGCTTTTGCTTCAAGACGTCAACATTCATGATTGCAGCATCGTACTAGGAATAAATCGATCCTTAGTTGCGTTAAGCAAAATATACAGGGTGTAGTAAAAAGAGTTACAATAAACGAGATTTTAATTGCTCGGAAGCGAAATAAGACGCTAACTCCCCCTTGTGTTGGGGATAAACGCGGATAAAAGCGATGGAACATTTTAGTCGGAGGAAAATCTCACCCTGTCACGTACATAAGCCACCGATTACGGCTGGCGGATGCAATTAATTCACGTATGTCTGATCTCCGTGGAAACACCACGTAATTGTGGAGTATCGTCCGCGGATTTAGCTGATGTACGTAGGCTTTAATAATGGTGCATTATTGATCAGACTGAACCCCGTTCAAATTCCGTCGCGCACCCTTGTCCCATGGGGTGCGCCTGTGGATACAATGGGGTGCGCTGGTCAGAAATGACGTTGATATTATCGCGTACTTGGAACCACTCGAAATACTGCCGTACCACTCTCTCAACAACTACCGGAATTTTCTACGTTCTCGAAACAACATATAGCCGATGATCGATCCTGAAGACGCAGTGATTAATGTAATAGTAGTGCGAGATGACGTATTATAGCGGAAAAATTTAAAGGCTCACCAAGGCTGTATCGCCAGAGATCTTTAAGAGGTAGGTTTCCATTTCGTCCTCCGAGAAGATATACGTGGCCGGCAAGTAGGGTGGCACTATGCTTGCTCCTTGAAGGTGGTGCTGGTCCATTTTCAGTGCCAGCCGCGGTAACCGAGCTCCACATTTTCTTCCTAAAATGAAACACATCAGAAATAATTTTATCCACTGTCTCATATCAACGAAAGATCGCTGTTGAAGAGAGGTTTATTTCTGGTAAGCTTTATTAAAACATTGGTAACACAGTGGCTTTATCTAAAGCCAATTAGAGGCTGAAGAGATTAAATAGTATCCTGATAGATATAGATAGTCTTGTAATGGCATTGGTTTCCCCTGGTCTTTCGTGATATCTTATTCTCCCGCTTTCCGAATGTTTCCTTCGTCTACAGAATTACTACTGAGAGAAGGAAGTCGCTCTCTCGGAAACTGAGAATAAAATACATTCATCCGGCTACTGCTTTTTATCAGTCTTGTACTTTTGTACATACGACATTTCTTCTAATAGACGTTAACGGATTTAAGGAACAAATAATTTGCAATTTATTTTTATTTTCGCGATGAGTATATTTTTTTCTATCTTTTATTATTTTAATGATTAAGAGTAGACATGTACGACTTTTCGTGATTTGAAGTACTGATACTTAAATATGCACGCAATTTCGAATAATCTAAAAATTGTGAAAGATACATAATACAAATTTAAATATTTGAATTAAAATAGGTGATTAACCCCAGAAATTTCGTTTATCATCAATCATCAATGCAATAGTGTGATTTACTATTTTATTGGGGATGACAGGCAGCAATTTCTAGCAAAATTTTTAGGAAATAAAACGTTGATTGGATTTTGAAGAGAATTAGCAGCAGGTACGACAATTTTTAGATGGTCCCCCAAAGCAAGGGATACTACTGACCATCATTGGCCGGCTCGTATTCCCTCGGCGCTGTTGCATTAGTAACACACCTCGCACATCTGTTCCGAGATAATCTATTTCCGTGTCCCTTCTTCACTCGATTTATCAACAACTTCCTCGAAAGCTTCAAGGAATTCTCTGACTTTGGCACATTTTTAGCACATTTAAAAAAATCTATGGCTATTTATATCACTCTAGATTCTAATATATACTCTGTGTTTTTTAATGAATAACCAATTAAATAAGTATCCCATTTGCATTTATATATTCTAATTCCACATTTTTCCAAGTTCATGTCTCGATATCTAACGATCGGTCAATCGCGCGTCAAACTATGAAATCCAATTACTCGAAGAAGCCGAGCTCGGCCTTCAACATTGGCCTTATGAGTTTCCACCCACACCTATATCCGGCGCCGGCACTCGAAATTCAATTACGGCAGCTGTGAAATCGGGTAAACGAATGCACCCTCACGCGCATCCCGAACACGCGTACGCAAATATACGCTCGCTCACAAAGTAATATATCTTCTGAGGTATAGACGCCGCGGTATGATTATCGATCTTCCTTCAATATTCATCTTTCAAGTATTTGTTCTTCAAATATTTCAAGCGATCTTCTCACCACATGATCGAAGAAGGATGCACAGGAAAATTTTATGAATTTTGAGCTCCATTTTACAATGAGTTTTTCCAACCACTGTTGTCATTAATATTATTTTATTCTCGGTTTACATTAAAAATGATTGCGAGTTTTTCTTTTTTTTTACGAATGGACCAAGCTTAAAAGCTTCTACGAAAGAAGAAAAATGCGAATTTAAATCTCTAAATAGAAAATGGATATTGTTATTACCGTTAAAAGTATCTACAGCTTTCATCGAACGTAATAAACGTAGATGTGAAGTGACTTGGATTATTTCAATTTCTATCGATCTGTATAGATTTATTTTTATCTCGTATTTCTCACAGATCGGTGAGACGCGCCATTTCCTCTCTGCAGCTTCCTGTCATGAGATCTCTCGGATATGTACGTGAAACGCGTGATCGCTAGTAAGGGTTTTACAGCCACTGCACACACGTGTCTGAATCTATGTCGATGGATTCCATCGGCTTTCCGGGAGAGAGAATGCCGAACGATAATGTCCCGTCCGTAGATTTCAAGGTACCAAACCATATCGGCCTTTGCATCCCCTCGATACGAATGTCCAACCCAAAAGCCCGGATTAAACGCGCGCCATGGCAATTTTTCAACGATTTCACGGGCTCTACTTCGGGATTTACGATACACAAAACGTCCGAAGGTTTTTTTTTCTCGAAAAGATTTAACCGGGATGACAAAATCTCAATTTCAAATGCTCAGCTTTGATTGATTAATGCGAAATTCTCGAATTTTAGAAATGTTTTTTTCTCAACTGGTTGTATCCAAATTGGCGCGTCAATTAAAAACTGATTGTTTTGAACAGCTTGTCTTGAATATTTAAATAAAAGGAGTTGAGTTAATTTTTAGGTCCATTAAATATGAATAAAGAAAGGAGAGGTATAAAGGTCACGATTCTTAATCCGCTCCGGAATTGTTTCTAAATACTACCTGACCTTCATCGTGTATTAAATGAGATACATTAAAGTGATTAAAGATTTGTAAATAATTACATCTATTGTCAAATTAGACTAACATTAATATAGAAGTTCTTTGCGAATATGATCCACAATCTACAATATATTTTGAGAAAGTGTCTTGAAAGCCTGGTAAACATGTAACATCTGGAAATATTGACAATTGTCACTGAAGGAACGCGTCCCTTGTCACAAGAGATATGTCACGTCATACAACTGAGAATACCCTATCATCATTGACGAGGGAACAGCCGCCGCAGCCACGAAGAGAACAGCTCGGATTCGAGAATCACGCGGATAGCAGCAGCATGGAAGATGCACGACTTACTCCCTTTCCTCTACCACGTTACCCTCGTGAGATTTAAGTTAAGGAGCTAGGAGGGAGGTAGGGGGAGACTTGGGGAGATCAGAATCTAGTCAAGTCTTTGCACATCGAATATCGTGGAGATAAAATCGCCAGACGGTCGATACCGCAAGTTTTTTATCCGAAAAAGAAATGAGGAGAACGTTCGTCTATCGCATAGCGATACTTAAAGCACCTTCAATTTCATAAATGTTTATCATAAAATGACAAGGAAATTTGTAGCGTTAATATAAAATATATTGTATGTTGTATTAATATATGAAAGATATTGTATCTTTTACAATGTTGCGCAACATAAGATATATAATGATCTAAGGAGAGAGAGATGTGATGATGTAATATAATATGCATGGGGGAGTATTTATTGCAATTTAAGTTTGGTAATGACATGGAGACTGTTTAATTTAAGTTCGTTAATTGTGTTTAAACTCGTATCTCTCAAAATTGTACTTCTCCATTACTACTCCTTCACAGTACTGAATTTATTTTGAGAACCATTTGCATAAACGTTCTCCTTTAAACAATTTGATAGGGCGGACGCCCCCGCGTTACAAGCAACCCACGAAGGACCTCGGGCAAAAGAAGCACGATTCTTGTGTAAACATTGCGGTAGTTCTCATTACCGATCCCTTTGTGCCGGAAAGAACATTCTCTAATCCTGCATATCTTAAGGGACGCTCGTCCATTAGTGCTTTATTTAAATTTCAAGCAGCAAACGCACGGACTATTGCAAAGTCAACTTTTACGAAACGGTTTCAACATAATCATCAGTGTGAAAATAAAATTTTGCCAAACTAATAAATTTGTCATGTTTTCTACTCTATATTTATTAAGACGAAATTTTTTTTTAGTAAAGCATTATTAACATTAACTTAGCATGACTTCTGTCCCCGACGGGAGGAAGGGATTATAAATTCCTTAGTTATTTCATTTTATTACTGTAAGCGAGCTTGCTTAAACTGCGTAACTGTCGTATATGGAACGTAGAGATATATGAAGAACATTGATTTTCTACGAGGTTAAGGACACGATAAATTGCAGGCACCTACTATAGCCACGTGACTTTTATCCCTTTGATGAAAATTTGTAACTATAATGATTTTTCTTTTACTTTATTGCTATGATTCGATAGTTCACATAATCAATGTTCGATAAAAAAATACATGTTTCTTTGAGGAAAATAAATATTTAAAATAAATTGCGACTACCACTATACCAAATCATCATCAATCATTTCAATTAAAATCAATTATAGTGCATTTCCTTCGTCCAATAAATTTTTTTCGAAGGTTCTTTTTTGGTCTAGAATAGGATAGACTTGGAACGTTTAAATTGTGACGAATATCTTCAAACTCGAATAAAAAGCTAATTAGTCTACATTATAATTTTACAGTTGTCAACTTGGATATACTGGACCCGAAGGTCGATCTGAACTTTAATTTCCGTTGACAATCAGCTAGATCGCTGGTAAAATTTTCTTTTTATACAATCTAAGTCCATCTCGCTCTTTAAATCGCTTTTGCATCAGCATTCATTAGTAACGTTAACAAGCTTACCTCTTAGCTCGCCGGATCTCTTATCTCATTAGCAGAGGCGAATGCAACTCGTGACCCACATGCAATCCACGATTTAAAAGCTCCCAAACACACTGCACTATACAAAGACCGACAAAGATGTGCTCTCTCTCTTTCTCTCTTCAACCATGCATCTGTCGTCGAATCTTTCTCGGCGCCACATCCAGGTGCACCGGAAACAACACGACACACGCGAATGGACAGAACGTCGAGGACAGTCTAGAAGCTAAAAGGGACACAAAACAACAAGTTCCTTTTGCGAATATCACGATGGAACAGTAATATAACGCTCGCGCGTAGACCGACGCTGATTCCGGATACGCGTGGAATACAGAATCCGCGCGTAATCAGTCGACGCGCATCGTCACCCTTCGGCAGCGGCAACCCGCGGACCCGATTCTCAAGCGACACACTCGAGTCGCAATAACCGTAGATTGAAACGAAAGAGTTCAACGAACCTAACGCTCGCCGTATTATCGAACGTCAATTTTTTTTTCGCGCTATTATATCAACTACGCCCGAGCTTCGCGTCACCATCGTTCAAGTCTCACCTCGTGCGATCGTCGTATCTTCACTTTCGCGCCACGACCACCGGGAACCACGCTACGATCTCGGCTCGTTAGCCCCTCGTTCTCGCCGCGCGAAGATCTCTCTCACTCGCCGAAACAACTCGACGAAGAAAAGCCCACGTTACGCGGGAACGACGGGCTGCCTGCCGCTTGTTTTCTCCCAACTGCGTCCGGGTCGAGCACCTACCTAGCCGAGTCGTCATTGGGGACTCGACGCAGGCGCAACGAGCAACCCTCTTCCCCTCCGTCGCACCGACTCCTTGTACCGTCGGAAGGGTGGTCATGTCGGAGCGAAGGGAGAGGGGTTGATTGAACGTATATATCCGTCGGACGGACGCTGCGACTGAACTCCCGAATGATAAAGGAACGGTGATAGAGGAACCAAGATGACCGTCGTCGAGGGAACAATCTCGCACGGTTTGGTTGATCGTGCTTTAGACTTGACGGAAACGTCAATCGTTCCCGAAGTAGCTATAGATTTTCCAGCGTTTGAGGCTGAATACTCTTTCCAGACTAGATTTTTATAGACTTTTATGTCCGCGTCCAGAAAAGTTCATTAATTCATTCTAGTGGGAAAAGTTACTAAATATAAAATTGTATTATGTTTCTCTTTACGTTTTACTACTACGTAGAAATAAAGTTATTGCAAGTATTATTATACATGACGCTTGTATGTCGCCTTACGTTATTCATTCTGCTTCTTCAGCATGTTCACATTGGAAATGTTTCATTTCCAAATAGTGAAATCAAGACAAATATTGAAATCAATTTAAAAGATTGCAATATGCGTAGCATAAAAAAATGTATCTTGAGAGCTGGGACCATCATCTTGGAGCTATGACATAATTTGTTTCATGATTTTGCCGATCGTCGATCGACAACAGTGGTCTCTCACGGAATGGTTGGCGCGAGACTGATTCGGACCTCCAGACGATCTCGTTGATACAGCAGCATCGCTGGATCAACGCATGCGTGGGCGTCAGTTCCCATGGAAACCGGGGAACGCGAGGCACCGCGTGTGAATACGTATTGATTACTCTGCTCTCGCTCCGTCCCGCGATCTCTCGTATCTTCTCCGGGCCATCCCATGCCCCATTCTTCTCTCTCTCTCCGTCCTATTCTCACTCGGGAATACTCTTCGTTCCAGCGAATGATGGTCACCCCCCTCTTTTCTTTAAATTAGGCCCCTAATGTCCCGTCCCTAGCATTCTCGGAATAGAATCGGGTTCTCTCTTTCATTGCAACCCCCGCGAGGGTCGTCGATTTTGCTTAAATTAATGCCCGCGTCTCGTTCCGCTTCCTGCGGTTGATCGAACACGCGCACTCGACACAATCGCCGATGTACACGCGCTTTTCCTTTATACTCGAACGCCCGCGTACAAAGGGTTGAGGAAACGCCTCTTTTTGTTTCAAATTTGAACTGCTTCTTATAACTAGGCTTGAAGACTGCAATTAGCCAACTGAAAGATAATTGATTGGCGAGAATCAACTTAGTTATCATAGCGATAATTAACAAATGTTGAAAAAGTAATACAGGAAAGACAGCCTCGATTACATCGTCCTTTTACAAAGCTCTTCGATATTCTGATCCGAGGTTTTTTTTTTGCATATGTTGCATATTTCGTAGAACAACAAGGATTGAAACAACACACTGGATACACTGTACTCGCATAATTTCGGTCGTTGGTCACACTAACTGCTACCACGGCGGAACAAATTGTCCTGTTCACATTTCGTAACGGCGGAATTCATTAAAGAAACGAAACAAAGAAAAATTGATAATCGTCAATTTTGCGAAATATTTTTGGACCTAGCTATTGTTTCTTTATTCTCGAGTTTGTTTCTCGTGGACCAGATTTCTTGATTTGATTTGTTACAAATCGTCTTGATTCTCTCTCGCCTTGAAGTACATCAGGGATTAAAAGAAATTGAATTACGCTTGAATTTTCACCGACAAAAAGAAATAAGAAATACAGACTTTCATGATGCGGAAAGGGCGAGGGACCGTAGCGAAACATGAAGGGAAAGTGGAAAAAAAGAAAAAAAATTATATTCGAGTCTTATGGCATATTTCCGTGAAAATAGAATTAATTGGACGTTAATTATAAGAGAGAAAGTTGACTGGGTTGGATGAGTTTCCTGAAGGATCAATATGACACGCAAAGTGTTAACTCGAGGTGTTGAGGTCGATGAGACCTATTGGCGCAATTCCACGTCGTAGACGTATTAAATTTCACAAGTGACGAAAACAATGGGAAATTTTAATTAATGTGTTGGCGTGACGATTGCTGACTCACTCGACGACACTTTTATTTTCGCTAGCACTCCTCTAGCACCGCTTGACGTTTGGTCACACTTTGTGACTTCAGGGACGCAGCTAATATGGTATTATTTTCAGAATTACAGTGTGCAATCGTTTATGAAATATTTATGTAAGAATAAGAGTAGAAATTATCAAAATTTAGTCAAAGTAAATGTCTGTACTGTTTTATGTCTTTAATTGCTGTAACAAGCATCTATAATTATTAACAGATGTGTTAAAAAAGTAAGAAACATATACACCACATGTAAAGCGTAAATAAAATCTGTCAAAATATCAGACGTTTGTAATTAAAACTTAAAAAAAAATCTTTCATTATTTAATTACAATTACAAAAAAGGTACAAAAAATACAGGAAAAATGTGAGTTTTGCTTTCTGACTTCCTGTACAGATTTTACAGCAAGAAAGTTCTACATTCGTCCCTGAGGGGTGAATACGCGACAGCATCCCGTGCATGACCGCTATATAAATAGGTGAAACTTGAGAAATTAGAGAGCCATTTTTATACCATCTCTACGTTCGAACAAACGCTCGTCGAATTTCTTGCGACGGAACAACTCGCATAGTACTCGATACTCAATATCCGACGTTTCAAAATTCGGTCGTCAAGTGAAATACTCGCGACAATGACGCGCGTTCTAATTCTCTCTGTCATCCTCGGTATTTGTTGTGCGCTGGCGGAGAAAAATGACACGACAACGACCGAACATCCGAAAAAACACGCCAATTCGGAGGATCAATTTTTGGCGAACGTCATTCACAGTAAAAACTTATCGGAACTTGTCTTCAGTGAGGTCGATGAGGAGGAGACAAAGAAAACGGACAAGAAACCGAGAACCGTCTTGCATCGCGACTCTAATCTTGAGAGAGATAAGTCAACATATTTCCGATTTGATCATCGTTTTTTTCTTTCCTAAAGCGTGACGGAAAAATTCATGACAGCTCGTCAACAACTCGAATCATTCGGAATATTTTTATTTGCAAGTTCCAGTTGCTGCGGCTCTAAATACAGCTCCAGCGGAGTGGCACGACCGGATTACGATTACAACAAGATCCCTTTAGAAGCCGGACGGTATCCCTCTCAATACGAACGACACCCTATTGACAGGTAGTGATAGAAGCTTTTTTACGCGTGACAACGAGTTTTAGGACACAAAGCTTCTTTTCAGGTACGGATGGCAAACCCAAGGTCGGCCGCCAGGTCCCACCGGAAGCGGCGGCAGGCCCGGTGGGGGAAGCGGAAGCGGAGTCTACGTAGGAAGTCAGTTGGGAGACAGGTAAATTTACCCAACTTCCCGCGACCATAAATTTCCCGCTAATCTCCGTCGGGTCTTCTGTATTAACTCGGAGAAGACTAGAAAGATAGAGGGAGAAGGAGAAACAGAGTTTCTCTTTACGGAATTAAAAGAGCGTGAAAAGCTTCACGAAAGTTTAAAGTAATTGAAGAAATTCATGAAAAAGGGACGTGATATTCCGTTAATATCATGATTTTCCAGACAACTCGCATGTCTAAAAGACATTTATCATGTCTAAAAGATATCTCAAAAATGCTTTTTAGACATACGATGTCTAAGAGACATTGTAAAGACGTTTCTACGACGTCTTTTAGACATGCAGGCTGTCTTGGTTCATTTTGTACGGTTATTTTGATCCAAACCAAAGGTACGGACCGCGTCCGGTGCACGCAAGTGAAACTGCTCATAGACCCAGCGCTTTGGGTTACGGTTATGGTTACGGAGGCAGACCGACTGGACATGGAGGTGACTATGGGATCTCGGGAACATTGGCCGATGGTGACGAATTGGGTTCTAGTGATCCGGCTTATCCGGATGCAACTGTGTCACATGGAAACATTCACGCGCAAAAGGTGTATATTTGAGGGAGGAAAGGGATATTTTTCGTACCCAAAAGTACCTCGAAAATCGATTAAGGGAGATCTAATAAAAAAATTATATTTTTTCGTTAAGGCCATAGCGTTAAAAGCCCTGGCGGGTGTTGCGCTGATCGGGGCGGCTGCAGCGTTAGCTTCAAACCCGGTTCTTTTGCCAATCGGTATCGTATCTGGCAGAAGGAAAAGATCGGAGACTTTCCCGGAGGAGGAACGGCCCGACTTCCAAATGGATTACATCTTGTACATGTTGAGGGAAAATTTAGCTAAAGTACGA
This sequence comes from Crematogaster levior, assembly GCA_901521435.1. NCBI lineage: Eukaryota > Metazoa > Arthropoda > Insecta > Hymenoptera > Formicidae > Crematogaster > Crematogaster levior. Next base: position 266,472 of record CABEGB010000658.1, read on the forward strand.
TCGAACGACGCGATTCTTCGGAAATTACTTACCGACCTACTGTTTCCTTTCTTTTCTTTTACGGGCAGATACGACGGGATGGGTCGGACAAACTGATCGTGTCTCCGAGATGCGTCGCCAGACTGACCTGCGAGATCCAAAAGGATTACTTGTCCGATCTCAACAAGGACGTCGAGATCTTGAGCACAAATCGGAAATATCACCTTACCAATCTGTATGCTAGATTTCACAGTATCGCGGACGCCTCGCGCGTGTTAATCGATCGATTTAACTTGAATTCTTGCAGGATACGAAACAACGTGCTCAATACCAAGACCGTGAGCACGAACGTGAAGGACCTGATTATGCTGGCTGTTGGCGTAGCGTCGGGGAACGAAAGCTGCGACGCATTTACCTGTAATTACATAAGAAAATCTTGAGCAAGACTTGCTGTATAATCACACTCATTATTAACACTCATCCAACCGTTTTGACAAAGGAGGATGCATATCATGCACGCAGAAATAAAGTATCTTCGTACGACAGTAGTGTCGCAATTCAAGCAACCCGAAAGCTTTATTTGAATTTCCCTCCAAACTGGTCTCGTCACTCCGTCTTGCGAGACGGGCACGAGATGGCGCTTCGGCGCCTCCGGCAATTCTGTCGAGCATCGCGTGCACGTGACGTGCACCTGAAGGGGAGGGTAAAAAAAACAAAGTTTAACTGACGTGTCCTACTAGGAGGCAACGTGGCAACGCGACAGTGTTGGAATTGTCATCCTCGTGCGGGTTCTCGTCAATTCTCGCTTCGCTTTCCGCGCATTCCCGTCGTCGCGATGTCGATGTGAAGAACAAGGTGAAAGAACCGAATTTAACGTCGCGAATTAACTGTCACACTTCTGCGTTTGATCTCGTCTCGCAATCGCGGATGGCAGCGACAGGTTATGTATCCACGGTGATCGCGTCGTCAGCGACGACTCGACCAGCGTGAGTCATTCACTCGCCGTCGTCGTCGTCGTCTTTATCGTCAAGAATCCAACCGTTGTCGTCGACGTGTCCTGACGTCCGTGTCCCACGATATGCGGTGACGAGCGGAGATTCTAACCTAATCGGCGATAACCTTGAAAAATTATACCCAGAGCGTGGTGCGAGCGTGAATATCCGTTGCTAATCGACTCGTATGGATCTCAATATGAGGCGGAAGCTGGAAAAAGAGGACCGGACGGTGGAGGACGGCGCACTCGTCGACTCGAGTAGCACCCAGGAACCCTCCGATCTGCGAGGGGACGAGAAAAATATCGCGATTCTGTTTTTCTTGTACCTGCTGCAGGGTATCCCATTGGGATTGTGCGGCTCGATCCCCATGCTGTTGCAGAACAGAGGGGTGTCCTATCGGCAACAGGTATGCGAAGAGCTTTCTTTCACTATTATGAGTCCATTTTGTAATTCTTAATGATAAGTGTCATTATTGCTACATTCCAACAAACTAACATTAACATTATATCAATGTTATAATTTCTAACTCCACAATGTGTATGTGTAACTGTTATGTACAATATGTTATATTACACTTATATTTTGTGAGAAATTATAAGTACTGTTATTGTTGATGTTTGCTGAGATATGTTGTGCAGCTTTTCTAATATATATATATATATATATATATATATATATAATAGCTGTGCAACAATACTATGATAATAACACTGTTGTCAAGAATTGTAGATTGAGGATATTAGCATAGTAAATCGAAAACATTTGAATACTCATGATGTTAAAAGAGAGGAAATGTAGATTTCCTGGTATTTGTATGCAAGTGTTGAGACGCAATTCTGAACTGATACCATGTAAAACGTGTCATTTGATATACAGAACGTTCTTAGAATTTATTTGACTAAACAGTATTGATGTATTCTGTGTGAATTATATTAAAGTGTTCCAGATTGATTTAATCGAACTGAAAGTAATACATCCTTTACTTGTTGACACAGGCAGAATTTAGTTTCGTGCAATGGCCGTTTTCACTGAAGCTCTTTTGGGCACCTATAGTAGACTCCATTTTTTCCCAAAAGTTTGGAAGGAGAAAGACTTGGTTGATTCCTACCCAGTACTTGATGGGTGTATTCATGCTCGTACTGTCGAATTATGTGGAACACTGGTTGGGCAAAGAGCATGAAAAACCCAACATTGAAATGTTGACTGTGTTATTCTTTTTTCTGAACGTACTCGCTGCGACTCAAGATATTGTAGTAGATGGATGGGCGCTCACGATGCTTAAAAGGTACTTTTATGAAGTATCTAATAAATCTTGTATATGCGTCAGTATTTATTTTTATATGAAATTTAATTGTTATTTGTCCATCAAGGTGCAATGTCGGATATGCATCTACCTGTAACAGCGTCGGCCAAACAGCGGGTTATTTTATTGGTTATGTCTTATTTATTTCGCTGGAATCCGCTGAATTTTGTAATAGTTTCTTAAGGTCAACCCCTTCTGACGAAGGCATACTATCTCTGCCTGGTAAGAATAGCCTAGTGATAAAATTTTTTATAGACTATGATATGTTGTCTCTGGGTTGTAACAAACATGTTTTATTTGTTAGGATTTTTATATTTCTGGGGCTGTACGTTTATCATCACGACAACGCTTGTTGCGTTGTTCAAGCATGAAGATAAAGGCAGAGTTTCAAAAGGCGTAGAATTAAATATGGATATTAAACACGCATACAAATTGTTGTGGGACATAGTTAAATTACCAACTATAAAGACTACGATTATATTTCTCTTAACTGCAAAGGTTGAATACTAGTTTGTAATTATAATTTGTAGTATAGATTTTGTTATATTTACTTGATTGTTCGATTCTGCAGATTGGATTTTCAGCCTGCGATGCTGTAACCAGTTTAAAGCTTATAGAAGCTGGTTTTCCTAAAGAGAAATTCGCTTTTATAGCCGTCTTCATGATACCGTTACAAATAATTTTGCCATTAATAATCTCGAAATGTACCGCTGGGCCCAGACCTATGGACGTTTACATGAAAGCTATGCCTTATAGGTAATTATTATATAATTTATAGATAATAGAGATTTTAATTGGATGACACTCATAAACTTATATGATACAGGTTGGCTTTTAGCTTAATAGCGGCGTTTTTTGTGTGGGTTACACCATTTATTGTAGTCAATGGATATGTTCCAGCTTATTATATTGGAGTATTGGTATTTCTCTTCCTTATACATCAGGTAAATATTAAATAGATCATATAATATTTTTATAAATTTCAGTGAATGTTCAATTTGGATTAGTGACTAACGTTTTTTTTACGCTTTAGATTTCTGTAAGTAGTATGTTTGTGGCATCAATGGCTTTCTTCGCGAAAGTGAGCGATCCAGCAGTTGGTGGTACGTACATGACGTTACTCAATACTTTGAGCAATCTTGGTGGAAATTGGCCTGCCACGGCCGCGCTTTGGTTTGTCGATCCTTTAACATTTAGACAATGCAGTACCGACCACGCAAATAACTGTAGCACAATTACGGAGAGAGAGGTTGGTTGCAACACATGGGTTATCTTTTTTTAAAAATGTTATATTATATAATGGAGAGATTATCAACATAAAAATTGTTTATCGTTTTTTCAGCTCTGTGCGAATACTAATAACGGTACCTGCGTTATGCAGTTCGATGGTTATTACATAGAGAGCTTCCTCTGCTTAATCATAGGTTTTTCCTGGCTTGGGTGGGGTCGTAGAAAAATTAATATATTGCAGGAGAAGCCAATGTCCGCTTGGAAAATCGTACTTACCCGTCACAAGAGGTAACATATCAGCACAGCGTTATAAATCCGTTAACACTGGTACCTGTAAAACTTAAAAGATTCTCTGCGATGCGTTGTTGCATATATACGGTGTATTTACTGTAGTTCCTCTAGATCAGATCCAATTAACGGAGTAATTTATCATTTGGCCTCAAACAATTAGTCATTGTTTTTTACATTGGTATTACCAAGAATGACTCACATTAAAGTATTGATATAAATTGTATTGATATAAAGTATTGATATCAATTATTAACTTTGAGATATATTATTGTGCCATAAATTAAGACAAAGTTTAGTCTAACTTATTTAACATTTGTTTAATCATTGATCATGGATTTCCATAGGAACTATATGGACACACTATATATGTTTACACATATGTAGAGCATGCATCATTTCCTGTACGTTTACCAAGTGTTCCAGTTTCATGAGAATGTGTGCGAGGTGAATCGATAACGATCCATTCGCCTCGAGAAACAATATCTATTATAGAATATATATAAGATAGGTCTTATGAAGAGAAAACATAATATCATATAATCTCAAATTAACGACATTCCGTGCTTATCTGTATCTATAAAGGATCTCTAACGGTTGTCATTCTTATTTCCTTGATTTGAGTCATGTGAAATATGATTTAGTGATTAAAATGTTTAAAAAATATACATAATATATATAAATTATATTTAACATTAATAAAATGTTATTTATTATGTTATTTATTATATATAAGGAAATGTGTATTATATGACATACGTAGTTTCCACACACACACACACACACACACACACACATATATATATATACGGAGACCACATGTCCCGGGGGTGCATGATCGGACAGAGGTGTCCTATCTCATCCTCATCACCACCCCATCCTCTACCTACCCTATCAGTATTTACCTGTGATTCTGGGACACCCTGTATATATACATATATATATATATATATATATATATCTTCGATAAAAAAAAAAATGCCAGGCGGCTGAAAATGTGAATAGTGTTTATGGTCCTGATACTGTAACAGCCAATCACGCGCAATTTTGGTTTCGTCAATTCCGTTCCGGTAATTTTGATGTCAAAGATGCACCACGCTCTGGAAGGCCAATTGTCGAAAATGTCGATAAAATAATGGAAATCGTCGAGTCCGACCGTCATGTAAGCACTGTTTCGATTGCCCAGGAGCTAAACATTGCACAAAAAACCGTTTGGAACTACTTAAATAAGGCTGGATACAAAAAGAAGCTCGATGTATGGGTGCCACACGAGTTAACGCAAAAAAACCTCATGGACCGAATTTCCATCTGCGAATCGCTGCTGAATCGCAACAAAATCGACCCATTTCTGAAGCAGATGGTTGCTGGTAATGCCAAAAAGTAGGTCACTTACGACAACGTTAAGCGAAAACGGTCGTGGTCGAATCGCGGCGCAAACGGTGGCCAAGCCAGGATTGACGGTCAGGAAGGTTTTGCTGTGTGTTTAGTGGGATTGGCAGGGAATCATCTACTATGAGCTGCTCCCCTACGGCCAAACTCTTAATTCGGACCTGTACTGTCAACAATTGGACCGTCTGAAGGAAGCAATCGCCCAGAAGCGGCCAGCTTTGGCCAATAGGAGAGGAATTGTGTTCCATCAGGACAACGCCAGGCCACACACATCGATAGTGACTCGCCAGAAGCTCCGGGAGCTTGGTTGGGAGGTTCTTATGCATTCACCTGGCACCAAGTGATTACCACCTGTTCCTGTCTGGCGAATGATTGTGCTGGTGAAAAATTCGCCTCAAGAGAAGCTTGTGAAAATCGACTCCCAGTTTTTTGCCAATAGGGACGAGGGTTTCTATGAGATAGGCATAATGAAATTACCTTCAAAATGGCAACAAGTTATCGAACAAAACGGTGCATATTTGACCTAAATCGGATCATTCTAACTATGCTAAATAAAGCCTTCAATTTAATGCAAAAATAATGGATTTCTTTTTACTACACCTTTATATATATATATATATTGTGTGTGTGTGTATATACTTTTTATATTTATTTATAACAATTAAAACGAGTCAAATGTTTTCCGAAATGATGCATTACAACATAAGCGGAACTTTATAGAACTTTATATACTATTTAGATAGAAAATTTCTATGCACATAAACTTGCAATTTGCTCTTTTTCCCTCTCCCTCTTCCTCTTTCCTTCCCTTTCCCTCCCTTTCTCTCTCTGCGAATAGCATATTGTTTCAAATAATAATATTTTGCACGGAATACTTACAGATATTTCATAGAAGTTTTGTAAAACAGACAAAGACATGCGATGCATGTTTCTATTGTAAATACTAAATCTAAAAGTATTTTACGTATGCATAAGGAACGTATGATGAATATTTAACACAGGATGTTAATAAAAGTTTTTCATATAAAAAGTTGGAACTGATGTATGTTTTATTTGAATTCTCTCATACTTTCCTGGCGGCAATATAAAGAAATAAATGCAGCCATAGCCATGAAAATGAATTATCAAGTTTGAATGATGAATTACCGACGAATTATCAGGTATAGTCACATTTTTAAATATCTCTGTGGACAAATGTTACTTGCGTAGATATAACAGTTAATGTATTGCATGAGAATAATATCGTACACTATTGTAACGAGAATCAATTGTACGAGCGTTTGTATCACTGTAAAGAATTTTAAACTTTCAGTCGCACAATTATTTTACATCTACATACAAGAGTTTGTAAAAATTTTTCAATAATTTAGTGATGACAAAGTGCAAAGAATTATTCGCTAAAAAGTATTTTTGTAAATAAATAATCGGACTTTTAATCGTTTGTTTATCAATTGTTCCTGTTCGAGATTACTCCATCCTTCAGATGCAATCTTCATTGTAATAAACATCAGTTACGGAATATATATCGTCACGTATGTTGCTTTTTGACTTGCATTACTAATCTATATTTATCAATTTATTTTTACATTAAAATGATATAAACGACTCTTAATAAATAAATTCAACTTGTATACTTAAACTATGTCGTTTAAACATGTTTTTTTGTCTTAATGATCTCTATCGTTAATACATCGAAATTATGTATATTGTTATTATGGATACTTTCGACGTAACATCATGTAATTTACTTGTCACGTGTGCACATAATACACAAATTATAGATTTTAAAATAATACACATTATCAAGCAAATAGATACTATAGATACAATATTAGTATCAGAATAAATCTTTCTCACGAAGCTTGTCGCGCTCTAATTATCTTTTATGACTTCATAAACAAACTGCTGAAGAGAAGAGTAATACATATTTTTAACGTATATGTAAATTATTCTTAACTCACATAATTGTAATAAGAAGAGTCTATTGTGAGATTCATTGTGAAATTCTTTATTTTTACATTTACTCGTTCCCAAGACATTGTTATAAATTCATGAAATTTATGCTAAATCAGAATATTGTTATTTATTAAATTTTAATGTAATTGGTAACGAAATAGTTTGATCACATTCGTACCATGACAACAGAAAAAATATGTTATATCGTTAGCGTATTCTTAATTGATACTTGTGCTGAAATATATGAAATGAGAGAAAGAATTCCACACAGTCGATGATCGAATTTGTGTATAATAAAATATATAATAGATAAACTAAGATAAGTTACGTTTCTCTCAAAGTTTGTTAAGTACTAGCAACACGAAACATGCATGTTTGTAAAATCGCTTAATTTTGCGATTATAATAATAATAGTTTAAATAGTAAAGAAAAATAATGCTTCGTTGATCGTTAAGAAGTAAAAGTACGAGTTAATTATAGGAATCGCTATTAGTCGAACAAGATAAAGTCAAGTACCAAAATTGTTTTTTTGTACCAGACAAAACTTTCTCGAGGAGACTTCAAAAGTTAAAAAAGTCTTCTAAGGTCGATATTTACAAAATATAAATATTTCCATAAACTTTGAATTTCAAGCAACATGTAAAGTGGAGCCGCCGAAGTAGGAAGTCTGGCGCATATAAATGAAAAACGCAGAATAAATTTTACATATAAAATACATTGTATGACATTTAAGTAACAGAGTGTATTAATTGTGCGTTAACTACATTAAAAGATTGTTAAAGGTTAAACATGTTGCATTCCATTGTACTGCGTTATAATTCACATTGCATACATGCTTACATACGAAACTTCGTTGTTGACAGCTTAAACGTTATTTCAGTTTTAAAATTCAAGGTATTTCGGCGGCTCCACCGGCGAGCCTGAATAAGGAAAACAAGTGATAAAAATGTATAACTTATTTCTAGTCAACGAATTCCTTGTCGCTCAGAATAGGTGCCTTGTCATTCTTCGGACTAACTTGTAACGTAGATCCCCATTTTGTACCTTTCTCGGCCTCTGAGGTGGCCATCAAAACAGAATATGAGTTTGGAGTAGCGGCGGTTTCTTTACTATAATGGATGCCATATAGAAAGTAGATTATCATTCCTGAGAAAAAGTAGAAGAGAAATTAGAGAAATTACGATTCATTGAAATTTATATGTGGTATATCCAATCTTCCATTTTAAATTATATTTTAATTGTTTATATGAATGATACATGATTATGATCAACGTACCGATTGCCATCCATACGAAAAACCGTAGCCACGTCATCACAGACAGGTGCATTATCAGACAGATGTTGAAGAAAATACTTAATCCTGGTATCAAGGGCACCAGCGGTACTCGGAATTTCCCAGTGGATGGATTTTGCCTGTGAGCGCCAATTATGAAGAGACCTGCGAGCAAACAAATACGGAGGAGTACAATATTCCTTCCATCGTGCGAAACCGGAGAAAAATTGAGATAAACTCACTCGCGATGGGTAACGGAAGATAGCCCACTGCTAAGAAGTAAATGCTCTTCGCGATCGGGAAAGTCATTTCGAATGCTAGTATTATAAAAAGGCTGAAGAAAGCGGAGGTTGTCATGAAGATAAGCAGACAAGCAGTTATGACATATCGAGTATCGTAATTCTCAAGCCAATCTTCCATCCAGCTGTATCGTGACTTGAATCTGCCGGATCCTTCGCACAGCAGCTGTACAATTATGAATGATTTAATATTAATAATCTGTTATTGAAAAGATCTAGGAATTACCTGGCGTATGTTATATTAGAGTGCGGGATTTAAGATGTAATTTGTCACAAGTTTATACGGAAACGAAATATTTTGAAGTATCAGCAATTGAAACATCCTAATTTTAATAAAAATAAAAGCACAATTACAGCGCACTTACTTCGGACTTGGCAGAAGCAATACTGCTGGAATCCGCCTCCTCCGTGGGTGGCGAGGAGCAGCCACTGCTCGGCGAACAGACACTTGATCGATCGGACGGCTGTTGTTCAGGCAAATATCTCAATAGGATGACGCTAATCGCTACGATGGTGTACGCGAACAGAGTCCCAATCGACATAAACTCTACCAGATGTTGGAGATCGCACAGTAAAGCGATCAAGGCACTGAGCACCCCACTTATAATGAGATTCCACATCGGCACTTGCGTGCGCTCGCTGATACGACCGAGGAAGCTGAATAACAGACCGTCGTTTGCCATGGAGTACATCATCCTCGGTAGGGAGAACAGGGATCCGAAAAGAAAAGAGTCGTCGTCATTCCGCAAAGGGCACCCACGCTGCAAAAGCCACTTTTAATTAGTGCTTAAGAAATTAAATCATTATTTATTGTAATATACTATCTTCTATCTTTTGACATCATAATGTTGTAATATTTTTGAATACGACTTGCTCGTGACATCCCCAAGGAGAATAGAAAATCAAAATAATGTCAATTTCATGTCATACTGACCGAATGACTAAAACATTTTTTGGTCATAATTTAGTTAATATAACTAAATTATCAAATTGATATTATATCTCTTGGTACCGTTATGGAATAGAAATTATGAAAAAAAGAACGGTATTATTCTTAATAGTTTTTGTCATAAAGAGATTTCATGAGAGGAACGTCTATGTTATAAGTTTATTGAGTAGACTCGTGGAGGAATAAATATGGAGGAATAAAATAGCTCGCCTTATTACGTATTTAGCCAATGGAAAACCCCTGGACGAAAAGGCTTCCGGAAGAGCGGCGGTAGGATTAATCTGCCAGAACGGCACGAGCAGTGTCAGGGCGCCGCTCATCAGCATATACCCAACAGTCACTATCGCCATCGAGATCATCGTCGCCAGCGGAATACTCCGTCCTGGATCTCGAGCCTCCTCCCCGGAAGTCGCGATCGAATCGAAGCCAACGTAGGCGTAGAAACACGTTGCCGCACCTGCATAACACATCGAGGATCTAGTGGATCTCGGTTTCAAATGCAAAATGATGATACAAAAATATCTCACACCTCTTGAATATAATCTCTATGCGGATAATTAAGCGTTTATCTCGTGCATCCTCCATATGAAATCGCGGATTAGTGAGGCCACATAAATCCACCACATATTTTACGTCGCATTTGCTTAATCGGTCCACTTGAGATAACTCACCCGTGATTACACCGCTGAAACCATATGGTAGAAAACCACCAATGTGATCGCCCCAGTTCGCAATGTCCGCGTAATAAAGGCCCAACATGATGACCAGGCCCATCACCGCGAGGTTGACGATAGTCAGCAACGAATTCACCGTCGCCGAGGTCTTCACCCCTAGTCCCAAGAGCATCGCGTAAGTTAGACATAATCCGCTAGCTAAGACATCCGGAATGGTCCAGGATGGCTCTCCCATAGCACAGGTCTGCAAAAAAATTTTTTTAAAGAGCTGTTTTAGTTATTCAACCTAATCTTTATGTTTCTGGGTGCGCTGAATCCGAAAATGACCTCCGTTTTGTTATAGGACATCAGGTTTTCCGACAATTCAGGTAACGATGTTGAATAAGGCAATACCTCAAAATTAATGAAAATAGACTTATAAAATTTATTTTTTTATTACAAATTTTTCATAAAAACCATTTTTTAACTGAAATGAGCTCACTAACACACTAAAATCGCTTCTTCTTCCCTGTGAGGCTCCTCTTGGTACATTTGCGCTTGTGAGTAGCATCTGGCAAGTCAGCGCGCGCGTTCAAATTGGAACATGTTTATGCTGGTTTCATTTGCTCACTTTGGAAGATCTTTTCTTTGAAAGTTATATTTTTTAAGCATTGCATATCTTGAATGCACTGATGCGAATTAATTTATAATAACTTTAACTTTAATTTGATTAAAAACCCTAAGATCAAGAAAAATACCAAAAAATAAAAATTTTCCATTTTGTGGCTAATCCTGACGTCCGGGAGTTTTTTCAATATTTTTTTCGTGTCCAGCACATCAAAATACATGGAAATTAGATGAAAATAATCAAACAGCTTTTTGGTCGCAGACCTGTGTAGTCCATCCGCCCATCACGTCGCGCGTATAATTGCTGATCGCACCGCCTACCAACGAATCCACGTATCCGCTCCAAGCTCTTGCCACAGACGCTGCGCCTAATTAACACGATTCCATTAATTAATTGTCAGTCTGACTTTAATCTCGCATCTTATTGCTAAATTCAACATTTGATTCTCGATCTAATTCGATTTCTTTCGCTCGTTTTTCACTTCTTGCAGGTAAATCCTTCAGGCTCTCCGCGAGAAACAGGTTCATACCGATCATATGCTCCAAGATGAGGTTCCATCCTACGATAAAGGCCCAAAACTCGCCGATGGAGACGTAAGTGTAGACGTACGCGCTGCCCGCTTTCGGTACTCGGGTGGCCAGCTCGGCGTAGCAAAGGGCCGCCAAAATGGAAGCGAAACCAGCGATGAGGAAGCTGAAGATCACCCCAGGTCCAGCCATGTCGCGCGCGACCGTTCCCGTCAGCACGTAAATCCCGGCACCGACCATGTGACCCACGCCTGCAAGTCCGATTCGTTATGCACAAATACAAGACTGTGCTAATTAATATTAACAAGTTTCAATTTATTCGACCCATCTGGCCAATTTTATTAACAAACAAAATGCAAAATTCTACACTTGAAAAGAACCCAAATCAGAGGTCGAAACGTTGTGATTTGTTAATAAAATCGGCCAGACGGGTCGAATAAATTGAAACTTGTCAATTAATATTCACTGGCGAGGAAAAAATTTGAAGTTCTAATTAATATTACTAAAAAAGACAAATAGATTTATAATATTATTTAAAAAGACAATAGATCAAAGAGACTCATATGATTAATAAATCAAACAATGAGATGTACGGCTTAGAGATGATGAATCATGATAAGGTGATAATATTATTAAGATAATATTATTACATTATACAATCTCGAAATGTAATTCCCTCCTTGCCATAACATTATTTATATTAATAGTCTGTGCAATGCCATTGTTTAACGCAACATATCTCACCCAAGGCTGTTATTCCGGACCATAACGCTTATCATCACCGCGATAATGCGCGCGTATAATGCCAAGTTGCACATATCGCTCGCACATCACACACACACAAAGGCAGTTACAAAGCGCATCATCCGGAAATATATCTTTTTCATTTTTTTTTAATAATTCCGTCACAAAGTTGATTTGTTCGAGGTGCGAAGGAAGTATATTCACCGAGCAGCGTGATGTCGAAGGTGGAGAGACATCTTCTCATTGGCGTCTCGAGCAGGTCGCCCTCCAACTTCTTCCGGCGGCACATCTTGTTGTATAAGCCGGACACAACGTGGCCCAGGATCATCTTGCGAACCGACGGCATGGCGACGAGTCCTGAAGTGAGATTTTAATTTCCGGCTGATCGCCCGGGAGTCGTCCACCTTGGGAAAGAGAGAAAAAAAAGAGGATCGTCCAGTCTATATTTTTTAAATTAAACGTTAGTCGCAAGTGTTTCGAGGATCAAGGAAATTTCGAGGCACGCGGCAAATTACTTCGTTAAGTAAAAATAAATGAAATGATCGATAATAATAAAAATTGTCGTATCCGGATGCAATATGTCACAGCGAGTCCGTCGAAACATCACGCGCACACATACGCACCACTTCCGCGGTGGACGATCGATAGAAAAAAAAGCGAGTAGCCGAAGGATGTACCTCGAGATGTAACGGAGACGTATTCACCGCCGTGATTGTACTTACGTTGTAATTACACGGACATTCGGACGACGAAATCGTCGGAGGACCGCGGCAGATGTCAAGAGGGTCGTATAGCTGGCGTTATGAAGGGCTAAGGGATGCAATGCTCTCGCGAGTGCGCAGTGGAGCCGACCAATCCGAAGCCGGTGCCAGATGTTAAAAAGCAATATCGCCGCTGGCATTTAATACGGCTGGAGAAGGGAGCTGTGACGTCATAAGTGAGAGCAAATTAAAAATTAATTAAATATCGTTTCTAAAAAGAGTCCCACGGTTTATTACCTGACGAAAAATCCTTTTTGGTTTTTTTTCATACGTTTGTAATTTTTGTAGTTTTTTTTTTCATCTTCTCCCGTGTGTCTTTTATCGAGTCCTGACGTGAATCCGCGAGAAATTAAAAATCTCTCTTAAAAATCGACAGAGTCTCGGCGAAATGTAATCGGCAAAGAGGTAGCGTTAAATGAAATTCTAAGAATGTTTTAAAAAAATTCTTTTTAGTTTGAAAGTTTAAAAAATTAAACTTTCGAAAGATCTCAGAAAGATACAATTCACGAAGAAACGGCGCTGATAAGAAAATTTCGAAAAACGCGATTTTAGAAGTTTCTAGAATTAATTGAAATTGCAAAAATTTGAAGCTTTAATCAAAGATTATAATTCAATTTAAAAAATCGATATATCGAGCATTATAGTTTCAAAACAGTTGTATTTACTACAAATTCCCTTTTATTATTTGTGTGTGTGTACCGACACGAACTATAATCATTGTAAAATGTGAAATCTGCCGGTCGCGGAATCGCGAGAATTTGAATGAGCTTCGAAAATCGGCAAATCGTCAGAAAAGTGCAATTAGACAGCGAAAAGGTAGCAAAAATCAAAATATCCCGAACATCGCAGCTTCAAAAAGCTTCTTATTTATCGTAAACCCTTTTCTCTCCACTATCTATACCGATATGAACAAAATTAGATGACTTTGTAGAATATAAAAAAAACCTATCGGTCGCCGAATCGGCAAAAATCTGAAGCAAGATGCCAAACAAAATGTAAAATTATACACGAGAAATCTAAAAATCAAAATATCCCGAACAGTTGCAGCTTGAAAAGTTTTCATGCGACACATGCTCACTGCTATGAGCATTCGGTTTCTGCTTTTATACTTGTAACAAGATGATTATACTTTTGCACTCACTCCGTGAATCGAAACGCGTTCGTTCGTTCGTTTGGGATTTGTTTATTAAGATGTATTTTCTAATATATGTATTAGGGTGGTTCTTATTTATACTACATCGAAAATTTAAAAAAAAATTGTTTTGTCTCACCCCTTAAAATAGTTCCATTTTATGAAAAAATAATTCCTATAAAAGTTTATTTCAATCGGATAACGGGAAAGAGTGCCGAAGAGCGTCTAAGTTTATCTTTAGATGCTGTACGAATCAGTTCATTGGCTACGGAGTATCTGAAGATGAATTTAAGACCGTCTTAATTATAAGATCCGACTATGAATACCGGCCTAAATGTTCTAAAATAAGAATTAAATCCTTATTTTATTTATGGAACTATTTTATTTATTTTATTTATGGAACTATTTTAAGGGGTGAGACAAAAAAAAATTTTTTTAAATTTTTGATGTAGTATAAATAAGAACCACTCTAATATGTATACATTTATCTTTATGTTGTTATATTTTTTATTTTTTGTCACACTATTGGGCTCTAGAAAGGCGTGAATTTGCATTTTTGATTTCGAAATTGAAGAGCCATATTTTTGTATTGCTATATATTTGTAGTTTTCATTTTCATCATCATTATTTAAATTTATTTTATCGATATCTGAATAATTTATAATCAACGCACTTCATAATGTATGAATGTCGTATACGACGCGCGCGCGCGCGCATATCGCGCATATATCGACTCCGATATCGACGCGCTTGACGGTTTGCACCTTTCAGACTCTGTTTATCATCCTGTCACGCGACCGCAAATTTCGAACGAGCGAACGCGGCAGGACGTCTCCTTCTAAAACCGTTAGTGTGACAATCTTGGAGGATCGGAAATTTCTCGCCGAAATTCCGACGACCAGTTTCTTCTCTACTTCGGTGCCGATAAGAGCGACCGATATATCGGTAATCGTGTCTCGATCGTTTTTGGTCAAATGCCAAATGTCCCGATCTAAGCTTCCCTTTCGTCCCGTCGTGGCACGTTGTCCGATGTCCGATCGCTCCCTCGATGGCTCCGCGTGGGAATAAGGTTAGAAACGGGCCTCGGGTTTAACGCGACGTTGCGACGTAAATAACGCGCGAGAAAGTGGTGGATTCGCCTCGCCGCTTTCCCTGCGAGATGGGGACGAGGATCTGCGGCAGGATCCGATGATTCGCTTTCGCGAGTTTCGTATGGAGACGAAAGTCGCGAGTCTCTAGCCGCGCGCGATCACGAATCTCCCTCAGGCGTGTTTGATGTTAACGTAACACTCGTGGACGATGGACGGAGAGGATTCCGTGGACGTGGAGGTCGACGTGGACCCGCGGGAGATCCAGGAGACCCTCCAGACGTACAGGAAGCTCGCCGACGATTTTGCCAACCACGACACGATTCTGAAGGTGAATGCTCCGAAATTGGTGGAAATTGAGCTATGTTCACCTAACAAACACCAGTTTACATTAAATATGATCATTTCCCACTCAACATAAGTAACAATGTAACAATGTAAACAATGTAACGATGTAACAATGTAACGATGTACTTAATGTAACATACCTACATGTTGTTACATTACACATTACATGTTGAGAAGAAGGAGGAAATTATAACATGATGTAATGTTACTGTTAGTTTGTCTGCTGAACATTCTCGGATAACCAAAGCTATCGGAGATCTTGTAAAGCATGCTGTAAATTTTGTCAGCGGAAATGTAACAGAAATGGTTAATAGAATCTAACAAATTGATTACATGAATCTAATAAACTAAGCAGAATCTGCTATTAGATTATGTTAGATATGTTTTGCTGATAGAAGCTTGTAAAATTAGCCAACCTGTTGCAATATCCCGCTGACATATTGCAAATATTTTGTTTATTGGATATATATTATCGTTGGCTGATTGCTTGATTTGTTGCAGGACAAGACAGTCTTATCTTACATAGCGTACGTCTTAGAAGTATCTGATGTAGATGTGGTCACCTTAGCTCTGGACATTCTGGAGATACTTGTTAAGAACGTAGACAATTATATACATATAACGTCCACCTTTGGCGTGCGCGAATCTTTAGACGCGATTATCAACAAGTACAGCTTGAACGAACCAAAGATAGCCAGTCGAGCACAGCACATCAAAGATGACATAGAGCGTATGAAGCCGCCTATATATAATTTACGCAGTCGTTGCCGACGAGTTATAGAGCCCAAAAAGTTGAAGACGCATGTAATAGTTTTACATGTTCAAGGTTTATTACCAGTAAGTATTAATTATCTATTTCAATGTCATGTGTGAGAAACTAAGAATAGAAATATAAATTACATATTGAAGAGTATATATAAATAAAATAATTGAAATAATTTTAGGAAACTCGTGCCGACCTGGAAGGGATATTGATAAGAATCGAAGGTCTCATTTCGCTTGTTGTCGACGTAGAGCATCAGCGTGTAACTATGCGCACTTTAAATTATGTTACCGCGAAACAGATTGCAGAGGCGATTGACAAAGCTACAGATAACATGGAAGCGAGATTGGTTACGAGGAACAAATTTAATCAAGAGTTTCTTGTAAAGCTGGTAAGAATTGTCACACCTTTTAAATTGAGTTATAGTCTATTTTTATATGATGACACTTGTGTTTCATATTTTACTTTTTGTTCGTAAAGTTCATAAACACACTTTCACATTAAATGTATGGATGTAATGAATCTTTTTCAGATACAAGAAGGCGATACCGACAGCGAAGGATTGCCTGATTATTTACCTGAAGAAGAGGAAGAAGATGATAAGGAGGGAGTTGTGTCACTATTCACTGGTTTAAAACAAAGCGCTTCATCTCTATATAAATCTACCACCGAATTTCTAAGTAATTCATTCTATTGGTAGAATTTCTAATTGAAGTTATTATAATTTGTGACTGTTGTAATTATTATTTATTTGAAATTAATAATTGTTCGTTTGTTTGTTCAAAGAAGAGTTGAAATCAATTCGTGTGTATAGATAGAATACATTACCTCAATAGACATATAGCAAAGAAAAAGACTTATTTTATAACTTTTTAGTAGTATAACCATAATTAATTAATTTTAATTATTTAAGAATCTCAATTAATTAAATCATTTAATATATTTCTAATTGACAATGATCAAAGGGGAGTAACAAAATGAATTGATTTTTACGATTTATGGTAAATGATACTTTGTACTTGTTGTCTCAATAGAAAACTAACACGTACAAAGGAATTTCTAAATCTATATTTGTAAAAAGAAGAGAAGTGCGTTATTTTACGTGTATTTGTATATTTACGTGTATTTGTATTCAAAATTAACTTTATTTTTCGTATTTTATTTACAGTTATGCATGTTTTATCTTGTAACTTAATATATATAAAGCAATTGTGTGTACACATGCAAATTATATTATATACGATCTGAGAGATTCTTCTAATCTATTATACTAATTGTAAATAAGTAAATTCCAATAAGTGCTACATGCACTAAAGATCTAATTACCAAAGCTTATTCACATAAATAAGATTTCGTTATAAAAGCTTTTAATGTAAAATGTTCGATTAGATGTAGATATTAAATATATGTGATATAATATTAAAGCCATAATACAGCTTTTGCAATTAAATATAAATAAAACGAAAGAATTTTTATATTTAATTATTTTCAATAATTTTGTTCAATTGTTTAATTATTTGTTTATAGAATTAATAAATAACTTTTTAATTTTTTCTCGAAATAGTTTGTGTCAATAATACCGCGCGCGATTAAATTTATAAAAAAAAAAAACAATCATTGAAGAAACACTATTTGGAAACAATATTTAAAATACTCTTTCGAATCTTGTTATGTCCTGAATATGCTACTCATATAATTTCTACAAAATATATTGTATATTGTTTGGATTTGTACCAAAAAAATGAAATATAAAATGTTGTGTAAATCAACTTTATTTTATGTATAACACAAATTTTGTGTACTGCTTCTATTATTATATAATAATAGAACTAGTCAATTTTTTTTTAGCTGCCACTGCACAAAAAGGAACAATTTATGCAACTACTCGCATAAGTATGATGGATACAATACGATTACTACAAAGTACATCTCTCTCTCTATTTATAATATGCCTCGTAAATTATTTCGTTCAGATGAGCACATCAAAATCGTTATCCTATCTTATTCGCTAAGTTCCCGTTGTATTGTCTATATTTACAGATACAGATATTATATATATATAATTGTCATTAAGGCAATTTGAGTTTCAAAGCAGGTACAATAGATGGATGCAAAACATCATTTCTTTCCTGTAATCGAGTAAACGAAATAGTTCGCAGACATGTGTGTGGAACAGAGAGATAGAAACTTACAATAATTATTATTACCGGTAATTCGCGGAATGAGTATGGGGTTCGCGTGCAGTCCAGTGCTATTGTTGAGCTTCGTTTTGAAACTCGCGTAACCAGCACCGCGTTTGACTATTTCGCGCAATACAACTCATTTCTTAAACTATACATTAAATGCTTAGGCTGAACTCAATAAGTACATAGTCACTATAGACCTACGCCCTCTGACTCTTGTTGGCTGTGAAATAAAAAAAAAAAGAATCAAGTTTCTTACGTATGAACGTATGTCTTGGAAAATATACATACGATAGTACAATGTACCCTCCTAAATATAGTAAATACAGTAGCCTTTCGAGAAAGGGAGTTTCGCATTTTTTGTATTTTTTCTCTTTTCGATTTTCGCCAAACATCTTCGTATTCATAACATATTGCAAATATAAAAGATCGTACAGGTACAACAATATCTTTCAATACATGCTTCAAAGACTAAATTGCGTATTATTATAAATTTTCTAACTTTCACTAGACACCTTGACGCGGTCGATGCATGCAAATTGCCATAGGCACTTATGTCATAATAAAATTCGTTATCGTTACGTTGTACATCCCTATTTTCGAGAGGTTTATATTAAATTTTTTTTCTTCAAGACAATGCTTTAAACTGTGCATATACATAATATCATTAGTTAGATGTTTTCATTATTATGAAATTTACCATTTAGAGCTGCCTTTCCAGTTTGTCAAACATAAACATATACATAAGCAGAGAAATACATGAATTTCAAGAATTGTTGACTGCGCTTTTTCAATGAAAACTTTCTATAGCAATGGGTATGCACAGTTTGAAATTAAGATTTGTGACTTAGTACATGGAACTTATTCGGAAAGAACTGTGAAAGAACTGTGAATGCGAAATATTAGACCATGAAAGAAATAAATACATGATTCTTCTTATCTGCAAAGTATACCGAGCATTATAAAAGTTTAACATTTACTAATGGTGATTATTACATTGAAATAAATGAGTGTTAAGCATAAAAACGCCGATGTGTATATGCGATTCCGGATATACATATAATGTAATCACTGCATCTGCAAATAATATCCTTCGAAGCAGTATCTAGATTTGTTGAACGAATTATACTATACACTCCTTTATACTCATGTTCTCATGTTGTATATACTATAAAAAATGTTATAATAACTCAAATAAACTTGAGCAATAATTTGATTTTTTAGCAATTTATATATGCGACTAGTTAAACATTGATTAAGAATGCTTTCAAAAATTGTTTGGTTTTAATAATCAACCAGAATATAAAGTCTCAAATTATTTGCTTACCGAATCATATGGTGTTCTAAGTAATATTACATATACTTTTTAATATATGTATGTATACATGTTTATATGTATAAGGAGTTATATGTATATGGAGTTGTATGTGGATGCAAGTATATATGTATATATGTCATTATGTACGTGTATGTATACATATATGAATAGACAAATATCTACAATATTTAACATAAGTTATAGAATGAAGAATGATGTGATTACTGAATTTCACTTAGGCAGTAAACCTAACTTATAAACCGCTCATAAATCAGATATAAAAATTACACTAATAATTAATCTATATTCGGCTCTCCATCTTCATAGATCCATTCGCCGGTTGAGATGCAATTGTAACTTCACTAATTTCGTCCGTTTCCGATTGACTTGATGTGTCAGAAACGTCGTCTATTTCTTTTCTCTAAATTTAAATCAAATGTACATACCTTTTAATTTCACAATTTTTTAGAAAATATATTATGTTATTTTTTTACCACCCGCGAAAAACTAAAATTAGAGAAAAAAAATTATGAAAAACCCATTTTCAAGACTATTTATTATACTTATTTACTTATAATTTTTCCTCAATATTATAATGATCTGTAAATGTACAATTTTTTTACTACTATGTAACATAATAAAATTTGTAAAATATATTTTATTTTCTACAAAATATAATTTGTGTTGTTTTTCGCATGTGGTTAGTCGTTTATAACAATGCACAGTGTAATGAATCTATTTATATTTTCTTACAATTATTTTCTAAAATACTATATATAATAGTATTTTATTGTTTATTAAATTTTATTCGTATAAAATATTATTCAATTTACTTACTTTTTGGGAATGATGTATATTACGAAGAACTCTTTGAACATCCGGATTACTTTCTAAGGTGGAAGTCTGACTGGACGGAGGATGCGAATATTCAGAAGTATTTTCCTCATCAGAAGCTAATGCTCTCTGTACTCTCCCGGGTGTTGTTAGTTTAGATCTTCGTAATCTGCATCCGGGACCGATCGGCCTCCTTGCGATACTATATAATATTCGAAGAAATATATATTCTCATTACTCATTTATTTCTAGAAGCGAAAATTTAAATTTAGAATTAAGTATTAGTAAAATGAATAAAATGAACAAATAAATCTGTCAAAAATTTTTCGCGAAAAAGTATATTACCATAAAATATTGTAGCAATAATCTAATTTATTTTCTAAAAAGTTAAAAAGTTAAAAGTTAAAAAGTTAAAAAGGTTATTTTTGATAAATTCTTATTTTAAAATTAATTCTTTCAAATTTAAAATGTATTTCTAAAACGTTTTTTTTTTTTAAGAATTACTTAATTATTGCAATAAATCTTTTAATACGACTGTAAATGTAAAATTCTTGTAGAAATAATGTTTTCATTAAAAGCACCTTCTTCGTCTCAAGGAAAAGTTATAAGTATAACTTGGATCCTCTCCTTCTTCATCTGACCAACTTTCTTCACAAGCATCATCTTCGCGATCGTCTGTATTATCTGAAGAAATTCGTATTTTAATATCGGATTGTTCCACATAGTGCCCAGATAATTTGCTCGAATCTTCTTTATTTCTGTAATGTTCGATTGATTTAATTGTTTAATAAATACTGAATTATACGATAAAAATAAATCACGTTTTCGCGAATATTATTATGCAATACCTATGGGAGATTATGACATCATCGCCATTTCCATTGTCAATGATAAGACGATTCGCATTAATAATTTCGCTGACTTTTCTACCGAGAGTCTCAAGATTGTCGTCATCACTACAATCCTTCAAACGTTCATTTCCATTTGCATTATTTTCATTTAAGTGCTCGGGACTAGAACATGAACTAGTTTGCATCGGATAGTGTGTTTCCGGCAAAATTGGATTCCCGTTCAAGCATTCCGTCGTTTGCTTATTCGATAAGTGTCTTCTGACGAAGTCCAAAGAAGACTTCTCCGGTAAAGAAAGTGCTATATTCACTACCGAAGTGTGATCTGTTTCACTAATATCCATGATGTCCGTTTGTGTGTGACTGTCAACGAATCTTCCAGGTACATCTATACTCTATAATTAGGAATTATACTATGTATAACATATATTGAGAAATATATTTAAGAAGTTAAATTTACTTTAAAAGATGTGTAATTTACATTACGTACACATATACAATTAATTCCCCATGAAATTAAGAGTCTCAATATTCTTCCAAAAAATTTCAAATTAAAGGAATTAATCAGGAGCACAAGATATCAAATAGAAACGATCAAAATTATCTTTAATTTTTTCTTTAACTATTTATTCGAGATTTTCACCTTTCTTTCACGATGAGGGCTCGATCTAGGACTGGAACTTACACCACACCCCGAACCGACTCTACGATGTCTATATTTACGCTGTTTAAAGCTATTGTTTGATGCTAAAACAGTTTCCGGCTGATTGGATTCATTCAGCTGCGTGTACATGGTGACTTTGACGGGACTCTGTGGTGAATCCGTGGGTGATGGAGGCGTAGTAGGCGTTGAGGAAGTAGAGAACTGTACTGTGCCACTTCGTCTGCGATACAGCCTCTCCTGGGCCTTCAATAAAGGACGGACAAGACGTTTCTTGCACTGCTTGTATCCCGTTGATTGCTGTTCTCTCCTGAGACAAACCAGACATTTATTTCCAAATGTGCGAGTTCGGCTGTAGGCTTGTGCTATCTGTCCCGTAAGCGCAAAGCGTTTATGCAAAATGATACTGCGTCGTCTGTATTTAAAAAAATGCAGAATATAACATAATACATTTCTCACACATTTACGAACAACATAAAACATTACAACATGTATGTCTTTATTTCTATTCTTAATATTTTAATATTGTATTTTTCTTACTTTATCACATCTCGCTCGCGTAATTCTAATTGCAGTAGAATAGCGTTTAGTTCCAAGTATAAATTGTTAGTACGTTCGAGTTTACGCTCATAATGTTCTCTGACATCCTGAGCGTGTCGTAATTCATCCTTTCTCCGCCGGATTAGCTCAGCCTCGAAACGTGGATCGGTATTAGTAAATAGTGGCATATGCTGCATGTGTTCCTGTATTTCTTTCTTCCAAGATTGCTGTAACGAAGAGATTTTCGCTATCACTTATCTACATACTCGATTAATAATTGCATAGAGAACAATTCATTATTCATTATTTATTTCGTTAGTTATTCGTTAAAGATGCTTCTTTGCTATATTAAAAATTTAACAAATTGTACTAGATTTTATATGTAAACTAAAAAGACAAATAAAACATTTTCAATGCGTTTATGAATAATATAAAATTAAGATAAATAAGTTATATAATAGTTATATAATTTAATATAAAAATATACAACATATAAAACAACATAAAAAATATACAACATATTTATATATGATATAAAATAAAAGAACACTTGAATGTTTTGCTTATTTAACAGATCCTTTAGTGCTGAATTATTATTATCATTCACTCAATCATTCAATTGAGCTACAATTTCTGAAAATTTGCATCAAAATGCTCAAATGAATCCTACCTGTGCCTTAAAATAATCTTCGGGTTCCGTAGAGAGTACATCAATAGCAGCGATTGCGAGGTGCATCTCGATGAGTTTGAAGGAAGGCCTATTACGCGGTTTGGCCGACCAACACTGCTTAACCAGTAATCCATATCCCTCTGGACAACTGGTGGGAATTGGTAAATGAAGAGAATTGCTGCCCACTCCCCACATAACAGCGGAAGAATCCACATCCTTGTAAGGTATCTCGCCGCTCAGTAATTCCCATAGTACGACACCATACGACCATATGTCTACCTTTTCCGAGCATGGTTCGTTCCTGATTACCTCCGGCGCCATCCACGCCACCGTACCAGCAAAAGTCATCTTCGTACTAATCTCATTCCATTGTTTACTCGTACCGAAATCACTGATCTTTACTA
Source organism: Crematogaster levior (assembly GCA_901521435.1). Classification (NCBI taxonomy): domain Eukaryota; kingdom Metazoa; phylum Arthropoda; class Insecta; order Hymenoptera; family Formicidae; genus Crematogaster; species Crematogaster levior. The sequence goes on from CABEGB010000658.1 coordinate 290,235, forward strand.
TCTCTCCTTGTCCTATTAGAACACTATAAATGCGATAATTTTCTGTTATTCTGCAATTATTGTGGATTTTGAATGTATTTCATTTACAAGAGATTATTTTACGTCACCAATCCGTTTCAATTAAATTTTTACGTTTACGTAGTTAATCTCATGTATAGATCTATTAAACCATGTTCTATTTCATTGGTTAGATAATTTTTTAATCAAATTGAAATCAATTTTTTTCTTGACAAAAATGTTAATAATTATTATTTATTAAAATCGAAGAATTTCGATTTTATTCATTTTATTGTTTACTTACTTCGGACTTTTGAGATCTCTATGTATAATTTTATGAGCATGAAGGTATGCCATCCCCGCAGCAATCTGTTTTGACCATGACACCAATCTAGCAGGAGGAACCGGTTCTCCGGCTCTTAGAAGGTCATATAAAGGCCCATATGGACAAAACTCCATTATTATGCAATAGCAAGGAGGTTTTGTACACACTCCTCTGTAAACACCAGACGAGTATTTGACAATAAGTGTTTCAGTATGCGATTTATATTTTAATATTATAGAACAAGTGGTGGACCTTACTTGAAGTGTACAATATTCGGATGATTGAGTTTCCGTAAATGGCGTATGTCAGTCTCTTTCGGTTCCTTCACCTTTTTTACAGCTACTATTTCCTTACTTAATTTCCCACTAAATACTGCACCTTGAGCCCCAGATCCAAGCCATTGTAACTCGCTGATTGCTTCGAAGGGTATCTCCCAATCGTCAGCTAAAAAAACAGTTCGTATAAATAGCTGCACTAAATATAATTTATGAGAATCTTTTTTGCAAAATGATGTGACTTCAAACGAGATTGTGCTTGTGATGCATAGATTCTATTTAAATACATAATTGTATTTAAAACTGATCTTGCAAATTATAGATTTAATCTATTGTTGCTTCGAACGTCCTCTAGAGCGGTCGTAAAGAACGAATTGTAATTATATTTTGCTTAGTTTATACTGTGTAAAATATAAAATATAAAAATATATCCAAAATATTTAAGATTTTTGGCACATTACAACTTAACTTAAAAAGAGGAAAAAAATAGTAGAAAAAAGCTATATGGAAACTTACATAACTTACTTGAAAATCCCTTGATTTTATCATTAATAGCAGCTTTCGATAACATGGTCCAAACAGGACGCATGCATCCCAGAATGCCCTCGACCCAACTCGATCGTTGAGAATCGATGCTTTCCGATCCGGGAGCGCATTTTATCGCAGCGTCGCTGGAGTTACTCGCGGAATTGAGGTGGTTACTATTCGGCAATTGAACCTCACGCAGTTCGGTGATTAGTCGCTCAGGGCTTCCCGCAATTTCACTCAGTTGAGCCAGCTCCTCTTGGATGCATAGCATGCTGAAATTTTATGTAAATTACAAATTTACCTGATAATACCTGACGCAAATATAAGTATAATGTGCGATAGCGTACACGCAATCCACATTTATCACAATATAATACGGCAATGTTCGAAATAAAGATATAAACATCGGAGATACAAGATTCAAATTAACTGATGATAAAATTTCAATGTATTTTGCATAAGGCACGTGTGTTCGTAAACAGATAATAAAATTTAATTCAAAATGGAAATCATATGCGTTATTAACTACAAAATTAATTACATGTTTACGTCCCTCGGTATGCATTCTTTGAATATTCAGAGATGAATAGAATTCAGAGATTACTGTAAGTATTCGTAACAACGCACGTTAACTTTGTTACTTATTGTACTTTGTTTCATTACATAGAATTATGTATTATTCACTTTTTACCAGACACAGAAATTTGTAAAGCAATGTTTGATTGTGAATGCAGCCATTGAGAGAAGAATACAAGATATTAGATGTTTATAAATTTCGATTATTTAATTTATGATAAATGATTCTAAATGACGTATTTTCTCTCTTTTATTAAAAATTTATTTAATATACATTATAGTAAATTAATGATAGTAAAAAGATACATAAGAATTCTTCTCCTTTTCCTTTTCCTTCATTGATCTTCTTCTCTTTTCATTTACTTTTTCAATATTTTCTTTTAGCGGAACAATTTTTAAATGCAGTGTCATGCAGTGTATAGCAGAAGAGTCTTCCTATCGCAAATGAAAAAATTATCGACCCAACAGAAGAGAGATTTAATTTGTAAGTTGAATTTGTAAGTTGATGTAAGTTGAATTAAGAATCGTACGTTTACAAAAAAAAGAATTCGAAAATTGTACATAATTTTATCTTTATACAATCCGATGAACGATAAGAAACGACATATATGTCGCATGTCACGCTGGCGATATCAATCGCTGAATGGTCTTATATCAATATTCAGTAACGGATTTTCGATCACATGCAGACCAGGAATCCAATTTAAGCTGCGTCTGCAAGTCTTCGAATGGTAAAAAATCTGTCACTGTCAATACTGATGCATTCAGCATTATTTGACACAAAATCCATACTTAATTAAGTTTTCTGAACTATCAATGTAAGATATAAGCATTGATGTAAATATAGTACCTAATGTCTTAGCTATAGCAGTCTTTAACAAAGAACAATTGAGTAGAGAAGAAAAACTTGTGTATACTTTTTATTTTTATGTTATTCTAACTCTCCGTTTTGAACAAACAGCGATGTCGATAGATATTACAAATCATTAGGAATTCTGACATTTCTCGCGCTTCAATTATCAGCTATGACTTCGCAATAACAAGTAAAACAAGATTTATAATACCTAGTAATCTATTTTTAAACACAAAAAATAAGATCTTATACTTGATTAATTTTATAAATTTTAAAACATCCATCAATTAAAACATTCGCTGCAATATATTAAATATTTGTAAAATAATTTGAAATAAAACAATTTTATTTCTCTTTGTATTATTGGTTTAATTTGGTGTCGCTTTTATTTTTTCTGAAAATTCAGTTTATCTGCTTCTTTCTTTTTTACTTCGAGGACTGTCAAAAGGTGACATTGTACTGATAACAATCGCAATGTCTCGACCGTTCGCAGACATCTCTTCAAGGCTACACGTGGCAAAATGTTTGCGTTTATGTCAATGACTTTTTACGACTAACAGACTAAGTGGTGGACATATATTTATCTGCGTTTCTCTTTCTTTCTCGGCGAATGGGACTATCTGACAAAATACGAGAAGCTCCGGATTGGACATCAGTATCTACGTATTTGTAGGAGGAACAAAATGATCAATTAATGATACTTTTAATAATAGATTCCTTGATCAATTGCTTTTTCCTCTTATTAAGATATTAACACTAGCTTTTTTCATCATGGACTTTTTTAGCTAAAGATAAAAGTATTTTTCAAAAAAAGTCTTTTTGAGTCTTTTTGTTAGATTAAAAAATAAAAAGAAAGAGCACTTTTATCTCTGACATTTTTATCAATAGTAGCTACTTTTATTTAAATTTGATTAAATATTATTTTTCCAAAATTTAATTAATTACATATATACAAAAAATATATTAAAATCGTCGTAAAAATAATTCTTCTCGAAAACTTTTATTTTACGAGAAAATAGACATATAAATTAAAAAATTTCTCGAGATTGAGATTATCGAACATCCTGTGTACATTGATATCGCGTCGTGGACATGAAATGTCACGCCCACTAATTTTCATTGATACGATGTAACTTTTCATGTGCATTAGAGATTAATATTACAAGCTCTGATAACATGGGGTGTTTGATTCGTTATGAGAGCGCAATAAGAATCTTTGAGCAGAATGCAAGAATGTGACGTACAACGCGGATATCGATCGCGACTGCATTACAAACATGTAGATAGATATGTGTTTCTAAATTTAATTCTCGACTGATAGTACTAATACTACTCATGCTCTACTAAATTCTTTACCGTCTCGGACAGATTCTTTCAATTCGGGGAAATCTCGAATAATATTCTCCTAAACCGAATTTATTGCGATACATGTTAGTGTATCTTTGAAAAGAAATCTATGTAACATTAATCACATTTCTGAGTTACCCAACATATCCGAGTGTTATTCTTCTGTTGCAATATAAAAATACAATAAAAAATACGTGATAAAAATGTGACGTTATTTCAATCACATATTTTTATAGAATATATATTATTTTAAACATTGTAATCAATTAATATTAAAACACATATGATGCGACATCAAATTACAGATAAAGCTTCCGAAGGAAAAATTCTTTTTTCAAACACTACTCAAATAAACGTACGAGGCAGTAAATTTTGAAATAATCTTCTAATAATAACATCTGCTTCACCTTTACTTATATGATACAATATTTGTGTGTCGTAGATATATTTATTTAAGTAAAGTACATGTATCTTTATTTGATTCTAAATTGAACGGTGTTACTTGCGGTGATATACACAATAAATATGTTACAGTTAAAATTCCTATTTCTTAATATTCTTCTTTTAAATATATAAAATATTAATGAAACGATAAAAGTCTAATAAACTTTTATCAGTAAGTAGACTATTTCAATATAATAATAAAAAAAAGTTTATGGTTAAAGCTAAAACCATTAGATAGAACTCAGAACTTTGCTTGTAATTAATTTAAAAACTAAGAAAAAAAATTACGAATTTTTCTTTTTTCAGATCTAAAATTTTCTTACACAAGTTTAGATAATTTTATCTTAAAAATATATGAATTATTTAGGAGTAATTTAAAATTTAAAAAAAGAGAAAGAGAAAAAAGGAGATTCTTCGCTTTCTTTTTTATGATATGTAAAGCTAACTTTTTAATATTTCACAATTGACTTCTAACGTACGATTACGCGTGAAACCATACAAAAAAAAATTAGAAATTTCGTGCGCGTGCGAAAGAATTGCATAAACAAGTCGGAATGTTTACTAGTGTTATCTGTTGTTGATTTTATTGATAACCGATTCCAGTGCGGAAAAACATCCTGAGTGCGCGGCAATTTTACTCAAATTTAAGTTAACTTAAATAAGTAGAACTAGAAATCTGCTCATTCTCTTTTATCTGAAAACATGAGGTTTTTCATTTTTTTTTTTTTTTTTTTTTTTTTTTTATTTTGAATGATCTGAAATGGGGTCAAAAATCCCGTCTTGTAATTTATGTGTGTGTATGTGGACGCGCGTGCGCGTGTTAAAAAACAATGTACATCCACAACTCGCGTCACTGTCTTTTATCCAATTTTTATATTCAATTATTGAGAATTTAAGAAAATTTTAATTTGCGAATGATATAGGCGCCAACACGTCTATAATGGAAGAAGAACGGGCCGTCGATCGCGTCGTGAAAAATATCAAAACAATGTCGATATACAGGCCGACTGTATTTTCACACAGACGTTATCACGTCGCGTGTTCAACCGATGACAGTGTTGCTTATTATACATATTATCGCTACATGTGGAATGTCAATCGCGTTAGATATGTTATACGTATTGCTCCGGCTAAAAGTCTGGTCAACAAAAAAAATTTTAATTTTCCAAATTCTCCATGTGAATATGTAACAAACTGAACTAGAAAAACAAGTCGAAAGAAGGAATAAAATTGCGAGGAAAAAACAAGATTTTGTTTGGATAGATGGAAGATTACATTTCTTAAAAACATACACTTTTTAATGCAGATAGAGTTTGACCTATTTCTTGATAAAAAATGATTATCTAAGCTGACGTATTTTTGAACGATAAGCTAGCGATTAAAAATAAGGTTTGATTTTAAATTTTCATTTCTCTCAATGAAGGATAAATCGTCACGCTAACATATTTTTAACAAGCCCAAATGTGAGTTCGTACAAAAGTGAGTGAGAGTGGCCTTGGAAATGCGAAGTGACAGTGCCCTTGACAGAGGATCGCGGCGGCTTGAGATAAAACAATGTTCGGCCTTCTCTTATCATCCTCCTCTCGCGAATACGTAAGAAGCCGAGCGTAAGTGTATACGCAAGAGGCGACACACCAAGCGAATCGAGTACAGGCATGCATAGTACATGCATGCACGTTTACTGTGGCCTTCGTATCAGCTGTCTGCTGGCGTCACTCAATGAGGGCCGTGGTGGTAGTCGTAAACAAATACGCCAGACTGATGTATTTCTTTACATTATTCAGCATTAATTAATTATATTACGTAATATTATTCGGTGTATTTATTACTCTTTATCTATTACTATTACTTGTTTCAGACTAGATTGTATTTTATTGCTACTCATCTATTAAGAGTTAAATTGAGTATGTTGTTATTAATATTATCCCACGTCTAATGCAGTAAGTGATCGTCGATTAAACACGTCGTGAACATTTTAATTTAATCCGTCTATGTATTCATTCGTTTCATTTGATTATTATTAATTGCATAGATGTTTATAAATCGTTTTGTCTTTGCAACTGTATCGTTTTATCGAGCGAGATTTGCATTATAATATAATACACTTATATATATATATATATATATATATATATATATATATAATTCTAATTGTTTATAGCAATGCATTTGTAGCGAAAATGCATTTCATATAAAAAAATGATAGGATGTAATTACTGAAATCCATCGCGTTAAAACTCGATTTCTAAAAAGACGGAATAACAGCACTTTTCCACATTATTTGCTGTTTCGCAAAATCGCAAAAATTGTGATTTTACTATTAGCTTGACGGGAGGTAGAATTGTATTTTTAACGCACTTGAATCATATACGTACATGATGCTTGCACAAACAACCCACGTATTTCTATAGCATAATTATAACTCTACGAGAAACAAGACGTTACAGCAATTGGACGCAGCATCAGATCTCGATTTTTTATTCAACGAAAACGCCACATCCGAACATTCATTGTTCCGCATCACAGCGCTAAAATATTATTGACATGAGTTTAAAGACGAGATCTTTTATGAATGCCGGCGCTTCCTGAGATATCGCTCTTCCGGAAATTCAACAACGCCAGCAATTCCAGTCTAATATTTCGATAGGGAGAAAACAGAAGTCACACCGGGATGTGCGAGGAGGAGAACGCATCGCTTCTCCCGGGACATTCTTCTCTCCATTTTCACAAGATCTATGCGAGAAAGATGACGCGTGAATTTGAGATTTATGACGTCAATGCTTCGACATATCTCGAAGTAGACGCAGGTAAGTTCTGTTATTTTTTTTCTCCAACGCATCACAGCATTATCATTTTTAACACTATCTCTCGGGACGACACGCTATTCGTGCGTGAAACGACGATGCTTGTGTGCGTCGGCTTGGAATTTCTAGATTGTCTCTGACGCGACGCGGCCGATAACGCCGCGAGAGGAATTGTTGATGGAGTCTCTCGCAAGCCCATTTCGTAGACCCGGGACGAGTTTCGCGGGGATTCGCTATCGTGTGCGTGTTACTCTCGCGAGATCTCGATCCGCTCCTCACCTCTTCGTCTTGGCATCGGCCACGCCGTCGGGTATCGTAACAGCGACGGCGGAGGCGTCGCCGGCGGCAACGTCGTCGTTCTGCGTCGCTGGCTTTTTGTTGAAGAACCGTGCGAAGACCATCGCGTCGCGTACAACATATGGACGTACATTCAACGGGAACACTGCTACAGCGGCCGACGAGAGATTAGCGCCGTCGTCACGTCGCACTACCGACCACCACCGATCGTTTCAGATCCCAGAGCGACGAGCGCACGCACACGCGCACGCATGAAATGTATCCCACTTACTGGCGAACGTGTAGACCAACGGAGACTATGGAGAGGACCAAGAAAGCTACCTTTGTTGTCTCTTTTCTTCTCTCTCCCTCTCTCTCTCTCTCTCCTTCCCTCTCTTTCCCTCTCGACTTATATGCCGTTCCAATATCTCTGCCACATGCCATCGACAGTGCTCGCTCGCTCGTTCACGACGCAATGCGCAAATAGAGATAATACGACCCGCGCTATTTTGAATTTACAAGTGCATAATATAAGCTTTTGCTATCAACTATCAAGCTATCAACTTTTTCGTCCATCGAGAATGGTCATCAGATTGATAAGATTTGTGTAACGATACAATATGTATTCTGTGATGGTAAGCTCAGTGGCAATATCGATTTGATTCCAATGTTATTTATTGTAATTTAGGAGTGTGTAGGAAGATGATGTAGATAGGCTCTGTAGTTCTTCAGCTTTTTCTTCTTTTCGCTCTTTCTCTTTTTACTTTTTCTACAGTGTTTCTATTTATAAAGATACAGTGTTACAAAGCATTTTTACAGAATAGATTATTTATTTCTTTTAATAAAAAAACGTAGTCAATATTCACTAATTCGACCGATATGCGATGATACGAGGCGTTATCAATACGCATTGGAATATTTTATATATATATATATATATATATATATATATATAATAAATATATATATATACACAAGTGTTAAATGATTGATTAATTAATTAATAATAAGTTAAATGTCGTAATAACTGATACTTATGATTAATTTGACAATTAAATAATAATAAATTATTATTTGTGCACAGCACTTTATTTTGAATTTGTAAGAGAAAGAGAGAGAGACGAAGAAGAGATGAAACTAATAATGTTACTTTTGATAATAAATAAAAAATTGAATAATTAAGACTTAACTTTAAACTTTTTATAATCATTACTATTATTGTATTTAATAATATCTCGTGATAAATTCAATGCAAATTCTCAAAAATACGATTACAGAACATTGAATAAAATATTTTTTCCTTTTACAAGAAATGTTGTTAGCTACGGATGAACTGTTTGTATGGAAAGAGCCAAAAAAATTACTTCTTATCTTTCTCTTTTTTCTCTCTTAATCATTCTTTTTCTCTTTTCTCCCTTTCTTATCTCTTGTTTGACTAACTTGTCCTTTCGATACATGTTATCACTGAGTTATCACATATTGAAATTTTAATAAGAATCAAACAATAGAAAAATTACCTGTTAGTAAATATGTGAGCTTCTGGATGGGGAGACGATAAAACCACTCCGCTCACGTCCGCAGACGTTCCAGTTTCCTCGGTTTCCAGGTTGTACATTTCGGGCTGGGTCTCGCTCTCAGCAGGGGTGCGCATTCTTGCCCAAGTGCCAAATTATTGACAAATCTGAAATAAAGTATTTCCGTTATTTTTCATCGCTAGCTTTAACACATGCAACAATAATGAAAAAAATAAACAAAATATTTATTTAATAATAAATGTCAAAGCAATCAGCTCTTCAACAATCTTGATCGACAAAAATTTAATTTGCAAAAAGAGCCTACACATTTCTATTAATGATTCAATTTTATTCACAGCCTGAAGGAATTACATTCCGCTATAGATTGACATAGTCTACAAATACTAAGCAGTTTTTGTTAAATATGTTTAAATACCCTTATTAAAGAATCTTAAATTAAACCTTAAACAATATCTGGCTATTCTAGTCGAGTACAATTGTAATACAAAATTTGATTTTGTTTTTACACATATGTTATGTATAAAACTTTTGGCGACTAAAGATTTATGAGCGTATTCTATAAGATTTTTACCCTAAACTCTGTAGCTCTTTAGTTTTTTTTTTCGCTCTTCTCTTAGCTCTTTATCTCTATAGTGTATATTTTGTAGAGATACAACGTTACAGAGCATTTTTACAGAATAGACTCAGCTTCGTTCAGATTACACTTACATTCAACATTAAACTTAATGTATGTTAAAAAGCATCCGCTGATTGCCTGTTATCACTTTGGAATGAGCGAAAACAAAAAGAGAGGAATAAGAAATCACTTTTGGCGTAATATCTACTGGGGGAGACGGCCGGATTCAATGGAATGCCGATCTAATAGGAGGTGTGGTATTTGTACGTCCGCATACCGAACTTTAATACGTTTTATTATATACCACACACTATTATGGATTCTTTGAGCCTCGAGTCTGACCATGTTATTTAGATCTTATCTTGTACAGCCATTAAAAAAGTTATTCTCGAAATAATAGAGTTCTTTTTCCTTTAGAAAAAGTCGAAGAAAACTTATGAATGCGTGTTAAAAAATGTACAAAAGACATTATCGTATTGTTAAATAAACAAATTTATGAATTTTCTGTCTGGTAGACAAAAGATTCGACGTATTGCACGATCCAATAGTTCGTATTCGAACATTTCAAAGTAAAAACATTCAAGTTCGAACAGAAATTAACAAATTTCGATTTCCAATATACAAAGATTCAATAATTCATTTAATTTAGGAAACGTCTCGCGAAGTAATTCTCATTACAAAGAAAATCGCTCTTTATTTGTTCCACGAATCATGATTAAAATTAAAAAGAATTTTTAGAAGTTTTTGCAAATTTACTTTTACAAGTAGATAATAATGTGATAAGCAGAAGGGTTATATAGGTAAATTGTAATTATACAGGTATTTACAGTATATTTACTTCACGCACATCCCTTATACAAAAAAAACAAAGAAACCAGAAACTCCTACAGAATGAGTCATGCTTAGGTGTGCCCTACGCATTAATCCTGCACCTGGATCGAAGTCTTGCCAAGTTCTTTCCAAGTCATTTGAACCGACCACCCTTGAAACCGCTGTTGACACGCACATACGAATATCTGTTTTCAATATCACCCTCGGACATAGAGAAGATTCGCTTATTCTTTCTATAAATTACTTGGTTATTATATTATTTGTTCGAAATATTTTAAGTTTTTTAAGTACATAAATGTAATTCAAGTCACTGAACTATACATTCAAATATTTGAAAGAAAAATATTAAATATATACATATATATATAATATATTTAATGTATATATTTAAAGGTTTTATGACATTTTTAAGATGAAAAGAAATTTCAAACTGTGAGGGTACTGTTATTGTACGAAAGAGCCTGGTCATAATCCGATGGGTTGCCAATTTTGTCTGAGAAACATAAATTTTAATGAGAAGGGTGTATACCCTCGTAGTTCTAATTCTACATATACCCTGTACGCATATGTAAATTGCGACTTTGATCAAATATAACGCACATGTGACCATCTGACAGAAAATAGCAGCGAATAATGGCTTCACATATGTCAGTTTATTCACATGACTTGTCTACAATATATATCGTATTGCACTTTCTAAAAAAAAGCAATAAATGTGGGAAATATCTCAGTTTGTTTCTCCGCCTCTGTTTTACAAATTACAAATTTTATATTTTAATCATTAATTAAATATAATTAAAATCACATTAATTCTTATCATTCACGTAACGATAAACAAAAATAGCATATCACTTCTGAAAAATAACTTGAAAATGATCGTAATCCACAATTTCAGTTTGAGAATCACTTAAAAAAACCTGCTTCAAAAGATTAGGACAAAGAATAAATAGAATAGAATTTTCTAACAGGTACACACCTGTTCGACATGGGTATACGTTTCTATCTCGTTCAAAAGCTCGGAAGAATGAGAAATGGAAACAATTAAGAAAAGTCCTTTACTTAAGAAGGGTCCTTTATTTAATTCAAATGTATCTTCCTAAAAGATTTAAAAAGTAAAAGAAAAGATTATTTAACATTCAGAGAAATTAAAAACTAACGACAATGATAATTTTTTCTCAAACATTTTCGTTAAAGAAGAATCTAAAGAAGAAGATATCGAAAAATCTTGAATAAAGACTCTTTGCTGACGACACCCTATATGAAACAAATGTCACGTACTTCTTTAGGGGTTTACATAGACCCTAGATTTCTTTCAGTCTAGCCTGCAACATAAATATCATTACTTTTTTTCGGATAATACGACGTGAAAACGATTGAAAGACACTGTTGTTGAGAGAAGGCACAAACCCATGTAAAAATGCATCGCAGATTGACCTGCGCACACAAAAGTAAGCCTGCTTTCGGGGTTGTCACGACTGGACGAGAGCGATCCCTCAGGAACGAAAATGACAAAGGTGCAGAAAATAAAAATCCATTTCCAACACCGTTAAATAGGTGTAATGCTACGAACACGAACTCCGGCCGTTTTCATGCGTCATTCGTGCAAACGAACTGCTCATATACCAGTTTGTAACCATGGTTCTTGATCGATCAAGCAAGTTCTTATTTAGTTATTTGCTACATAATTACAGTCCATTTCCTTTTATGTGTAGAACCTGATCTTGATTAAAAGTTTCGCATAGTTTCGTTGAATGAACATTGCTGTATAACATAGATTCAACTTAAAAAAGCGTGTTTTTATATTTCAAAGGAATGTATCTCAAAGAAAACTTGACTTGAAGATATTTCATATAAAAAAATAATTATTGTATCTCTTCTACTAGAAAAATTTATTTCTTATTATATCTCTTCTAAATGTTTTTCTCAGCTCTAATTAATGAAAAGTAAAATAAATTGAAATTAAACGTAACTATTTAATAAGATTATATATTTCTACAAGAAATAGAACAAACACAATTTAACAAAGAATATTTGAGACATTTCAGTTTCGAGAAATTAGAAACGTATCAAAACTTTTCCAGCTACTCCACATGTATGACAAAGAATAAAAAAAATATTATTTTGACTTCTCAAGTCTCAAATATTTGTTGACTTCCTAGTTAGCAATGAAATTAGTAAAGAAATCGATTGAACAAACAATTCTAAATATAGATTATGTCGTGTGATAAGATGTCTTAAATGTCTAAATAAAGAAAATGAGAGTAAATTCTAAAAATATGTGTTCATTTTGAAGATCCTATCATCAGTGTGTTTTTGTCTCGCCTACAATATCGATCGCACGAAGTCGCCATGTATGAATGAAGCCGCCCCTTGCCGTATCTCGTATCGCGTAAATAAACACATGAATCGCGCGATGCCGGATCTTTAAAGGATAGTTTACGCACGACTCTCTTCTGTCGCCGCGCATCCTGGCATTGAAATCACCACTCGATAATGGCAGTGATTGCAACGCTATTCACGATGCCCCGCGGTTAATCACCTACAATCATCCTATTAAAATCAATTTTGCAATGTTGATATACTACAATAACAGTTTCTCTACATATTACTTATTATGTGTGCATTTGTATAAAATGCAGTTTGTACACATGTTCGTACACACGAAAAACTATATCCTGTGATCACTACTTTAATTGTGAGATTTCGCCATTTATTAAATCAATCCAAAGAATATTTCTTTCGATTCACATACAACCCTGAATTGTAAAGCATTATTGGTTACAATCATTACCAGGATATTTCTCGCAGCTCCTTTCTAATTACGTTCACCGTATAATTATAGAATTGTGCAAACAACTGTCTAATAATTGTTATATATCCGATATTAATAATATATTAATAATTTATTAATGGTTTTGATTCACTACATATATTGAATGAACTTTTTCATTATTTCCGAAACAAAGGATTTAATATGCAAAAGAAATCGGCGATAATGGAGTAGTTTTGGTGTCATTGACAACGTTAGAGATTTCAAATCTTCGAAATTGACACAGTTGAGCGATTTCTTCTACATTCTATTTTTCTGATTTAATAGAAAGTGGTATGTCAATCGTCCTATTCAGTTTTGTAAGTTTGTTAGCATAACGATTTCTCTAAATTATGCTAAATTATGCTTATTATATTCATAATTGTATAAAATGCTGTTCGTATACATTTAATAACTCTATCTCGTGGTCATTTTTGCTTTAATTGCCAGATTCTGCCGATTAAATTAATCCAAAAGTATTTCTTCCAATTGTCAAAGATCATCAATGTGTGTTACATTCGAATTAGAAATAATCTTATTTGAATTTAATTAATCACCAGTTCATTTTAAAACTTATACCGACATTAAATACAGCGGCATTATTCCTTAACGTTTCCTTTAGTGTAAAATGAATTTTCTTTAGTACAGTCAAGTGAAAATTGCGTTTATTCTTCAATTTTTTGTTTTATGTTATGTTTTAAGCTTAAATGTTCCTCTGTATAATCCTAGGAAGATTAAAAATTTCCAGAACGGCACATTCCGATACGAATAATAAAATCTTTTCCTGGTCTGTGATTTACATAAATTAAACCGTTATTATATAATTCCATCGGAATGTTCTATCGAAATGAACGACTGGGATATATTGATAGCATAATCTTTCAAGAATTCGATATTCGTCGCGCCACTTAAATCTTAAATCGCTGGAACGGAATTATCCCTGCAGTGGTGAAAGGGTTGATCGACGTATCAAACTCGTATTACATCAAGAAACAAAGTATAGACGACAGCAAAGAAATAATTGGGAGAAGCGCGATTTACAAAAATATAAATCAACCAAACTGTGATAAGTTATAAGAATGTAAAAGAGAAATAAAGATAAAATTTGTGATTTATCATGTAAGTGTAGCAAAGCTTCAAATGCTTCGTTCAAAACTTGGTAAACAATTGTAGACGCACAGATATTTCTTTTGTTCTGTGAAACGGAATTTTAAAGGAGAAAAAACCCGAAACGAGAGAGATAAGAATCATGGTAAAAATGAAATTCTTTCGGAAAGGAGTGCAAGAACGATTTCTCTCAATTTTAATTTATATTATTTATATTATTCCATGCCTCGAAAAGCAGACGATGCGATTGGAGTTTTTCTTCCTCGAAAGCGTGATTTATTCGGTCTAGTTTTCCTCGTCGAGGACGACGAGTGTCGTTTTACATCGCGACGATAAGTCCGTTTTAATTGCATCCCGTACACCTCCAGCGAGTCGGTTGCATGCACTAGTGCGCACCAAAGGTCATCGCGCACAAATCGACGTAAAAGCCTACATTTAGCGCACAAAAGGCTCGCGGACGGAGTCGCTATATTGTTTGCCAGAATACTAGATACGTTTCGACGGATCGAAGCGCTACGCTCTTACGCACTCTGACCTTTAGCTCCCACACGTCTCTCTCAAACGAGCAATCATGTTTCCAGTGGAAATTAGGGAACCTTTTAAAATTTCGCGACATCGGAAAATGTGAAACGCGAAATTTCGTACGTTTCATATTTGATATTATCAACGCGCGGTCCAGCGTAAAAACAAAGCAACATTACATCAGTATTACAATTTCCCACTCAATAATGTAACAGTTGTGTAAAACATGTGTTATATTACACTTATGCAATTATAATTGATGTAACGTTACTGCTAGTTGGCGTTTGCTGGATACTGATTCCTCGTGCATTATCTTCTTCACCTCGCCCCGGAAGAGTGAAGCGTCCACGTTGTTTCGGATGCGGCAAACGCGAAAGACAGCCAGGAAACGGACGGTCCTTCGGCGCGAGGTGAGCTTTCACTTTCCTCGATTTGCACAAGCGGGCGACGGAGCGAGTCCGTCCGGCCGTTCTCGCCGTCATCGCCATACGGACGACGCGAGGAAAGCTCTCGCATGGGGGATGAGCGCGCGCTCGTTTCCTCCTACGCGAAAGAGGAAACGGGAATGGATGACGGGAAGAAAGGACGCGCGCGCGCGCGCGCGCACGCTTATCGATCAGAGCGGTGCACTCACCCTCTCGACGCTCACCTGAACGCCGCTCTCCGTCATCGCGTCAACGGGAACGGTCGCTGCTAGCCGCGGCGGAATCGCCGCCGTCGTCGCCATCCGCTTCCTTCTTTTCTCCTTGCCTTCTGCCGCGGTCGCGACGCTACATCCACCGTAGCGGTTCGCCGTGAGTGCAATCCAGGAGTCGGCTGCTCTCCCTAGCCGCGCGGGAAGTCTCGGTCGTCGTCGTCGTCGCCGCAGGCACGAAACGAGAGGACGCACAATACATATTACACACCCGGTCTCGCGGAGGAGTCCGAGCTCGCTCGTACGCGCCGCGCGTATGCGTGTTGTGTTATCGCGCCGTTCCGGCTCCGATTTACTCGCTCGCGTAGCGTACAACCCCACAACGGCGACACCCCGACGCGCGACGCGCTCGACAGACACTGGACAAAATGGCGCGCGTCATTGTCCCGCAACTCCGACGCCAGAGCGCGCTCGGTCGCCTGGAGTGCTTCCAGGGCCGTAACGGGCGGCGAGGGGTGGGCGCGGGACGAGCGGCCGCTCGCCGCCGACGTCACACTGCGACGCGTGAGGTGCACGGAAAACAGCGGCGGCGGAGAACGAACAGGTTCCTGCCGGCCGAAACCACGCCTCCTCGGTATTCAAGCCGCGTCAATAGCGATCACGACTACGAGAATTGCTCTCTCGCGGCAACCCAGTCCGGAAGCGAGATGTTTTTTTTTTTTTTTCGAATATCTCGCATCGAAAATCACACGTCGCACCTTCCTCTACCCGGGTAATCTGGTATTCCATGCTCCTGCATGCAGTTTGTTAAAGAGAAAATCCATTGTGTAATTATCCCGAATTATATTATGAGAAAAAAAATTTTTTTTATCCCGAATTATATTATGAGAAAAAAAATTATATTACAAGAGAAAACGATCGAGAATACTTGCTCCCGAAATTCCATTATTTTCAGGATATGCTGTTTATAAAATACAATAATAAATTGGAAACAAAGTGCACGGCGTGCGAATTTTAAGAATTAAAAATCACATTTTCGAAGCAACAAACGAAATTTTTACGCGAACGAATTTTTATATCTTCGAGTAATAGGATTGCGTTAAAATTACAGAAGATAAATGTTTCAAGAGTTTCATCAAAGAGACGTCAACAATAAATTTCATCTTTGTTTCCGTTTTCATCGTGATAATGCGAAGAGAGTGAAGTTTCATTCTAAAAAACATTACGACATCTTTAAGACATGTGTTGCTTTAGGCAATTATATTATTATAAAAAAATTTCGTCGAACGTGATGCACACATCCGCAGGACGAAAACAATGTATTCAAATGTATTCCGAGATCGAATCCTAGCTCATTCGCCGTCGAGATTCCATCGCGTCGTTTCAGAGTTGGCGCGGTAGGGATAACGGGGTGACGACAAGCGATTCCTGGAAGCAGTTTTTCTCTTTTCCAAGAAATGGAGGGATGGTCAGGCTTCCCGACTCTGCGTCTGCTTGCCGAAAGGCGCGCGCACGTTGCGTGGAAGATGTCTCTTACGTATAATGATAGATATCTGTTATAATACAAAAGGGACGCAGTTGCGCAATTCTGAAAGAGCGAGACAATCAACGAATGAGACACGCGATCAGCTTCCTCTCCGGTAATCACGGTCCTTCCTCGCCTACCCCTCTCTATTACTTCCTTCTGCTCGAAAGCTTCTTTCATTGTGTCTGTAGCCGCAACCTGGTCGATTCCCAAATGACGTCACAACCACTCGTCCATCCCTCTTCATCTCGTAGTAACCGTGACCGTGATATTCAAGGTCTCGCGTAAAACACCTACGCGCTACTCGGGAAAAATACAGGAGACAAAAGAGAATTCGAAAATAAATCTCCGTCTGAAAAAAATATTAAAGGAAAGTTCGTTCTTTCCAGAAAAATTTGCGAAGCCTCAGAATAATTTTTGTGCATTTTCAAAACGTGCAAATAATTATCAATCACATACTTAAAAAATCAATATTAAAATTTATACACAAATTGATATATTTAGACGCTTAATATATTTTTACCTAAATAATTTTTAAAAATATATTATTTATACAAAACTCTTATTTATATATGTTATTTATACAAAATAACAGATTTATTTACAGTAGTTATTACAGTAAATTGCACGCTACTTCATCATATTTTACTTTCAATTGTATCTAGAAACTTAAAAATTCTACTTAATTCAGTAAGATCACAATGTTTTTCTTATAAAGATATAAATGACAAATTAATTTTGGATTCATTCCTTTAGTTCCTTAAGTACAGAAATGAATACGTTGACATTCATAAGCATAAAAATATCTTTTTCGAATGCAAAATTACATATAAGAAAATTCAGTTTTTGTTATGGCTTTTTAGACTTTTATATTCCTGCACTACATTTTCTACTTTAGCAAAAGCTTGCAAGAAATCATCTTCCTCCAAACCAAATTGTTTATATCGATGCAAGAAAGCTGCGCACTTGTAAGAGCCCCACGCTTTGTCTAGATACATGTCCAACGGCCGATGTATTTCCGAATTATTGCTGACCAACGCCAGGAACTTATCTCGGTTCAGAAATCTACGTTCTTGATGCAAATGAGTAAAAGAATTCAAAGTAGCCCACTCGGAGTACAAATATCTTTTCTGCAAATCTTCTGATGTTATAACATCATTCTCCATAGATTTGCCACGCGTTATAAGAACATTGGACACACAAGGACTATATACATGAGACACTGCTTTGCTTAGCATGGGATTCGGTGTCTTTAGTTGAGCATTTGTTAATTCCGCTTGTGACTTTGATACTCGAAGAGTCTGCTTCAAATGACGTATGTATACTTCCCACCTGTGTACGGGTTCATACTGCAGAGACGTTGCAGGAATATGCGGTGTGCTCTTGACCGTTACAAATCTGAAATTGGGATGCGCGGCTATTTTGGACATTAAAAAATTCGTGTTACACCTCACATTGTTGCTAGGTTGAAAAATAGCAAGTAGATTCTCCGAAATGATACTATTCATGTCACGCAGTGAAGTATTAGAGTTCTTCAACAGATTGGTACACATAGAGTACATCTGCTCGTTCTCGAATAACACAGAAAGATCTGCTCTATCCGAGAACTTGGCCAGGGTCAGCACGGTATTATAATTCTGCGTGCAAACTTCCCCAAAGGTGAATGGCAATACAATCGCAGCGACGATAGGCTTAGTTTCGTACTCCTCTCGCAGAAGCTCGACCATGCGGCTCCCTATACCGGAACCCGTGCCACCAGCTGAGCTGAGAAGCAGAAGGAATCCCTGGGAACGATCTAATTTCTCAATCTCCTGTCGCGCAACGTTCAGCACAATGTGTGACAGACGTCGACTGTTTATCGTGTAGCCGTAAGCCCAGTTGTTAGCGGAACCACCACCAGACTGGCAGACAACGTTACTCGTTCGATAGATCCATGACGCATTCGCGTCCCTGCATACCTTGTTCACCACCTTCTCTTCCGTGTCGACAAGAATCGCCTTCGCGTAGTACCGGCCGCACTCCGCGATTCCGTCGAACCATTTCTCGGTCGTGCCTTCCACGTATTCATAATTCGCGCCGTAAGGAACGCCGATATTTGAACTTCCTATATCGGAGATTACCTTCGAGAACAGATCACATCCGAGTTGATTCCCGCATTGCCCGAACTGCAACGTGAGCATCTCCGGGCGATTCCTTCGCTCACCGATGTAAACAGTTTGGTGCCAACTTCTTCCGCTTTTTGTTAAATTCCTGACACACACAGTTTTAGGCGGCTTACCTGAAATAATCAGAATTATTATGGTTCGTACGTGAAAGAGACGATCGAACTGACGTTTCCGAAGAAAACCAGCCTTGACGTTCACGCCACGTCGTCCCTTCCCGCCAAAACTGTGTATACATGTGACGTCTTAAGAATCGATTGCACTTTCTACACTTAAAGTACACAAGGTGTTTTCGATACAAAATCCAATTTTTTTTTTATCAGTTATGTCCATTTTTATTTTTTATGCAGATTAACTTTAGTCCCATTTATTTTTTATCTTTTTCTATTTGTAAAGGAAATTTATTTATTTATTTATTATTTATATATATTTTATTATATAGTATATTATATTATATATTATATTATTATATTATATATATATTATTTATTTATATATTATTTATATTTTTAATTATTTATTAATTAATTGTTTTTAGTTTAATCGTCGATGTAGATGTCTCTGTATTCCAGCGCTCGAGCAGCATCGCGTCGTCAGTTGGCACGCCTGTCATCGGCCATTTCGAGCCAGCCAATGGGAATCGCCGCGTGCCACTACTTCGACATTCAGCGCTCTGACTGTTAATTTGAAGTGATTTTCAGTTGTGCTTCCGTTACACGGATACAGATACGAAAGTGCTCGGCGTGGTTTTGTTGGCGTTGTTGTTACAGGATGACGGATTTCAAGCAACAGTACAAGAATCCGCGTCCGGGATTCGGCGATACGGACCATAGAAGATATTTGCGCGCTCACTACTACGATAAGAGTCGCAGGGAGGTCAGGACACAGACCTTCGACAAGAACCGCAACCTACAAAATGTTTCGGCGCCAACGAGCCCGGAACCATGTAAGTTAAAGAATTTCCTGTTTTACTCGCGTCTTCACGGTTAGAGAGTATTAAACATTTCCTCTCACGTTGTTTTTTTTTATTCTTGAAATCCTTGAATTTTTTTATCCTTTATTTCTGATTTCATTTTGTATTCGGTATATTAGGTGCTTCCATGTAAATGTTTGTTTCACATTTCATTTCACATCTTGATTAAATTTTGAATTAAAAATATGTTAATTTGATTTCTTTGTGAAAAAGGCAAACAAAAAAAGAGTAAGATCGTTGCTCAGCACTGGGAAATAAGTGAGAAGTAATTAGCGTTAGAAATGACATTGAATAAACAAAATTATATCCAATGAGTTTATTTCTTAAATTCAAGGTTGGAAACCTAAATATTTATCTGGCAAATGTGTGTTGCCAGGCAAATTGATCTTGATTAGATATCATAAATTTGTTATATTTCTTCTGGGAAATTTTATTATTTTTATTTTAAGAGATTGTTAATTAAAATTGAATTCTATAATGATCGATGAGAATGGCGTAATAGAATGATCTGCTTAGTTATGACACATAATGATTAAGAATTATACTATATATATATATATATATATATATATATATATATATGTATGTGTGAAAGTTTAATAGTATAAAAATATAAAGATTAATAATTGATATAAAAAATATGTGCAACATGAAATAATATTTTTATTTTTCAGATATATATTATAGGCTTTATAGGAAATACTGTAGCCTTTTTTATATATATATAGTAAAAAAATATTTTTATACATATATGTAATATATATATGTATATATGTATATATATATAAAACATACTAAACACATAAAAATTTTTATATTTATATAAAAAATTTTTATATTTATGTTATTAAATAAAGTAATTATAAAAGTAAGAAACTTTCATTATTTTCAGCAAAAGCTGTATCTACCATTACTGATGAGCGTATGAAAAAATTAATAAGATGGAGAGAGGAACGTAATAGGATGAAGAAGAAAGAAGCTGCTAAGAAAAAACCTGCTTTTAAAGTCGGTGTCGTACATCATTCTTTATGTTCTCCAATAATCAAGAGCGACATATCAACTGCGAAAAAAACACCGAAGAAAATGGAATCAAATCATATTCCAAAACGAATTACAAGGGCTACCGAAAAACGATTACTTGCTAAAGCAGTAGCTGCTAAACAGCCAGTAAAGAATCTAACTTTGGTGTCGATAAAGCATCCAGTGAGTATTAAAACGCCGATTCCTAATGCTAAAAAGCAGAAATCATTTGCGCCAGTTGATTATCGTTTTAAACCTCCCTCTGGTTTACAAAAGATACCTTTATTTGGTCTTGTACCAATGAAACAAACGCCACAAGAGAAATGCATATCATTGCAGACGTGCACACAAACCTCTGATGGTACTACGAAGAACTTCAGAACTTCCACTCCAAGGTTATTACCAAATAAGCAAAATACATTGCCGATATTAACTGAATCGATCATTTGTGACTCGGAATTAAATGCAATTAAAACGGAAACATCATTGAAAGAACAACAAGAAACAAAGAATCAAACAAGTATACAAGACTCCTTGCAAGAAGAAAAATCTTCATCAAGCAATACTGATGCAAAAACACCACCGTCGCAAAAGATTAGTCCGACATCTTCCGAGAAAGAAAATTGTTCTATGGAAGATCTCATTGTTTTTTCACCATATCTTACACGA
Source organism: Crematogaster levior (assembly GCA_901521435.1). Lineage (NCBI taxonomy): Eukaryota > Metazoa > Arthropoda > Insecta > Hymenoptera > Formicidae > Crematogaster > Crematogaster levior. The sequence continues at coordinate 312,063 of CABEGB010000658.1, forward strand.
AGCCGTGGGAAAAAAAATTCTAGAAAAGAGGCGCAGCAGCGGCTGGGCATTGGTCGTCCATCTGACGAAATTCCAACCAAAGATACTGTTATGAAAAATTTAAACATATGCGTGGAAGACGAGGAACGTACTGCTCAATATTTCAAATTTCTTTTGAACAAAGAAACAGATAGGCTTAAAGATTGTTGTAAGACATGGTTAGCCATTGCATCAGAAAAAGACGTTTCAGAGGATGCTACGTATGAAATACAACAAGCAATAGGACAAACAAATTTGCTAATAAATAAAAAGTTTGAAAGATTTCGTAGCTTAGTGCAAGACTGTGAAACTGGTAAAGGAGAAATGCTGGTTACATGCAGAGATCTGCAAGGATTTTGGGATATGACATGTATGGAGATCAGAGACTGTGATATGCGATTTGAGAAATTAGAGCAACGTCGAAACAGAGGGTGGCAGGAAGAAGAATATACAGTTACTAAGCCTGCTGTTAAAAAACGTGTGCCTGTTAAAAAACAAATTGTATCATCAAAACAAAGTTCATTGCGATCATTAATCCTGGCTGCCAGAAAAAATAAAATGGAAGCAGGAACATTAAGTAAGGAAGATTTGTTAGATATGAATGAAAAACGGAGTAATAGAAAATCTGTACCTCTTGAAGAGAATATTCGACATAGTAGGAGATCTAAATCCCATGATCTCAATGAAAGCAAGTCAACTCCTGCAACTCGACGTGAAAGCTCTAGAACAAATTCCGTGCAATCTTCCGACAAATTTAAAAAAATGAAAAGTCCATTTGCAGCTATGAAAATAAGTCAAATGTGTAAGACACCCGAAATTCAATTAGATGATACAATATCGTATGTTAATTCCGATCAAACGCCAGGCAAGAGCATATTAAAGAAATCAGAAGAATTAGAAAATAAAGAAGCCCGGATGAAGTCCGCACATAAAGTGAATTTTGATGATCAAGTAGTTCTAACGGAGGTGCCTCTTGATGAAGAAATGCAAACTAAAATAAGTTTAGCTGCTGCATTAAGTAGAATAGATAATTTTGATTTGGATGAAATGAATCAATCGCTACCCATTAATGCCAAAATAAAATTAGACTTTGAAGTTAAAGATTTTGATAATAGTATTGATGATTTGAATAAAGGTGGACCCGAGATACAAATAACAGAGAAACGAAGTAAGTCTAGATTATCTGTTCAGAATACTTTAGATAATATTGTGCACCCACTTAACGACATAACATCTTCGGTATCTATTAAAGAATCATCACCAAATAATGTGGAGATTATAACATCCAGAAAAAGCTTAAGAAATCGAGTTCAACATAAGGACGCATCAAACAGAAAAGATACAGATATATTATTTTCACCTCCATTACGAGTGAATAGAGATAACGAGATGATCACTGATGAAATTTCAAGAGACATGGAAGATCTTGATTTAGGAATAAAAATACTTAGAAATAGAACTGTCCCGGCAAATAATACACCCAAAAGCAGTAGAACTAGCAAAACAGTAAGTTATGTTTTTTTAATGATATTATAATAATTATTTTTTTCAGTACAGCATTAAAAAAATTTGATATTAAATATAAATAAAGTATTCTAAAAAATATTCTAATAAGAATATTTTTTTCTTTACGTCTATTATGTATATATATAATAAAAATTTAATATATATCTAGTATATCTAATATATTTATAATTTTTTGACTCTCGGAAGACATCTTTCGGAAGACTGTGGCTGGATCATTTATGATTCTGACTTCTTCGTACTCTATTGAATAATCAAAAAATCGCTTCGAATAAATGTGATATATAAAACAGCAATTTTCAAATTTTTTATTCTTGTAATCTAAAAAGAATATAATTTTCGGAAATTAACAAATACTTTAGGTCATCTCGAATGATCCAGCCATCGTCAATCAAGGATTAAATGATTAAATGAAAATTTACTAATAGGATAAATAATTTTCTTCAGATGTCTCCAAAAAGAAGAAGTATTAGAAAAGTAGAAAATAAGAGTCCTGCAAAGTTAAGGAAAAGTTCAATAAAATTATCACAAAAAGACGAAAATATGACACCAAGTAAAAGTAATATAATGGAAGTGGAGAATGTAACATCGATAGAAAGTAGTGTTAAGAAAAGATCGCTTCGAAAAAGTGTGGCATTCGATGGTAAAAATCTTTAGATTCTTATACAATATTTTCATATACATACATACAATACATACATATATATATATATGTATATATATATATATATATATATAATGCATGTATATGAAAATGTATACTTATATATATGTATATTTGTTATAACAGAAAATTGTGTAGCATGTGCCCAAAATAAACCAGTGCTACCTATGACTCCTCATTCACGTCGTAAGACGTCTTTGAGACAGAGTCGAAGCAAAAATGATGAAGATCTTACATCATGGGACACACCAGGTAAAAACCATCGTAAGTTCTAGCAATGTATTATATGTAATAATCGTACAAAAGTCTTTATTAAAACTTTATTTTAGGTCGTCGTAGGACTAGATCTCAAGCAGATAATTTTTAACATTTTTTTTACATATTATATATTTATATGTTGTATTTATATAAATAGGAACCTAACCTATAATGTGAAGGTTTTTACATATAATGACATCTATATGTTATATATAACAAATGTATTATAAAATATTTCATTTGTTTTGTTAATGTAATTTAGAGATATTCAGTATAGAACTTTTATAACGTTTTCGACTTCATATCCATTGCTTTTATTAGCATTTACATAGTCTTATATACTTTTAAATATTGACAATAATTCAAATATACAACAATAATTTAAATATTGATAATAATTCATAAGAAATTGTAAGATTTCATTGTAAAAACATACTTCTGGAATAAAGAAGGAAAATGGAATGAAAATTATCTCAGATAATTTTTAGTATCTTTTTACATATTAAATATATGTTGTACTTTAAATAAATGGAAATCTAACACAAAGGTTTTTATAGTAACATCTATACACATTAATAAAACCATACGCAAAGGAGTGCCCATAGCAAGATATCCTCGACGGTTTGCCATTGCTTGTCGAGAGGTGCTACTAATCTATCTAAAATTCACACATTTGTAAAGTACATGCATGCGCGCGTGCATATACTTACTTTATATCCTTTATATTCTTTCGCTTACAATTTTGAAGTCCAATCTTAATCTCATTAAAACTGGCATACAGGATGAGAATTCAAATCGAAGGTGGAAAACTATAATCGACTGCTCTTACACGAAGTTACACATTATCTCAAGTATGTACAAATTTTGTTTTTATTCTGTTTAACATACAAACTATCCATATATCAAAAGTTATCTAAAACTATTATTAAGAAGCCCACCACAATCTCACACTATTGTCTCTATTTTTATTTTCAATACCACATTGCCTTTGTCCGGAACTAGTTGCTATTATTGGTAAACTTGTATGTAAGCTTATTCCATTTATACAATCCTTGGACAGTTTTATTTTATATTTTGGATTCTCTTCGTTATTTGTAATTTCCGATAATTCCCACACAACGATATTTCCATCGACACCACCTATGGAATATGTGATATTAATGGATTACATATCATATTTTTATTGTTTATTTTGTATTTATTGAACTGACCAGAGATTATTTCTTTATTGTCAGGCATAATAGCGAATTGTATTCTTTGATTTGTATCCGATTGCCTTCCTTCAAAGGAATAAAGAACATTTCCAGGATTACGGAGATCCCAACATAGTAATTCACTACTTTTCCGGACAGCAGAAAACAACTTCATTCCACAAGGGCTAAATTCAATTTGTGTTACGCCACTCCCAGTTATAAATGCGCACAATGGTCCGTCCTTGTACAGACCTTTGAACATAAAAGAGAAAAATTATGTATAGCGATAAAC